>CM022480.1:25144069-25307912 GCA_011952105.1 Coreoperca whiteheadi
CTGCCCCTCATAGTTCTTTACTTATCCTTTATTAGCGACCTGCTGGCCTCCCGGCTATTATTTAAAACAGAGCCATTATTTGAGAATGTGTAGTACATGTATACAGTGCAGTGTGCTCATTCTGTAGCAGTGCAGTATTTGAAAAACAGATTTTTTCGCTTTAATTTTACTGATGTATTATTTATATCACGTAACCTCTCTGTAACCTCACTGGATAATGTGAATGTTTTTATGCTTCTCTGGTAGATGTCTGATGCAATAAATTAAAAATGACCGTCTTATCTGAAACATGCATACACATGTGGTAGACAGTTTAACATAATTAAAAAAAAACACATTCTACAAGGCCAGTATTTGAGATCCAGCATGATTACTACCTTTTTTAAAAATCTTTATATACATGACTAGACCAGACATGCTCATGCCATGGGCAGAACCATACTTGTGTTCATGTTGTGTTTTGACAATTTTTCAGTTTTAAACCATAATTGTAAAGTGAACCTAATTATTTTGTTGTATTATTCCGGAAACTATAGCAAATATCAAAGGAAACTTGGGTTTTAGGTAATTCTCTTAGAGGAGATATGTTGTCAAAGATATAAATTGTTTCATTGAGGCTTACTGTAGCCTAAGTATGCACTGTGCAGCTGCATTATAAAGTAAATTATGAGCAGAAATGAAATAAATAAACATTGAATCATACTGGGCAGGTACTCATTATGACAGAACTTCTCAGGAGCAAAAACCATGATGAGGACAGATTGTTTTTGACTAACTTCCCAACAAGAAATGTTGTCACTTGTGTACTTGTCACACGTGTTAAGAAGGCCATGGGTCAGGTCATGGTAAGCATCAGTATTGTAATTCACACATAGAAAAATGCAATGTAAAATAAGTCAGTCTGTGATATGTGGAAAATCAGGAGGGGGATATTTTTCAAAATATATCATCTGTAACATTTAAATCAGTTAGATTTGGTAATCAAGATTATCAGAGTTAATCATAAATAATAACTTTCATTAATAAAGTCCTTGGGGCACCACTCTTCTTAATGAAGAGAAATTACTAATGATTTCATTAATTGATTGAGTCTCATAAAATACACTAAACTATCAATATGGAACTCAGATTAATAATTAAGTTAATAACTATAACTAGAATTACCATTAATAGCTAGTCGGTTGAAGGATTTGGAGTTCAATATAGGAGAGGTTGGCAAATTACTCACTCTTGTGCAACATTAAAGAAGCCAGCATAATTAAACACAAGCATATATTAAAGCTAAACAAAGCAGAAATACACAATAGGAAGACTAACTCTAAGTACACTAAACTACAGACCAGATGTGTATGGGTATGCAGGTCTGGGTGTGCGTCAAAAAGAATGTGTGTGTTTCTTTGTACGACGTCTGTAACAGTAAAAAACATGACAACAATAAAAGTCAATGAACCAAATCAGTACATATACATTCACAAAAGTAACACAACCCTGTGCTTAGCCATGTACTCTGCTATGCTACGTTATGCCCAGTTACGTGTTTAGTGGTTAACCTTACCAGTCCTCAAAGGAAGAAGTTTGAATGTTGCTGCTGCTGTCTGGCGGTTCCGTTGATGGGCCAGGCAGAGAAGAATGTTGGTTCCAGTTAAAGGAAGTCCTTGCGGTGCAGTCTATCTATGCAGATGGAAGAACCGGTTGCTCTGTCCGTGTGTGAAAGGGAGAAAGAGGTTGCTTTGGGGTTGCTGCTCCATTAGCTGGCAGTCCGTTGTCTTGTACGGGCCAGGCGGGGAAAAATTGTGATTCCGTGTTGAGATCGTAGGAAGCTGGTCACTCTTTGGTCTTTGTTTTCCTCACAGAGTTAACAGCTTGGCGTTAAGTCCCAACAACAGTATAGTTTAGGTCCTGCATGGTGAGCTGTGCTCTGTTGTTGTAATATTGTAGTATAAGTGCTGAAATGTATGTGTGTGTACACACTGTTAGACAGATCTTTTGCCAGTACTCAATGTCAGCCTCCTAAATTAGCTGAAGGAAGCCACACACGAGAGCTTGGTGTGTATGTTTATCTGACTTTTTTTGTTGAGCCATTAGTCTTAATATGAGGCTGAGTAGACCAGCTCACAGAGAGTCAATTCTCACTCTGCTTTGTGTTGGTATTCAGTTGAGGCATATTAACACAAAGTAGCTTGTTGTAGAAGATTGTTGTGACCTTATGTCCCACCCAGGATGAAGAGGATTAAGTAAGTAAGCCTGAGGTTCAACCGTCTGCCTTTCCGAGCTCTATCAACCCAGGTTGTGCTTCTTCTTTAATGTGTAGTGTCAGATGCCGGTAAACCCCCGTGCAGGATCTACAGGGTCCGAGCCTTAGACTCTCAGAGTATTATCCTAAAGCATTGAATAAGGACTGTTTAAACTGGTGGCGAGGAGACATTCTTAGCTTCTAACTGCCTACTTCCGAGCGTCTACCCTGCTTCCTCTGATATAACAACCGACCGAATAGCCCGTTTGCATCATTTACCAACACCAGCCGCGTTCGTTAATGGCAGCTCTCCTTTAAATAATCTGGGCTCTTGTTATGGTGCTAGGATGGGTTTTAATGGCTCAGATGTGAGCCCCAAGGAACTGTTAATTTCATTGGCTAGAGTAACCTGAAAGAACCTCTTAAGATGTTATGCACACAAAAACCAAATCAATAAATCAAATGTCCACAATTTATACTTTACCTAGTTTGATTATTTATTTCAATAAGCTTTAGCAAGGGCAGTAGTAAAACAGCACTATACAGATTTCAATCTTCAAACAAGTAAATCACACAGTAAATACACAGCTCAGTCTTAATTCCAATAGTTATCTGTTTCTGGAAGATGGAGAGAAAGCAGTGTCTCCCCCTCTCCCTGTTGTCAGACCAAGTCTCCGAAGAACATTCCACAGCTCTGTTCAAAGCTCCCAAAATTTTCTTAGAGTTTCTCGTACGTGATTCAGTGTGAGAAAAAGAACTTTAGTTCGAATTTGTGATTCTCTGTCACTGGAAAAAATAGTTAATCCTTTTGCGTGCTCAACTCTATTGACAGTGACAAAGTTCTAGAAATTCCGTTTTTGTTGATGTTACTGCTCACGGTCTCCTTCTTATAATGTCTTCTGATGAAAAGGCACAAGGAAATAACCCCGTTTCCTCTCTGTCTTTTAATATTATAGGTCTCTATACGCTCATACACTCATGTTACACACAATTCTGACATTTCATAGCACACACACACACGTGGGCAGTCACGGAAAGTAGGGGCACAAGTTTTGGGCCATTTTGAGTTATTCACAGATTCTGATAGTGTGGTCTTCAAGCTTTCCAACGATGGTTAACACAATGAAATCTGATAATATCTGGAGAAGTTGTGGCCATTTGAATGTCGGCACTCAAAAAAGCTCAAAAGGGAGAAAACAGCCTGTAAAGATTGTGCAGTTCTCACCTGCTTGGAGTGACAATAGTGCTCATTTACATCTCATTTAGATAAGCCATACCCCCTGAAAAGCTCCTCCTGTAAAGCTGCATGGTTGCATAGCAACGACAGACGCAACGGGAAAAATCAAACCCATACTATTAATAATAAAGGATTATTAGCACGTGTTCTTAGAATGAACACAAAACGACAAACTTTTATATTTATGGAAACTCACCCCATAAGAAACAGAAAAGTATTCTTGCAGATCTCGCTGCCTCCAATGAAATAAGTCGTTCGGGCACACTTTCTCTTTGTCGGGGTCTTCTTTTTATGGATGTAACCATCTCCAAAGTTTGCACTGTGCATCTGTTTGTACAGCCATCTTTGTGAGGACTAGTTTGCGTTTTAGACCTTGGGAGTGAGGACATTTTTGGAAAGTGAGGACATTTTGGCCGGTCCTCACTTTTCAAGAGAGCTTCAAGGGGCTGTTTGAGGGTTAGGACTTGTTCTAGGGTCAGGGTTAGAATTAGGTTTCGGGTAAGGGTTGAGGTTATGCACTTAGTTGTGATGGTTAAGGTTAGGGTAAGGGGCTGGGGAATGCATTATGTCAATGAAACTCCTCACAAGTATAGCTGTACAAACGTGTGTGTGTGTGTGTGTGTGTGTGTGTGTGTGTGTGTAAGAAGGGGGAACACTAGAGGGCAGCAGGGCCCTTTTTGCGTGGGTCAAATAAGCATTAAATGTAGGTAAGTTCAATGTAATCTTATATCATGGCCACATCAGTGTTTTGTAGGTGTTATGTCTATCATAAAAAAACCCTCAGAACTAAGGACAGCTTTAGGTTATTGCTCCTTCTCCAAATTCTACAAAGAAACATTAAAAAATTACCCTTACCACTTAGTGAGAAATTTAGGCCTGTTTCTGCTAAGTTGTCAGTGCATGGAAGAATCGTTATCGGAGGGTGTCTCCTACATCCATTCAATTCTGAAATCCTGTTTTTGTCTGCTACCGCACAATATCTGTTCTGTAAATCAATTGTCCTGTGTTCTTTTTTTGAGAAAAAATCTGATAATAAAGTGAGAAATTTATATTCTAGAGTTTTTAATTTCATGACGGTGCCCCCTAGTTTTGCATTAATTGGACAGAATGACATTCGTTATATGTCTATAAAGCCCAGCATCACGGAAGGGGGGGGGAAAGTCAATGACATGCAGCAGAGGGCCACTGTAGTAAGGACTCAGCCTTGGTATGTTCACTTTACCAGGTTAAATACCAGAGTGCCCTCAAAACAAGTAGTTTTAGTGCCAAAACCTAACCAAACTAATCTAACTGGACAATGAATATGTATTATTGCTATATTGACCACGTAATGAGAACATGTTGAAAACATAACACTGCCACGCCTAGGTGAGGCAAGACTTGACACTGCCTGTAAAAAAAACCAACAAATAGCACCCTCCCTCTCAATATCTCTTAGCAGATAACGGGAAAAAAATTAGGAAGAGCAACAGAGGAGGGATCCCTCTCCCAGGCGAACATACATGCAGCAGATGTCGTATGTACAGAATAGAGTCACAACAGAAGATCAAAGTATCTACAAACATAATGACAAAATGTAAGTTGCAAAACATAAGTGTACAGGACGGATCCAGAAATGTAGTACATACAGTTATGATGAAAATGATGAAATTGTAGTATAGATAATTATGATGAAAATGTAGAATATAAAACATAAAGGAAGAGGATCCAGAGATCCAGAAGTAAAACAACAGAGTTTAACATCAGAAAATTGCAGGTCATCTAGGTTTTTGTGTCCTTAAGGCATGCTTGAAGTTTAGCTAAGTGATCAGTTTCATCTGGCTTAATCGATAGATGTAATTGGGTATCATCCACATAACAATGAAACTTTATTGAGCGTTTTCTAATAATATTGCCAAAAGGAAGCATATATAATGTAAATAAAATTGGTCCAAGCACAGAACCTTGCGGAACTCTGTGACTCACTTTGGTATGCTCGGAGGATTCATCGTTAACATGTACAAACTGAGATTGGTTTGATAGATAGGATTTAAACCAGCCTAGTGCAGTTCCTTTAATGCCAATTAAATGTTCCATTCTCTGTACTATGATGTAATGGTCAGCGGTGTCGAATGCAGCGCAAAGATCTAGCAAGGCAAGTACTGAGACAAGTCCATTGTTTGATGCAATTAAAAGGTAATTTGTAATCTTCCCCAGTGCGGTCTCTGTGCTATGATGCACTCTAAATCCTGACTAAAAATTCTCAAATATATTATTGTTATTCAGAAAGTCACATAACTGATTGGCAACTGTTTTTACATGGATCTTAGAGATAAAGGGAAGGTTAGATATAGGTCTATAGTTGGTTAAAACCCCTGGATAAAGAGTGGGCTTGGGTTGTTATGGTTTAGATCCACTTATAAACTTGTGTTACTTGTATTACAGCCACAGAGTGAGTGAACTGTGAACCGACAGCAGATCTGTGTGGGATAATGGCTGTAGTATTTTTGGCCTCCCCGGAATCTGAATAATTAAAATAAGTTTGAATTAGATCAGATGATGCTATAGCCATATGTGTTTGATATCAGAGATGACTGACTCTCCTTCATAGTCAAATCAGTTACAGGATGCCTGAGTTGACTTGCCAAAGTCTGGTTTGTTTTCTGTAAGCTCAACCATTTTATTACACAAAGTGGCAATTAAACAAACACAAAGCAGAGAAGGTGTTAACAGAAATCGCCTATGTCACATGTCCATTGTACATTCATTATACATCCTTTGTTGCTTCAACCCATGGTAACACAGCAAATGCGCAAATAGCTGTTTACACAAATCAGCAGTGCAAAAGAAAATCAAAGAATGAAAATAAAAAACCCAGCCGAGCATTGGTTTAATTAAGACCGCACACTCCTTAATTTCTATTAAATCAACCCCTGGATGACACCCTGACATTTTAACCTCTGAACGAATGTGTATATAATTGGTTGTCTTATTTTTTTTTTACCTTTTTAAATGTTTTTGCTTCATACCCAACTTATCTAATTGTTCTTTGTAATGTGTTTTCGTGATGGCCCTGATGAAGGCCACAAGCTGAAATGCGTAGGTCTGATAATAAAGTTGTTCTGGATACTACGAGTGTTGCTGGAGTGCTGCAGTGTAGGACCCAATGTTGATTATTGTTACTTTATGGTAAAGTGTTATCAGAGGTACTTGGTTGAGTGACAAGAATAAATATATCCATCTTTAAAAATATCAAAATGGAAGAATAATTGTAATTCTATTGTTGTCTTTTTGCAGGTGGTGTATAAGAACAATGACATCCGTCTTGAGTTGTCCCGCCTGGCTCGAATTGTGGACCCTAAAATGAAAATCCAGGGTGAGGTGTCGTACAAGTGTGAGAATGTGGCCACCCTGGACCCCATTTCTTTTGAGACTCCCGAGGCCTACATCAGCCTCCCCAAGTGGAACACCAAACGGATGGGATCCATCTCTTTTGATTTCCGCACAACCGAACCCAACGGCCTGATCCTCTTCACCCATGGCAAACCCCAGGAGCGCAAAGACGCTGCCCGCAGCCAGAAGAACACGAAGGTCAGACATGTAAATTTGTAAGAATATAGAATAGGTTTTTATTTAAAAAAACAATGCTTAGAGAAAAGTCAGAAAAGATGAACAATTTGTGTTTTACAAATGTTTTTCTCTTATTTCCTATCTTTTTAGTCATCTCTTGAGCCCTTCAGACTTGGGGGGTTATATTCCCTGGGTGTTCCTTCAGTCTAGAAAATTTGTGAACTTGTGAAATAATTAGATGCACTATGAGGCCCATTGTGGATCTGTAATTTGCCCTTACAATTACCATTATGGTATCACATTGATTTTGTGTTATGAAAAAGTCAGATTTCTGCTACTCTACTTAAACAGTACCTTTACACCAACAGTAATATGCTGTAGTCTCTGGTTGAAAGTTTAAAGTCTGTTTCACCTCTGACCTCACATAGTTGAGTGTGGTTGGGAATGGTCAGGAGTGTGCTCTATTTCACCTGTGACCACACCCAGCAGTGATGTCACAGTGTAATTCTACATTTCTGCAGCACTGGAACATGTTAATCTCCTGGAGGTTAGCCTATACATTTTACATGTTCAGCTGCTATTAAGTTGCTCTTTAATGGCACAGACTGAATACTGAATACTAGTTAATAATAGGTTGACCTCGGAATGTTGTAAAGACTTTACAGATTACATTTATATGGCATTTATAATTGCTTATGTGTATAACTGTGCTGTGTATTTGCCACATGTCAGCCTTTTTTGACAATCACAACACAATGCATCCAACTACAAATCAAAAAACACAATCAAGACCACACCTTGCGTTCCTTTTTTCAGACAAAAGACTTTGACTGAATGGTAACCTCTGTTGATGTGCTCTTCTGCCCTTGTCCAGGTGGATTTCTTTGCAGTAGAGCTGCTAGATGGCAGCCTGTACCTGCTGTTGGACATGGGCTCAGGGACTATCAAGGTGAAGGCCACCCAGACAAAGGTCAATGATGGTGCTTGGTATCATGTGGACATCCAGAGAGATGGACGCTCAGGTCAGTTGTGTTGGGGACGTTGGTGAAACAGTGAGGTGTACACAAATGTTTTTAAAGTCCTTTAGTACAAGAATTGTCTGAAATAAGTAAACCCAAAGCTTTACTCAGTGATAATAGTCAGAATAAAAAATATGGAGAACTTATGGAGACCTTGTTATGAAGTTATTGCTGGAGATTGTTTTGACAAATCTGTTGAAATCAAAATAAACTGAATTTAATATAATTCTAAAACACATTTAAATAAAACAGTAGAGTAATACAGTAAATAACTTATAATGATGAAAATAAAGAAGTACACCAAAAGCTTTCTTAGGGCGTTTTCCAGACCTTGTTTGGTCCAGATTTTCGGACTTTTCACTTTGGTCCGAATCAAACTCTGAGGTGTGAAACCTCCCTCGGACCACGGATTAAAATTAACAAAGGTTCAGTTCGTTGCTGTTGTGAAAGCAGCATCTGTATGGTTTGGACTTTCAAACCATTTACAGCAAGTTCCTCTGGTTCCCGCGTACCCCAAACAACAGAAGAAGACAGAACTACCAGACCTGTCACAGAAGATCGCAGGAAAAATGAGCCATGTTAGCACATGGGGAGAGGAGGAGACAAGGTTTTTAATTGAAATATCGTCTGAGGGCATAATGAAAAGTCAACTGGAAAAAACGCACAAAAATTCAGGATTGCTTGCAGTCTTCTCCATCTTTCCTGTCGGCGCCTAAAAAATGTTCGCACAACGAGGACGTTCATTTGGGGAGTTTGAACCAGCCTCAGATATAGTTGGTGCTGCAGATAGTAATGCCATAGCAATAACAGCATAGTAGTAACAACACACTGACATCTGACACATGTCCGCTAACAAACGAATCAATAAGATGCAGCCCACATAACTGATGACGACAGGACGCAAGCACGTCACGTAAAGTTCTTGAGTGCGCTCGCATAATTGCAGTGTGATACTAAACCAAAACGAACCGAATGTATAAAATGTATCAAAACATGAACTTTGGTTCGGACCTTGGTGCGGATTTTCAGGTGTGGAAACACCCTTAATGTTCTGATCAGGATTAATAATAGTTCTTCACTTCCATCATTGTGAATATAGTATGATTTCTTCCATCACGATTCTATCTTTTACCAATGTTAGTATCAGTGCAGCCCTGTACCTGATCGCTACTCCCTCCATCCCCACCCCAGGTACCATCTCTGTAAACAGCAGAAGGACCCCATTCACAGCCAGTGGTGAAAGCGAGATCCTGGACCTAGAGGGCGACATGTACTTGGGAGGCCTTCCTACTGACCGCACCAACCTCATTCTGCCCACCGAGCTCTGGACAGCGATGCTCAACTACGGCTATGTGGGCTGTATCCGTGACCTTTTCATTGATGGTCGAAGCAAGGACATCCGTCAGATTGCTGAGGCACAAAATGGTGCTGGCATCAAGCCTTCGTGCAACAAGCAACCTGGCAAGCAGTGTGAGAGCTACCCATGCAAGAACCGAGGTGTCTGCAAAGAAGGCTGGAATCGATTCATTTGCGACTGCACTGGCACTGGCTACTGGTCACGCACCTGTGAGAGAGGTAAATGTGTGTGCTTGGATGTGCGCATGCTTTGTTCTCTTGCATAAACCTTAGAACATACTAATACTATCTCCAAGGCAGAGGACAGGAGCAGCAAGGGAGAAACAGTAACGCAACAAAAGTAAAGGAAGTCCCCATTGCAGGCTTTGGGATAGTGAGAACTCCAAAGAATATTAAGAATATACTATTTGTGTCCTCCAAAGACAGAAGTAGGCCACTTTTCTGAGCTGTATTTGGACAAGCCTTTTCAACCGGTCAGTCTTGTTGACACGTTATGTCATATCCAGTCTTGAAATGCAGTAAAAAAAAAAGAACGTGGTATCTGAAACGAGACACAGCTTCAATCTTAACAGTGAGCGGAGGCGGGAATGAGTGTGGCTGTATGCGTCTGTTGTTTATGTGAGTCTGAGTGGTGGAGTTCTTTATATCTGTCACAGTAAAGCGCTGCTCTGACACATCGTTGACAGCTTATGAACAAAAATTGGGTCCCCTTGTGCCACTGACACTGCAAGATTTGATATTTTTGGATTATGACAGCAACATATGAAGCTCTGCACTATGAAGTTCTTCTTTTAACTCTTCTGTGACATTTTTGTGAATGTAACTTACCTGTAAACTGTGGAACAGGTAGCCTTCCTTATATGGCAATCTAGGGGCCATAATTATGCTAATGACTGAATCTCAAGAACTCGTACTTTCTCATGAAAAGGTGGTATTCATCAGGCTGAAATGAACAGTTTTCAAGTGTGCAGTAAAGAGAGTTTGCTGAATCCGACTTGGAACACTCAAGCAGACCTATAAGTAAGACAAGTATAAGAATATGAAATGTTCTTGTATGAGGCCCATTTTGTATCTTTGAGGTCAAATGCATGTCCTTTTTTTTTATAAAGATTTTAAATTCTTCATTGTTTACGTCCATGTTTGCTAGCTTTTGTCTTCTTTGCCTTTCTTGCCGCATTGCTACACTTCTTTGTGCATAACCAGCATCTAATGTTCAATGAAATAGTGTAAAAGTGCAATGTACGATATAATACACATTTTCTCTAAAATAACATGTCATCTTTGACTTTAATATTAATTATAAACTTCATATATAATATTAAAACACTGACAGGGACCATTTTACTGGGCAATGAGTACTTTAAGTATATTTTGCTATAATACTTTCATACTTTTACTTTAGTAAAGCTTAGAATGCAGTACTTACCTGAAGTGGAGTATTTGTGTGGCTGGTATGTACTTTTGCTGATGTGATGGATCTGGATACTTCCTGCACACCCACATCCTAACTGAAGCAGGACACTTGATTTACAGATCCAACTAACTTTGGATCAACCATCAACTGACAGCTATCAGCTGTCAGGGTTTCCCCCAGGTTGTTCACAAGTGAGGGTAAAATGGAGCTTGAGATGGACTGGTTGATTAGTGCTGCATCAGCAGTAATGCAGGCGTTCTACCTGGTGTTGAGGGAGATGAACTTTCAATTTATCAGTTGATCTACATTCCAACCCTCACATGGTTACTAGCTTTGGGTAGTGACCTGAAGAATTGCTCCGTAGGGTGGCTGGGCTTACCCTTTCAATTTCTATCTCTTTTGGGAACTCGTATGTTAGGGAAGATGCCGCCTAGGTTCAGGGATGTTAACAGCAAACATTCTCCACGGTGTCTCAGTGTATCCACGCAAATGACTGATCATTGAAAACACCTGTGCCAGTGTGGACACAGATGTGGTCACTTCACGTCTGCTTACAGCCTCCTTGAGCTTTTGCTCCCCCTACAGGTATGGATCCTGTCTTTGACCAGCCTTAACGGAGAGACACATTGGTCCCTCAATAGATTTAAATTGTTCATCTCCCCAGCACTTTTATTATTTTAATGAACTGTATGATTTTAAGCAAGGTAATGCATACTCAAATATAAATACAATTACCACTAGACCAAATGCACACCGGCCCCGTTCATTTTATATAGATGACCTTATTGGGGACAATAAATTAGTCTGTTTATTCAAACTTCTTAGCACTTATCACCAGAAACCAGATCACATTATCGTTTGTATTAGGATTGCAGATTATGGTTTTGTGACACTATGATGTTTTTTGACCTTTACCAGCATCTTTTGGCAAAGAACAGATCCCAGACCTGGTGGTAAGGGCTTCCCTGCCACATCGCCCATCTTCACACATACGCAGCTTTCTGCCAGAGAACATTCCACTGCCCTTCTGACCAGTTTTCCGCCGTGGTGTCCCAACAATTTAATAAAGACTGATCAGAGTTGAAGCCTAATTAACACATCCCCAACCCCCATAAATTGCTCCTCCTGCTTTTTAGCATATCAAATATCATCTTTCTGATCATTTCTATCTATAGCAGTTATTTTCTTTTTACCTCCAGTGGGCCACTGGATGATAATTTCCCGTGAATCTCATTTTCCCTTTTGAAAAAAATTGTAGGGCATCAGTGGGTCAGTCTGATATGGGTATGCATTTCACTTTGAATTCTTTTGCAAGGGGTATTTTATTGAAATACTCCAATATAATTTTCAGGAACCAAAGATAGTCAGGATTGCATAATATCATTTCCGTTAACACTATTATTTGGCTTTATATATTTAGTTGTATGTCTGAACATTGCTGCACGCATGCGTGTGCACTAGTGCTGTTTACCCAGTGGATGTTTACTGTTCTGCATGGTGTAACCTGCCATTTGTCTTTGGCTCTGACTTCAATCAATTTGTCCAGTAAAAGTCATTACAAGTTAAGTAATGGAGTTGAGGATATAGTATGGCTTATAGAAATATATCACATCTCTTACTCTTGGCATGAGTACAGTCACCTGTTGGTCTAATTAGCATTGATTTATAGAAGAGGCAAGGGCCCGCTTATAAATGATCACAGCTTTGGCTCAAACAGCAAAGGTGTAAATAAATCTGAACAGTTGGAGTTCTTAGTACTATTATGATAACTATTACTCTGCATTACCATGTAACTATTGACAGCAGGTCTATAGTAGATTTGAGGGAGATGGGGGGGGTGCCATCCCCATTGTTAGCAAAATGACAGCTGGTGGGGGAATGGAAAGTGAAAGGGTGCTGCTGTCTCTAGTGGAGAGGAGGTGGTGTGGCTCAAAAAATCCATCCTCTTTGTTAACCTGCTCAAAAGATGCTCTGTGCTTTGTCTTGTAGTGGCACTTCACATTGTCACTTTTAATAATCGCCACGTTATAGAAACATATGAGACATACTGGTAATGAACTGCCTGTGGGAAGATTGAACATGTAAGAGTCGGTCCATTCTTGATTAAAAGCTCTGTTTCCGCTGTCTACTTTTCTTTTTTAGAGCACGCCATGTGAAATTATTTCTCCGACTCATCTTGTATCTACTCTACCTGTGTGTGTGTGTGTGTGTGTGTCTGTGTGTGTGTATCTCACTCACTGACTCGACTCGCAGGCTGCTAATGTTACGTTACATGTTGGCAAGCAGATTATTAGGGGAAGGACCCAAGTGCAGACAGAGAAGGGGGGCAGATGACTTGAACTGAGATCTTTAGTGATTTATTCAAGGCTTACTGGCAGGTACACTGGCAAGATAGGCAAGTTGGTAACTGTCCAAACATTGGAAACAAAAAGGCAGAAGCCAACATTATAACACAGTAATATACGCGCAGAGGTTAATGAGAGTAAAGTCCAAGGGCAAACTAACAAAAATAGAGCACCTGAGAACAGGGTCAGGAAGTGGCTGAGCAGGGAACCTCAGGTGGACAGCCTGAGGGCAGGACAGGACAGGGGACCTCAGGCGGATGGTCCAGGGCTGGACAGGTTGCCAGCAGAAGCCATCAGAAGGTCAGCGATTGAGACGGGTCCCCATGTGATTTTGACACTAGCTCACTTCTTAGTTGACATAGTTTGTTTTTTCTTTACCATGACCACAATCTTTAATTAACGTTATCCATGTAGTTATTCTTTTAACCTTTACTCTTTAAGTTTTGTGTCTAAACCTAACCAAACCTTGACCATCTGACCGATCAGAAAACACTCAAAGGATAAAGTTGTATGTAACCATTTTTGAAACTACTGACAATGCCGTCCTGCTGATAGGAGCTCCAACAGTAAAATTTGTTGTTTTAGAACAGGCTTTATTTTGTCATTCACTTTTGAAGACTTGTTCAGAGGTCAGTGTTACAGTCCAGGTCCAGATGTTTCCTGCTGTGCTGATAATTTTCTCTACATTCTGCAGAGCACTGTATAGCTTCATCACGCGACTTCAATATTGGAACTGTAGTCACGTGATAATTGGTCATTGTACATGGGGGGAGATGGTAACCCATGTCTCTGTTCAAAGATAGTCCCGAAGTCTCAGACTGAACAGTCAGTGGTAAAGTTGCATTGTAGGTAAGGAGTACTATGTCAAAAGGACAAAAACAAACTTTTACAGACCTAAGACCTAAATACGTTTTTTGAAATCAAAATTCTCTCAAAATGAACTTCTACTGTACGATAATGATACTGTAAAAATTGATGTTGGGTGAAACATACATCCTATACACATACGATTCCATTATGATGCCTAATGATGAAATTAGCGGTTACACTATAAAATATTTTTTCATTGTGACAGATGAGGTTGTAGAGTTCCCATCAAAGAATATTTTTATCTAACATCAGACTAAAGAAGATTTGTACAGAGTTGGAAAATAGTCTGCCTGCATGCTGAAGGGTTGGTCTAGACCTTCCTCACAACATCCATCAAAGTAATTAGTTTCTTTATTTTTCTCATTACCTCTGTCATTGACGAGACCCACACAGTTCCTCTGTGTCTCCTGCCACTTTGTCTTTCATTGTCTATTTTCTGTGATCTTTTTGTTTTGCCGATGCTCTTTTATATCTCTGTATATTTGTTCTCTCCGCCCCTTCAATTTCAATTCAATTTTATTTGTATAGCCCAATATCACAAATCACAATTTTGCCTCAAAGCACTTTACAATCTGTGACATACGAAACCCTCTGTCCTCTGGTCGTATAGGGATCGGGCAGCCCTTAGCAGAGGGCCCCGAACCCCTTACTCCCAGAGCAGCCCCCACAGGTCGCAGCAAGGGACACAGTCGAGTGCCTGCTCCAGATCCACAAAGCACATGTGGACTGGTTGAGCAAACTCCCATGAACCCTCCAGCTACCTGGAGAGGGTATAGAGATGGTCCAGTGTTCCACGACCGGGACATTGTTCCTCCTGAATCCGAGGTTCGAATTCTCCTCTCCAGTACCTCTCCAGTACCCTGAAAATAGACTTTTCTGGGGAGGCTGAGGAGTTTGAGGAGTGTGATCACCCTCCAGACTTGAGGTACTTGAGGTTTGCCAGAATTTCTTCTAGGCGGACCAATAGTCTTCTCCATGGCCTCACCAAACTCCTCCCAGATTCGAATTTTTGCCTCCACAATCACCCGGGCTGAAGCTCTATTGGCCTTCGGGTACTTATCATCTGCCTCCTGAGTCCCTTGAGCCAACCAGGCTCGATAGGACTCCTTCTTCAGCTTTACTGCATCCCTTACTTCTAGAGTCCACTACCGGGTTCAGGGATTGCCTTCACGACAGGCACTGGAGACCTTACAGCTACAGCTCCGAGCCGCCGCATCGACAATGGAGGTGGACAACATGGTCCACTTGGACTCAATGTCTCCAGCCTCCCTCGGGATCTGGTTAAAGCTCAGAGGTGGGAGTTGAAGATGTCTCTGACTGGAGACTCTGCCAAATGATCCCACCAGACCCGGGGCAGCCGTGGCTTGGTGGCACAACGGTTGCCTGCCAATCGGAAGGTCAGCGGTTCGATTCCCCCGCCATGCGTTGAAGCATCCTCGAGCAAGGTACTGAACCCCAAAATGCTCCCGAAGCTGCGCCTTCGGTTTGTGAATGTTCTCATATGTAAGTCGCTTTGGATAAAAGCGTCTGCTAAATGTAAATGTAGACCCTCACATTATGTTTGGGTCTGCCAAGTCTGTCCAACTTCCTCCCTGACAGCTCCACCCCTCTCTTCACCCGAGTGTCCAAGACATTCGGTCGGAGGTCAGATGAAACAACCACTTCGATCATCGCCCTATGATCTAGGGTGTGTTCATTATGGACAAACTGTGACTAGCACAGAAGTCCAATAACAGAACACCACTCGGGTTCACGGCCATCAAGGTGTCACTGTCACTGCCCACATGAGAGTTGAAGTCCCCCAATAGAACGACGGCGTCCCCGGTCGGAGCACTTTCCAGCACCCCTCCCAGAGATGCCAAGAAGGTCGGGTACTCTACACTGCCATTTGGCCCGTAAGCACCAATATCAGATCCATTCAATAACAAATAATAATCCATCATGGTAGTCTTTACAGGTCGCAGAAGCTTTTTGTAGAGCACATTAAGCTTGACTTGTCTGAGAAATTTCAAGTCAATCGGACATATGGTGAGACGGGGGTGGCATTTTCGAATTTGCATTTTTGAACCTTAATTGCAGCACTACCATGTGGCATTTACATTTAGTCATTTAGCAGATTCAACAGACTCAATAGTGACTGAAAAGGCTTAGACTGAAGCAAACGCCTATTCTACATGCCTATGCTATATTCTTATCATTTAAATCTACACACCTCAAAGGAAAAGAAATGGTTAGGGTACCAATAAAAACAAAAAAGGAACAGAAAAAATTAATAAAAACAAATACTTAAATTATTCATATTTGTAACCCTCAAACCATCTTCTTGAACACCAAAAGAGAATTGCACATTTTTAAATTTACATTTGTATTATTCCATAATTTTACCTCAACAATAGAAATCTCCTTTTAATGTGGATTGATTTTGCTCAGTTGTCATGGAAATGAATGTGTTGACATGCATGCTCAGTAGCTGTCAGGAATTAATTGACAGCACAATGCATGTTAGACTCACACTCTCTCACATGCAGAAACTGTCACACACTGCGTGTGTATGTGTGTTTGAGCACTCACCACTATTAACATATCCACATCCACATCCATATCTCATACTGAGGGCAGAATCAGCACACAACCACAGTATGGTTTAACAGCCAATCTGAAGTACAGGGAAGTATATCGACAGTTCACAATCAGATGAGGACACGGACTAAAAAGAGCCATGTGGGATGACTAATCTGCAATTCCTGGAGCGAAATAAATGAGATGTACACTGTACTACTTCATGTTTTGGCAGGGATTAACTGTTGTTGGCAGTGTGCTTCCACACTGGTGTGTTTGCTTGTATCCACATAAGCTACCCTGCATGATTATGAAGTCACTGGTCAGTTAAGATACACAAAAAATGCTGTACCTGTTCTAACAGTGCTTTGTTTCTGTTGTCATGGTCACAGGTTGTCATTTTAGATTTTTTGCCAAGCTTCAAGAAGGCAGGTCTTACCTAATATAAGTCTTTCTGGGGGCAGATGCCAGAGGAAGGAGAGTAGAGATATGGCTGCATGAGAGTGGCATGCTGCAGATGACAGCAAAGTGCGACTTTTTTTTTAGACAGTATTGGACAATGAATAATAACCCTCATCCATGAGGTAATTTGGTTGAGTTTCTGTCTACGTCTATTTGTTAACCTAAATGAACCATAACCAATGCTGAACTGCACTAGAAGAGGACTGGAGCAAACTGGCTCCCAGCCATGAAGGAAATGAGACCCTGCGGGTGAAGAGTGGAGCGACTATGGGAAGCACGTCGAGCTCGCTAGGTTTCAATTTAATTTTATTTATAGATCACAAATCACAGTTTTGCCTCAAAGGGCTTTACAATCTGTATAACACCCTCTGTCCTTAGACCCTCAATTCGACTAAGATAAAACTACCCAAAAAAACCCTTTTAACAGGGAAACGATGATAGAAACCTCAGGAAGAGCAACAGAGCTCTCAGGACGGACAGACTTGCGATAGATGTCATATGTATAGAATAGATTCACAACATAAGATCAACATATATACATTATAATGATAAAATATAGGTTGAAAAACACAAGTGTAGAGCACGGATCATGAAATAATAGTACATACAATTATGATGACATTTTAGTATATAGAATTATGATGAAAAAATTGTTGAATGTAAAACATAAGGGAAAATGATTCATCCAGAAGGACCACTGAGCAGCTCCAGGTGGAGGCCAACGAGCAGGAGTCGAGCCAATCGCCATCTCCACCATAGACATAGCAGCACTGCCCCAGCAAGTGGCCGCAATCACAGTTCCAGATTCCGCATCTCCGGAGGCAGAAATACCTGCTGAAAGTGACAGGACGAGAGAAGAGAGGGGCGAAAAAACACAAAACTATGGGAGAGAGAAGATGTCGAGTTAGTAAAATGCATTTATGGGATGAGAATGCATAGGGATGGAGAGGGAGAGGAGGAGAGAGGTGCATCCTGGGAAGTCCCCCAGCAGTCTAGGCCTATAGCAGCATAACTAAGGGATGGTTCAGAACTTACCTGAGCCAGCCCTAACTATAAGCTTTATTAATGAGGAAAGTCTTAAGCCTACTCTTAAATGTGGAGATGGTGTCTGCCTCCCGAACCCAAACTGGGATCTGATTCCACAGGAGAGGAGCTTGATAGCTGAAGGCTCTGGCTCCCGTTCTACTTTTGGAGACTCTAGGAACCAAAAGTAACCCTGCATTCTGAGAGCGCAGTGTTCTAGCGGGGTAATAAGGCACTATGAGCTCTGTAAGATACGATGGTGCCTGACCATTAAGAGCTTTGTAGGTCAGGAGGAGGATTTTAAATTATATTCTGGATTTTACAGGGAGCCAGTGCAGAGAAGCTGATATTGGAGAAATATGATCTCCTTTCCTATTTCTTGTCAGTACATGTGCCGCAGTGTTGTGGATCAATTGGAGAATCTTAAGAATCTTTTCGGGCAGCCTGATAATATGGAATTGCAGTACTCCAATTCCTTATTATCGAAGTAATAAATGCATAAACACATTTTTCTGCATCATTTTGAGAGAAGAAGTGCCTGATTTTTGCAATGTTATGTAGGTGAAAGAAGGCAGTCCTTGAAGTTGAAGGATAAATCCTGAGCTGAAGATAACTCCGAGGTTCCTTATGGTGGTGCTGGAGGCCAGGGCAATGCCATCTGGAGAAACTATATCTGCTTATAGTGTATCTTGGAGGTGTTTTGGGCAAGTACAATAACTTCAGTTTTGACTGTGTTTAATATCAGAAAATTGCAGGTCATCCAGGTTTTTATGTCCTTAAGGGATGCTTGAAGTTTAGCTAACTTAGTTTCATCTGGCTTCATCGATAGATATAAATGGGTATCATCTGCATAACAATGAAACTTTATGGAGTGTTTCCTAATAATATTGCTCAAAGGAAGTATAATGTAAATAGAATTGGTCCAAGCACAAAACCTTGCGGAACTCCGTCACTGCCTTTGGCTTGCTCAGAGGATTCATCATTAACATGTACAAACTCAGATTGGTCTGATAGATAGGATTCAAACAAGTCTTGTGAAGTTCCTTAAATGCCAATTAAATGTTCCATTCTCTGTAATAGGATGCGATGGTCAATGCAGCAATAAGATCTAACAAGACAAGTACAGAGACAAGTTAATTGACTGATACAATTAAAAGGTAATTTGTAACCTTCACCAGTGCTGTCTCTGTGCTATGATACACTCTAAATCCTGACTGAAAATTCTCAAATATACTTTTGATATTCAGAAAGTCACATAACTGATTGGCAGCTGTTTTCTCAAGGATCTTAGAGATAAAGGGAAGGTTAAATATAGGTCTATAGTTGTTTAAAACCTCGGGATCATGAATGGGCTTTTTAAGAAGAGGTTTAATTACAGCTACTTTAAAAGGCTGCAGTACATAGCCTGTAGACAGATTGATGGCAAAGATGAATAAATTGTCAAGATTAGTTGAATAAAGTTGGCAGGGGAGAAGCAGTCAAAGTATACATCAGGTTTCACAGCTCTTTTTAAGGCATCTATGTTTGAAGATAGCTCGGTACCAGTTGAAGGCAGGACGTGATGATTTTTTTCTCTAATAGTTAAAATTTTATCATTAAAGAAGCTCATGAAGTCATTACTACTGAGGGCTATGGGAAGACATGGCTACATGATTGCACAGATGAATGGTAGACATTATGTTTATTGTTCTCCTCTGTGCAGTACTAATTAAGAGACTGTCCTCACCAGAAAGATGACCGCATTGGAGATGTGTACAAAACATTAAAATTATCTATTTTTTTCCTGACAAGTTATCTCTTGTGGTCATGTGAGTAATGACTGTGCCCTCTCTTGAATTGCAAAGGCAGAATTAACAAGATATTATTGTAACAACCCAAAACGTCTGTGGAGGAGGTTTTAGGTGTATAAAGCCTGCTGCTGTTTCAAATGCTGTCACACCACCATATAATTATTTGGCAAAACAATCTCAATACAGGGTTCATTCAGTGGCTGTTCTGGACCTACACACACACACACACATACACAGATATCACATTCACCCCATTCAAACGCTGATGGCAGGTGCTACTGCCCATCAAATCGTGTTTAAATTTCTATTCCTCAGAGCACTAAGAACTTTTCGTTTATGTTGACTTAAAAGTTTACATTGAGGGCTTAAATCACTTTTAATCATGCATGCACAATGACAAGCACAAAGTGGTAGGTCGTGAGCGCGTGGACTATGTAGTCATCTCGAAGAATACCTGCTGTTTGGTTCAGCACAAAATGCAAAAGAGCTGGGTGAAGTGGAATATAAATCAGAGGGTGTGGTGATTAGTAATGAACAATAAATATACTCTCAGCCAGTAATATCACTGGTCTCATAGCTTTGAAACAGCTGAGCCAATCAAAATGAAGTATGATAACAACAGCTCAACAAATGGGTTTCCCTGACCTAATCTACTCTCCCCTTTGGGAACGGAAGAGTAAGTCGGCCACGGCCATCTGGGTCCCCAGCCAATAGATACCGGGTGATCTGGGCGATTGTATCTTTCATGTGGTGGATCCACAGGAGGAGGCCATGGTCCGAACACAGGGTGAATGGGCACCCCAGCAGGTAGTAAGTACTGTAGGGCCTCGAACGCCCACTGGATGGCCAAGCACACTTTTCCTACTGTGCTGTATCGGGTCTCCCTCTCCGACAGCTGATGTACAACACTGGGCGGTCAACTCCCTGCTTTTGCTGGGACAACACGTCAGTCTGCCAAACAAAAGGGAAGTTAGGAGTGCGGAGGAGGAGTTCCCCACAGAGGGCTTGTTTCACCCTCTCGAATGCCAGCTGGCACCACTCTGTCCACTGGACCGGATCTGAACCACCTTTCCAGGTGAGATCGGTCAGGGGGCTGATCATGTTCCGCAAAGTTAGGGATGAACTGCCAGTAATAGTTGGCCAGCCCCAAGAAACGCCTCACCTCTTTCTTGGACTTGTGCCACGGGCAAGCATTGATTGCTACTGTTTTGTCTACCTGATGCCCCTGGAAGTCACCCGAGCTCCATCAGGGAGATGTTCCACAGGCTGGAACATTGACCGAACCAAACACATGGACCTAGCAGACATCTGTTGGGACTCAGCGGATGAGTTCATTCATGTGGGTAATTTTAACTGAACTTTTGTAAAGGACTGCGTTCCCTTTTCTCCCACAATTCCTGAGACAGGGAACACACCAGTGACGTCAGTCAAGGTGTGACCCCGGAAGTCTCCAAGTCCATAAAGCATGTCAGCCCCTCTGGGCTCTATCTCTCGCCTCTGCTCCGATCTTTTTCCAGGGCCTTGGCGGTATCACTGTTTTGTTAACAGGGGCTCCTTCTTCTGTGTTGGTCTGGCTTGCATACATTCAGAGCATTTTGTCACCAGCTCCTGGATATCGTTCTCCATTCTGGGCCACCACATGCTCATGTGTGCCCTTTCGCGACACTTGGTGATGCCTTGGTGCCTATCATGCAAGCACCTCTCATCCTGTGTGGGATGACAATGCGATCCCTATAAAAGACAAGTCCCTTTAATATTGACAGACTGTTACCCCATTGGTGGTACGCTTTGGCTTGTACTGGAACGCTACTCACATGCTTTGGTCATCCCTGGGTCACCAATCTGCTCACTCACTAGTCCGTGCTCATTTCCTGCTTGAGCCATTCCCATTTGGATGGTGACGGACACTTCAGACACTGAAACCTCATAGGTTAGTTCTGACACTTCACTCTGCATTACTGGTAATGGCTGCCTGGATAGAGTGTCGGCCACTGTCACTGTTTTACCTGGTACATACTCTGCTGTGGTGTTGTACCTCATTGGACACATGAGCAGGCGCTGGCACCTCAGGGGAACCTTATCAAGGTCTTTGCTGTTGATCAGAGGGACCACTGGTTTGTGGTCCATGAAGTTGTTTAGGCCATATAGGTAACTAGAGAATCTTTCACAGGCCCAGACTGCTGCTAAGTACTCTTTCTGTTCATAGCACTTTTCAACATCAATCAATGTTCTTGAACAGAATGCCATTGGTTTAAGTCCATCAGCATGTGGCTACAGCAGCACGCCACCCAGGCCATAGCTGCTTGCATCAGCGCTCACTATCATGGATTTGTTTACATCGTAGAATGCGAGAATGGGTGTGGTGGAGATGAGTTGCTTTACCTTGTTGAATGTGTTGTCTTGTGCTGCATCCCAGGTCCACGCAGCCACACATTTCAGTAGGTTGTTGAGGGGCTTATCACCTCTGAAAGGTTGGGCAGGTCCCTAGGTAATAGATCATACCCAGGAACCTCTGCTGGTTTGGCACCTCACTTAGGGCTTTGCTGGGTTTTATAACCGTGATGTTGTCATAGTAGCGTGCCGGGGTAATATTTCACCTCGGTTTGAAATAATAGCACACCACTCCTTTGACTCTTGACATCCTCGATAAAACCGTATTTAACCATCCTTTCGAGTTCCGCCTTGACCTTGGGGGGCAGAGGGTCAGACACTCTTCTTGGAGTGTTCATACTGTGTTCACACAAATTCCATCCTTTTCATCAGCCCCAGGTTGCTGCCGTTAGCTGTTTTGATCATGTGGACGGCAAACTTGAATTGTTGGCCTCTGTACTCTGTTAAAGTAGTGAACAGTCCTAAACAGTGGAGCCCACCACCAGGGCTGTCAAAAGTGGCTAACTGAGGCAGGTATCAGAGCTTGTTGTAGCTTTAATCTAATATCAAAGTTTTGAATTTGCAATGTAGGTGTATGTTTTTTTTTATTTCACCTAAAAAAATTTCTGCCACTGTGACTGACCCTTGCTCCGACGTGGTTAGCTCATTCACTCTCGCAGAGCAGCACATAGCGGCGAAGTGCCCAATCTTTTGGCAGAGCCTGGCCCGTGTGTTTCTGGCTGCACATTGTGTATGCTTGGGGTGGTCCTTACCGCACCTGAAGCACTTCGTTGATCCACCACCTCTGTCATGGTGCACCGTCGCGTGCAAACTGCTGCTGTTCTGTCTCTTTCCCATACCTCTATGGTGCTGCTGAGGATGTGCTGCACGTGCTTGTCTAGCATCAGCTGTGTTAGTCTTAGCCTGTTGGCTTACTGTTTGCTTCCATTGTCTTCCTCAAATGTAAGTCGCTTTGGATAAAAGCGTCTGCTAAATGACTAAATGTAAATGTAAATGTAAATGTACTTGCCCCTTAACCTGCTCCGACTGTATCACCATCTTCACAGAACTTTGTAAAGGGTCTGCAAAGTATTGAAGAGAAGAGCGCATTGAAGAGAAGAGCCCGTTTTGGGCTTTCTCTGTTTTAGTAGTCTTCTGTCCAGGGGGCAGGAATGTGATGTCATTAGCACTTCACCCACCCCATCTGTTCTGTCTTAATTATTTTCCTCCAATAGTTTCTTCCTAAAGAATCAGTTATTTGTTAACAATTTAATGCTTCCATATTACAACTCTCATCAATTTCTGAAAGACACTAAACACATCATCATCCTTATGAGTAATAGACTGGCAATCCAGGAAAATATCAATCATGTTACATTTGTTATTATGAATACACATACATATGATCCTAAATTTCCATTTACATCAGTTCAGATTTGTGAGGGTCATAAATTGGCTCACTGTCACTTCACCTTTATTGGCGCCCTCTCCGAGACCCATTGGGGATCGTTTTATGATCTGAAAGGAGAGCAGGACACGATTTTTAGGGGAAGTTTAACATATTTTTTATGTATTAAAAGGTTGACCTGATGGTGCCTCTAGATGAAAAGTCATAGGATCACCAAAGTTATTACAATTCATCCTTTGGGGAACATAAATGTCCATCCAATGGGTGTTGAGCTTTTTCAGTCAGGAAACGGGCAGGAAACATCATTGCAGATCCGTCACACCCTCCACACAACCTGTTCAATCTTCTTTCCTCTGGTAGGCACTACAGAGCACTGCAGGGCAAAACGCCCAGACACAAAAACAGTTGCTACCCACAGGCCGTCACTCTGATGAACAGTTAACACCAGTCACCAGTCACATTAACATCCACTGTACCTGTACATTTTCTTGTGGTTTTATGTAAATATTAATACTTTTTAATCTATGCACGCTGCACAAACCAGAAATATACTGTGTATATCCATCTCCCTCATGTACATAAGCTACCTGTTACATTAATCATATTTATCTCAGCATCATTTGCACTCTGCACCATTGCACTAACTGTCATACTGTCGTACTGCTGTGTATGTACATAGAGCGCACGGAAAACCGGAGTCAAATTGAATGTGTACACATACCTGGCCAATAAAGCTGATTCTCATTCTGTTACTGACCTAGGCTGGATTACATAGTGGGCAAAGGGGCCTCTAAAGCTCCTGGCTGTATGTGCATTAGATGGTTTGTGCTCATTATTACCTGGTCTTGAAGCGTTGTCTTGAAGAGGGACCCTGTGTCAAAATCTAGTTTTAATACTTTCAGTTTTGTGCTCATGTTTTACATTTTTCTAAATTACCACACAGCAAATCTAGGACCAACAAGTACCGTTTCCAGCAAAGGAAAAACTGTACACATTGCACAGAGCGTGGGGGTTTAAAAGGAGCCCAGAAGCAAATTTTTGCCCTGCAGGTTAATACAGCCAGGCTCTGGATCAAAGTGGTGTACCAACTGAATGACCTTGCCAGCCCTAGAGCCACTACCATGACTAATTGAATATTTGCAGTAGTATCAGGTTCTAGCTGATAATAGTGACTCCAACCTTACTTGAAATATGGCTAACATCTCTCTATGCTCCTGACTTTCTCACACAGAGGCTTCCATCCTCTCCTATGATGGCAGCATGTATATGAAGGTGGTGATGCCGACCATCATGCACACTGAGGCTGAGGACGTCTCCCTGCGTTTCCGTTCCCAGAGGGCCTATGGCCTCCTCATTGCCACAACCTCCCGAGACTCAGCTGACACGCTCAGGCTGGAGTTGGATGGGGGTCGCGTCAAACTCACAGTCAACCTAGGTATCGTATGCCCCCCCCACCCATCTTCCTCCACATCACACCTTCACCATGAGACAGTTTACCGTTGAGCGGTGATGTCTCCTCTCACTCTCTTTCTATCTTTCTGTGCAGTCTTTTCATCAGTTTCTCATCACTATGGTCCTTTAACAGTTTCTACCAGCTTAAGAACATATATAAGAGAGTTTTTATATTTTTTGCATGGGTGTTAATGCGGTCTTTGCACACAGATAACCATGGACTGCTTATTGAATACAACAATTTACTGGAAAACATCTCAGGCTGTTCCATCATCACTTATTTTATTTCAGTGGTAAACATGTTGCCCATCTTTGAAACAGACAAACCATAGTCATATCCATATTCTTGTTTAAAGAACTTTTGAGACAGTCACAGCACAATAAGCAGAAAACACATTGATGTAGAGATACTGAGCTTTAAAGTCTAGTCTCTAATAAAGGTTTTTTAAGAAACAAAGTGTGCTGAGACTTTCTAAGAGGCGATCTCCACCAAGTATGCGCACTGATCTTCAGTCCATCATTCAACAGGACATTAGAAGAAACTTTTTCTGTCTTTCTCACTAACCTCATTTTTCTGTCTCACATCAAGTAATTTTTCATTCACCTTCCTGTTCTTCTGGGTGGTTGTTTTCTTTGCTAATGATGGTGTCTTTTATGGAAGTCTATGCTTTTTCAGTGTTTTGATTTTATGTTTACCTGTCAACTCCATTTTCCATCATGCTTTGTCAAAAGATGGTATTCACCCCTTCAAAGGCCTTAAGCCTGCGGCCCGTCAGGCGAACAGCCCGAGAACAGAGCCCAGCAAAACCTACAGCTGGCTGCGACCCCATATACTTCCAAACACTTCCAATCATAATAATAATAATTTAAAGAATGCCCCAATGAAAAATTAGTTATTTATATAATTATATCTTGCATATACAGTATGTCTAGTAAAAATCATAAATGTAAGCAATGTTAGCAGACGTTAGCTTGTTTGCCAAGCTACATTTAGATAAATCCTTCACTGATTATATGAATTTGTGTAAGTCATCTCCTAGATTTCAGTCTAAATGTTTGCAGCTCTAATTGATGACTGCTGACAGGATTTCTTAGCCTATGTTAATCTGTGTGATTTTTAACAGAACGTTTGTAAAAGTATAAATATTTACAGATCTAGCTTAGTGACACATGTAGGCATAGGATAGTACTCCAGATCTGATGGTTGGGGTTCCTGTGCCTCTGCATGGTTCTGGTGCTGATTGGATCGTGGCTGTTTGCTCCCACTTTTCTGTTGCGGTTGACGACACATGAAACCACCAGCCACATGGTGACCAACCCTCACTGTCTTCACAGCTGCGTACAGCAGTTATTCTAGCCTAAGTGGGACTGTTCAGATACTTCACATTTTCATTGTGTATAACACTACTGTTTTACAAATGCAACTTTTGTTGCTGTTTTAAATGATATCAGTCTGTATTTTTTGACTTTTCAAAGATCCCAGGCTCTAAAATGGATGGCTGCTACCACCTTGTTGGTGTGGAGGTTTTGGAGCTAGAGACTTTGACTTTTCTAATATGAATATTTAAACCTAAAGTCACAGTCAGTGTTGGGTTGGAAAACCCATGTAGCTGGTACTACAAGTGGCCATTTTACTGTAAATACTGTGCCTAAATCATTAATAAATTTTAACTCTGGTACTATATGTAACAAAAGAGCACAAGCTCAGCTCTATAAAAGCAGCTCTTGCATCAACCAGCACATTTATATGACCAGAAATCCATACATACTTTTATTTACTATTAAATGATGTTTTTGGAAATCTAATCTATAATTTATTTCATGGTAATTTGGCATAAAATTGAATAAAAATACCAAAGGAATAAAATGGCTGACTTCCTGCATGTGTACGTCCCCGGAAGGGTGGACTTTTTGTTTTTGGATGTCTGCAGCAGTAACCTTGAAGGATGCAATTTCATCTGTCATTTATTCTTCCCCATCTAGACTGTATCAGGATAAACTGTAACTCCAGTAAGTTAACACTCAAGTTTCATTTTGCTTTCTATGTTGATGGTATGTTGATGTTGATTTTTATAAAAAGAAATGTGTTTTTTTAAACGTGAATCCTGCGCCGCCCTCCACCTTCTTTTAAGCATATCATGTGGAGGATGAGTTTGTTTAGTTGGTTTGACTACCCATAATTCAACGGGAACCAACAGAAATGGCCTCAATTAAATGGAACGAATGGTGATTTGTTTTAATTATTTAACATATAGCTTTACTTAAAATCTTTTTAAATCAACCATTATGCTCTACTTTCTGCTGACTTTCTGCTGATAATGAATAAGTAAATAATTTTTACAGTATATATTTCACTTTGCCACAATTTTTAGGTAAGAGTAGTAAATCACCATTCATCTGTAATTATAAGTGATGACATTAAGTCATTATAATCCACAGAGTAGGTTTGTGCAAACAGAGTTTAGTTGTACATCAGTGCTACTTTGGTTCATTATCCAAACTTTAAGGCCTCAACATATGCAAAAAGAGAAAGTGATTCTAAATAAATATCTTTTATTCTGTAAATCCTTTGGTCCCAGTAACTTAGACACTTAATTTCGATAGTCTATTGATGATTTTAGTATTGTAGATATATATGTTCGACACTGTGCGTATTTGGTGGACCTTCACAGGCTATATCACCTTAATCATGACCCCATTATTAATCCTAACTACAAAATCCCCTTACCTTTTTTCTAACATGAATGTGTAACATAAAATCCACACATAAAGTTAATTAAGAAGAATGAATAATTGATATAAACGGGTAAATTCCACTATAACGTAACAATAAAAATTGGTGAGTGAGGACGATGTGAGGTGATGAGACAGTTCTTCATGCTTCAAGAATATGCTTTAAGCACTCACATTCCATTAGACCAAATCATCTATCACAATGTTAGATTATGGAACAGTATTTGTTTAGAAGGCTGTTACATTCAGTGGAAAAGGCAACATACATTATTAACATGGATTAGAGAATGTTAAAATCCTCTATTAAAACTGCATACAAGGAGTCCAGTACACAGTACACAGCATGTAAGTAATGAAACATATTTTTATCCCAGCAGTAAAACTTTAACAACCTTACAACAATATGGCTGAAATTCACCAATACCCAAAACAGATGCAATATAGTCTCAATATTGTCACAATAGAGAGAAAGTACAGTATATCATACAGCTTTGAGAAAACATGGGGAAAAGATGATACAAATTACATATGTGGAACTGTCATAAAGTGTTTTTTCTAAATTAATTAAGAAAATAATAGAAACATTTTAACCCAAGAAAAACCCAATAGTTTAAGAGATTGCTGGAATTTTTCAGTCATTACATTTTATGTAATATAGAGGTACAATGTTAAAATGTCTTAAACTACAATTCTTTGGATTGTTAACCTTGAGCAACATGCATGCTAATGACAAATAATGGACCATTGATGGATTGTGTACATTCCTATCCTCAACCCAAAGACTGATCCAAACCAAAAACAATTAGATATTTTTTACTCTGACTCTATAATGACACAATTTAGTGTGTCATAGGAGACTGAATATCAAACTTTCGACTAAAGAAAATAAGCAGAATATGCAGGATAGCTCTATATTTTTAGGAAAATGTGATATTCAATATATTATTGTCAGGTTACATTCTACATGTTATACAATTACGAATGGTGATTCGGTGAGCTTCGGCGACGTGTGTGTCTACCACTTTTAGAACCTTGAAGATGTTTATAGTGTCGTTTTACAGGCTTCACAAATAACAATGGATTGCTTTTACTCATAAGTAGGCCATGAAGATCTTTGACTTTACGTCAGTTGAGTTGACTGTCATTTGAATGTAAAAATAAATAAATAAATAATTAGAGATAAAGAAGCTGAAACCCCCAGTAGTGTAATTTAGTGTATTTTACCACTATGAATATACCTGCAAGTTGATGCAGCCTCATGAATCAGGAGTAGAGGGGATCAAGTGTTTGCTGGACATTTCAGTTTACAATATTTATTTCAGACACAGAGAGGACAAGGGTACTGAACAGTGGATAAAATACAATATACATGTTACAATGAAACAGAGAAACCAGGGAAAGGAATAAAAAAGATACTAAATCCTAAATGATCCAAGATCTGAAATGTCATTGTGTTAGGAAAAGGGAAATAAGTGTCTGTCTTTGGTTGCTCCTGGAAGCTACTAGAAGTAAAAAAATTGCACAACAGCTCTGATGGAGCTCAGGGCTCATCCTGGAAACGGCTGCTTTATTACAAGTGATTTGGCTAGATAAACTTGGAATATGTAATATCTAACCTGTCCGATGTGTAGGAAAAACAATGAATGTTAATTACCATTAGGTCCTGACTGATCCTGTCAGAAAGTCAGTTGTTTTGAATAATTAATGAAGTTCACAATGCTGTGCCGCCTGTGCATAAGTGCAATATGCTTCTCTCATTTTGGACAAGCATATTGTCCCTGCTGTGTGATGCCTAGAGGTATTTCATAAAGTCAAAGGAAGAAATCCCACACAGCTGTGGGCAACAAATGGAACATCAGTATTGATGTTTCTGGAAAACCTGGATTACAGATACATTAAAGCTGATACATACATTTGGTGATTTTGGTTAGCTCTCTGTGTGCGCACCTCTGCCAACTAAAGCCAAAAAAACTGTGGCTTTTGTAATCTCTAATGTTTATGGACAAATCTAAGCTGAAACGTGTAGACAAAAGCCTGAAACACTGGAGGCAGCAGCAGCAACCACTCAACTTTCTGTCTGAAAGTAGTTTTACTCTCTGTCTGTATGCCTCCGATCATTTGAAGGCTTTATTACTCCATTCCCTCTGACGCCCTAAGGAAAGTTCCGCTCTGCTACCATAAAATGCCAATATTTGAAGATCAAAATTATTCAGGGATAGGCTCAGAACAATTGGGGCGGAAGCTCTGCATGATCAGCCCTAACGACGCCACTCGTCAAACCAAGATAATCAAACATATTGACAGCTGATACTTCAAATCTGTCGACATTTGACCGAATTTTATTGTAACTGACACCAGAGTCATTTGGTTTTCATCTCATAACAACAGCCAAAGTTGGATTTTTTGACAATGACCATGATGCTTTCCTAATCCTAAACAAGTAGTTTTTGTGCCTAAACCCAACCAGACCTTTTGTAACAAGAACTGACAATTATGTAACCCAGCCAGTAGAAGTATCAGATCAGAAACACTCACATGGGGTAAAAGTTTGAAAGAAGAAAATAATATTTGTTTCTTTTTTCTCAGCTTTCAACTGTAGTTAAAATATGGTAGAATTGTGGACCATGGGTTTTTGTGTTTTTTTTTGTCAAATCAATATGGGTTTTGTAAGGCACTGAAAAACAACACATTTGGTCATTTAGTTTGGAGGACTTGCTAGTATCTCACCTCAGGGTTCTTCAAGCATCCCTTTGGATATTTATTCACATAAACGTGTGATGTTGCATGCACTAGTACCTACATGTATTTCTTCTCAGCAAACCTATTCTCAAATGAAAAAACATAGATGTTGTGTTTTATCAGACCATAGAGACCAAAACGATTAGGGATTGGTTCAAACAAGCTAATGACATTTTATATTGGACTGGAGTCTGATGTGGCTCAGCGTAGTGGTGATGTTTTTGGCTTGCATTTCATGATCAAAAAAAGTAATGAAGAGAGAAACAAAAGGAGGGAAGGAAGGGAAAAAGTGAAAGGAAAAGATTTCTCCAAGTCTATGATGAGTAAAAGCAATTTTTCCTCCTGTAGTTGTCCTTTCTCTGTTCAAACTATTTGAGAGCCATGACTCTGCAGCATATTGTTTAGGCGAATTCTATGAGACGGAAAAGATGTCAAGCATTTTGTATAGTTTCTCTGTGAATTTCACTGACTAAACCAAACCTTTGTTTCCCAAAGGTATAAGGACTAGTTTTTCTACATTTAAAGCAATTTTCCAGCTACTAAGCTGCTTGTAGAATTTATGCCCAAGATTCTAGGCTGACTGGTGGGAAAACAAAGGTTTGGATTTAGGCTCAGTATGTCTTTAACTTTGTGATTGACCATTGTTCTCAGGCAAGGGACCGGAGACCCTGTATGCCGGGCAAAAGCTCAATGATAATGAATGGCATACAGTGCGTGTGGTGCGTCGCGGCAAAACCTACAAGCTAACAGTTGACGATGATGTAGCAGAAGGTACTTACCTGCATCAACTCGGTTCATGCTTAAAGAAATGTTCTTAGTGTTGCCTTGTCAGTGGTTTTGCACCATGCTTTGGTATGTTACCATAGAGATTGATAGTATCCGTATGTAATTTTGCTACAAAGAAAGCATGTAGATATTTAACCATTAGTGAGAGTTTGTATTTATCTAATACTGTTGATGTAATTTTCTCCTTAAATCAGCCCTTTTGTGTTAGTGTCAGACAGCGTTCTCTTTTCCTTTCGTTTTTTGTCTTTCTTTTCAACCCATCCCCTCCACCCTCCCCAACTTCAGGCCAAATGGTGGGTGACCACACTCGTCTGGAGTTCCACAACATCGAAACAGGCATCATGACGGAGCGTCGATTTGTTTCCAGCATCCCGTCCAGTTTCATTGGTCATCTGCAGAGCCTTAGGTACTCAGAACACTTACCTTTACTTTACTTTTAAAGTCTATATATATATTTAATGTTTCAATTATAATGTTTTTCCTTCATATTAGCAAGAATCAAATGACATGGTAAGAAATCCACAGAGAATTATCACCCAAATTATGTAGCGCCACAGAATTCTTTAGCCTCTTTAGGTAATAATTTTGGTTTTGCAGCACATTTACTGTTTAGTTCAGTCTCAGCGCACCCCATATACAGAAGACAAATTTAGTGAGTAGCTGCTGAAGAACATGGAACATTGGGCAGCTAAAGAGCCAGATATTTTTCTTAGGAGCTGGTGGAGACCAAACCAGAGTGTAAACTTACATTTGTCCAGTGGACAAGACAACATTAGTTCTCATGTTGCGCTGTCTGGTAAATGTGTAAATTCAAATGTTTAAATATTCCTTAGAACTTTGTAAGACATATAATACATCAGACAGTGTATTCATCATCCTTTCAAATTTCTGTTCCTTCATTTCCTCAGATTTAACGGCATGCTCTACATCGACCTTTGCAAGAATGGTGACATTGATTATTGCGAGCTCAATGCCCGCTTCGGAATTCGTTCCATAATCGCAGACCCTGTCACCTTCAAATCCAAGAGCAGCTATCTGAGCCTGGCCACCCTACAGGCCTACACATCCATGCACCTCTTCTTCCAGTTGAAGACCACATCCCCAGACGGCTTCATACTCTTCAACTCTGGAGATGGCAATGATTTTATTGCTGTAGAACTGGTTAAAGGGTAAGTTTTAATTTGAAAGGATGCTTAAGCGTTTCCACATTTAAACCTTTTTAGTGGGAACATTATTTGTTTACCAATTTAAACTGTGTATAATCAATATTTTCATCATAATGTATAAAATGACATTGTTGAAAACAATTTGGCAAATGTGAAATGGGTCACTCGTTGTGATGAACCTACTGTTTTGATGTATTCTCTTTGTTCTCATGGCATAATGACAGCCATAGCAGGCTGTTTTTTTCAGTGAAAAAGCTCTAAAAACCCACTGTACACTACCTGCTCAGCACTGCCACCACGGAAAGACACGGTTAGCAACCAAAAACAGAGCTAAAACCAGAGTGAATATTGGACTTACATCAGGTGGACACCAACATGACCCCAAATGAATGATAATGTTGCTCTGTAACTGCTGAATGTGTAAATAAGCAACCTATTTGCTAACAAATTGGCCATATCAAGTTAAAACATGATGATATGGCAATGTTTTTATCACAACTTGGTTCTGCTCTCCCCAAGTGGCCAGAAGTTGTTATTGTAGATGCTTTTATCCACTATGTTAACAGTGTAATCACAATGTCAGTATGTGTGGTGTTGCGTGTGCGCACACACACACACACACATGTTGCGCTTCCATCACTTTCGGGGACATTACATTGACTTGAATTCATTCCCTGGAGACTTACCCTAACCCTAACAATAACCACTACTAGATGAAACCTAACCCTTACGCTAGCCTAAACCTAACCTTGCCCTTACCCTAACCTTAAACTAAGTTTTCATCCTAAAATGTAATGATTTACGTTATGGGGACTTGCATTTTGTCCCCATAAGGAAGGCAAGTCCTCACAATGTGACTGTGTAAAAAGATTTATGTCCCCACAACATTAGTAATACACACACTGTTCTACACAATAATTATAATAAAAATAATATGCCATTAAATACATTTTATTGTAACCTACCTCTTGTAGGTTAAAATGAAATTGATTTATTGTCTCAGTATATATGATTGTAAAATTGCAAGTATCCAGTGCATTACTAGGATCTCATGCATTCCAAAATAATGTATTAAGACAATGATTTCAACCAGACCAAATCATTTGTCAACATTATTCCACAATTTCTGCGCATTTTCTTTGAGTATTCAGTTTGCACTTATCTACAGAATGAAACTTTGTCAGACCTGATTCGTCAGAGTCTATTGACAGGGCAACGTCTCAGAACAAATTTTTATCTTTCTCTTGCAGGTACATCCACTATGTTTTTGACCTTGGAAATGGGCCCAACCTCATCAAGGGCAAAAGTGAAAAGGCACTGAATGACAACCAGTGGCACAATGTGGCCATTACCCGAGACAACAGCAACACCCACACACTGAAAGTAGATGCTATAGCCACTAGTCAGAGTATCAATGGGGCCAAGAACCTGGACCTGAAAGGTATGCAAAGGACATGAAACCGGTTACATGTTTGTATCGCCTTGTGTGTCCAGTTTTCATTCAGCTACATTGGTTTAAGTCGTTCAACTACTAACAAACGTGCGATGACTTTCCTTGTGCGTTTAACTGTCCATTTTACTGCATCATGCATTCTTTTTCTCCAATTCCTAGTACATAATACCAAGGCTAAGGTCAGTCTTCCTGCAATATTATTTATCATGGAGATATATTTGTATACAACTATTGTTTTTCTGCCTTAAAGGGCTATTTCAAAATGTTTGACAGAGGTGGCATGAGTTACTCGTGGTAAGTGGTATTGAGAGCTCATTCTATGCATCAAGCGGAGCAAGCTTGTGAAAGAGAAATAAACAGAAGTAAACATTAAGAAGTAATTTATAACATACATTACATTATAACAAGTATTAAGATAAGCTCCACCTGTACTTCTCCTCCTACAGTGGCTCTATTTTTTCTACACCCCAGGTGATCTGTTCATCGCAGGACTGGGTCCAGGAATGTATGGCAACCTGCCTAAACTGGTGGCTTCTAGAGAAGGCTTCCAGGGCTGTTTGGCATCGGTGGACCTCAATGGTCGCCTGCCGGATCTCATCAATGATGCCTTGTTTCGCAGTGGGCAGATTGAGCGTGGATGCGAAGGTACACAGTCCCTCAATTCCAAGCCTGATTTAGACTACTACAACACAATCTTCTACTCCAACTCCAGTTCCGGCAGCCCTTTCTTCCTGCTCAATGCAAACAGCAGCTCCACAGCCCTGCATCCACACGGAAGTACCACCATTCTATTAACTGTACTTGTAGCCTCGCTTACCCACTGCTAGAACTCAGGCCAGGCATCAAACACCTCCTCACCCACACCACCAAGTTATCGGCCACATTGGTCGCCCACTGGCAGTGCTGTCACAATCACTATCAGAGCAGTTTTTTGCCAGTGCGGTGACATAAAATACTGCCAGGTGCTCCATTTTTATCTCTTATCCTTTTGTAAAGTTTTGTTTTTGTTTTGTTTTTTTCTGAATTTTGTGAATGTTAAGAGTTTAAACAATATTAAGAAGGAACTACAGAGCTCTTCACGGGTGACTGGTTAAATTGTGTACCAAGACATGTATTAATTTCATTGTAAAGAGATACATTAACATTCAGAGCATAATGTTGCCCTATGGTACATTTTAAAAATCTATTACATATTGACCCTTCACTAAGCCCCATCCCCCTTACGTATTGTTGCTAGGCTTGACGAGCTTTTCGTTCTAGCACTGCACATATGTAGTTTACAATGATAATGGTGGCAGATGTACCACTGGAAGTTTGTAGTCATTATTGAAACAATGGATCCTTGACTTCAGACAGAAATAGACAAAAGCAGCTTCTTACTTTTAATTAGCAGCTGATTTTACTGAAATGACAGCTGTTGATGGCAGATTTTATTAGTTCCAGCTAGCTAACCTAACATTAACTCTGTGAGATGGTTGAAAACCCAGTCTACACTACAGAAGTTTTGAAATCCCAACCGATTTTAAGATTGGGTTGTATCCCACACTTAAGGAGAATCTTCACAGATTTTCTTCTCTCTAATCTCAAACATGCTCATACTACAAGATTTGAAAATAATGCCGCATCACACACTACAGGATATTATCAAAGTTACGCTTCCTGTCTCCGAAGTGGTCGTGGTTGATTCTCCCCAGCTAAATAATAATAAATATAAGAGTATAATTAAGCAAAGAAACCCAATTTTTTATTCCGTTTTAACTTTTAAGTCATGGTTTCACATATAAGATATTCACTTTGGTGACTATGGGGCAAAAGAATCCGTCATATCTGTGCTCACAGTCTCTTCTCCAATTGGATTGAATACAACATAACAGCCCCCCAAATGTGAAGCCAAAACATTGCCACCGCCCCCTGGTGACTGGCTGCAGTAAAGGTCATAATCCCCAACCCCCTCCATGTTAGCAGATGGGACATGAGCTAAACTAAAACCTCAAAGTTACATGTCAATTACATTTTTCCCAAATATTATTTTAGGTAGTTGTTATCATGCTGATGTATGTTTTCGTGTTGCCTCAAGTGTTCGTTTTTCTAATAAGTTTGGTTCTTATTAGTTATTTAATGCTATAAAAAGGGGTTTCAGGTCATGATTGACAGCTGAGGCCTGCTCACGATTGAGTTGGCTGGGTGTGTGGGCGGGACCTCGATACCACGGCTCCAACCCCAATCCCTACTGTGCAGACCCTGGCTTCAAATGACGTCACCAGTGCACGATGGCAGCTCCCGTATCCGGGATATTTTGGCTTCATTGTTGTACAGTGGAAGGAAGTGGAGACCATCTATACTGTCTATGCTCAGGACCTGCCACTAGTCTCCTTAGGGGTGGGGCAGTGGTGAAACCCTCATGACACAGATACAGGAACTGGCTCTGAAGTGAGCCGTCTCTCTTCTAACCCATCTCTGATATATTATTAAGATTAATATATCCAGAGGGAGGGATGACCCACCGCGCGTGATACCACGTGATCTAATGGAGAAGCAGACGTAAACAAAACAGAGACTGACATGCAACAACTTGCTCTAGCAAGGCTTTGCAGTGAGAAAAAACAAAAGGCATGAGTCTGGATAAAAAATAAGATGTAATTTTGTTGCTGAAATGTCGGGAGAACAGAGGGGAAGGGAGCATTGAAAAACAGGACTCTTGGGAGAATTTGGAGGGTTAAATATATGAGTGGATGTGAATTTTGTTCCCATATTTTGTGTGGTTGCTATTGGTGATTTGATTTTCAAATTGTAGTACTCACCTTAAAGTGGGGGGACACAATAAAGGATTCAAAATTATTTGAATGCCAATTTCGGCAATTCTACATGCTTTTATCATATTCCCAGCTACCTAAAAGAAACACATTATGATTAAGATGGCTATCATGCTTAGTTTAATCATTTTGCCAGAAATGTGGGAAATATATTGTACATCAGAAAAAATATTCTTACTCTCTGCATGTTTAACCCAAGCCCCTACTGAACAATAGGACTGGTAGATCTATGAAACATTATTTACGGCACTGAAAATATGAAATATATATATATACACACAGTATATACTGTGTGTATATATATATATATATATATATATGTGTGTGTGGGTGTATATTTATGTATATTTGTGTGTAGATATATATGTGTGTGTATATATGTATATACATATATGTGTATATATGTATGTGTGTGTGTATATACAGTACATATGTATTTATATATGTATATGTGTGTATGTGTAGATGTGTGTATATACATATATCAATCAGTGACAGACAGAGATCACAAATCATTTGACACTGAGGTGTTGTGGACCTCGTGGTACAGACAGTTCAACTTTGGAGTGACATTTAGCCCCTTTCCCAGTAACCTAGCATGACAGGTTTGGTATCAATGGATTCATTGTAATCTCAAGATTCATATGATACCACTGGCTAGCATTAAATCACTAGCATAGCATACACCAAGCCTCATTTACCCATAGTAAAAATATCACACAGTAATTGTAGGCTACAGTATGTTGTAGAAAAGATGGTTGAAATGTGGTGAGAATTGTGCAGACCTAAGCGCATTATCACAGATAATATTACAGATAATATTACACAATATTATTACTTGTTTAAATGTGGTACAAACAGTTGATTAGTGACTACCCTAACAGCCAGTACAGGTTCATGTGTACAGTTCTTGGCTCAATTATTTGTAACAATGTTTCAGATGACTTATGAGAGACATTAATCAAGATAGGAAAGGGGCTCACAGAGAATGCATATGTACAGGACACAGAATATTGTGCTACGCACTAGTCACTAGTATAGGTTTAGACAGTGCATTTGCACTGGGGCTTCAACAAGTACAGCCCCTTGTTTGTGACTCAGATTTTCACCTTTGAAACACACCTGTGTTCAACTAAGAACTCACACTAAATTAAAACATGTGCCATTTGCTATATATGCCCTCAAAAAAACAAAACTATTAAATTAATGTAAAATGTATATGTAATGTTTGTAATATTTTGCAATATATGCACTGATGATTGCTGGGTAACATATTGATGTTGTCCAGTGTCAAGTCTATTTGATCATGTGATGAGACAATGATGAGCTAGTTTAGGCAAACTCTGCCAAGACTGACAAGACGAGCACAGCTAGAGTACAAGCCGAGCGAGCACTCATGCCTTTCAAACATAAAAGCGGCAGTAAGAAAAGACAAGAGAGAAAAGAGCAGGAGGAGAAGGTAGCTCACGAAATGACATTCCTTTTACAGTCGCCAGCCCACAAACAACCCCCCTCCTAGCAGTAATGCAGCAGTTCGGCTGGCATCAGCATTGCTGCCCTCAGTGGTGTGTCAACAACCATGCAGAAGGTACCATTAGGTTAGCAAGCCAGATATAATGTTAGTTCTAAATAATTGTAACATTAGAGAAATAGCAAGATAAAGCGGCGTTTAGTGGTATATAAACAAGTAATAACACACTATAATGTGGTTGTAAGCAGGATATTTGTATATTTGCTATTTCTCTGGGATCGAATGTATCACATTTCACCTAATAACTCCACATATTCTTTCCATATTTTGATGAACCTCAAGCCCACAGTGGTATTTAAACACAGTTTAGAAATGTCATAGGTGTTGAGCATTATAAAGGCACTTACGACTGGCTCTGCGTGATACATTGTTAGTCTCGTTACGAATAATAAGAGGATATTAAAGTGATTTTGGCTGAACTGGCAATGAGTGACATTCTGGAGTCTAGTCCCTACACACAGTGTACTGGCAGGCTATAATCATAGATGTTGTTCATGTGGGATCAGTTTTTGTATGGAGGATATGTGAAAGAAATACGGCTGCCTGTTGTGCAGTTAAATCCTCATTTGATGGGGTTCATGCAGACTGTGTGCGGCTGGCCAGTTTTAAAGACATGGTGTTGTTTTTTTGTTAAATATTGTAGCTGTATTCCGTCTTTTCATGTGCTATAGGCTTCGTTTTACTATAATCTCTGATAGGGTTGACGTGGGGCGGGGGGTCATCTTATGGACTACTCATATAAAGATACTATCAATTTTTATATACTTTCTTTTATACTTTGTATCTGTGTGCATGTTGGATATTAATTACTATTTCTATTTTTTGCACATTCATAGCTAACCTACTCACCCTGTCTTTCCTTACTTTTCCTCCCTAAAGCCTATTGTTATTGTAAGAGTGGCGTGGCTCCTTTAATACGGAATAGGGCAGTGCGTAGTGAGTGTGTGGGCGAGCGAGAGAGAGTGATGGCGGCTGCGCTCAGAGCAGACAGGTGTTGGCAAGTGGTGCAGGGGGAAAGGTTAATAGTGAAGTTGTCTGGTGGCAGTAAATGTACAGTGTAGGTTACTGTTTGCCCATGAAGGAACGCTGAAGCCCCTTAATACCCAAGAAGTTCCAGTGTCTTGCCTCGCAGCTGCTGAGCAAAAGTGAAGGGGGTTACAAAGACAAAGTCTTCCCTGTGCTTGCCGACCATGGCCTGGAAGCTGCAGCAGCAATGGTGAACATTAAGCTGATATACTTAAGCTACCTCATTCAGCAGATCATATGATTATAAAACATAAACTACTGCTATTGTCTTTTCACTCACAAAGCTTTCATAGCATAGTAAATATATTCTACTTACCAAGAGCGGGGGGGGGTTACCATGGTTGAGAGCTCTGTGGTTGATGAATGTGAGCCATTGACGATGGACGACCCTAATCTCTTGCCTTATATCAAATAGGAGTGCACTCGTGAGGTTATTGCATCCAAAATGCCTTTTTTTAAAGTCAGCGGCAATTTCAGCACCACAGCAAAATAGACTGCTCCTCTGCTCTCGGGCACTGATGCTTGTTTTCACGTTTCAGCACGTTGACAGTCAGAGCACTATCCGTGGTTCTGATGCTTTCTCTTTGACCTCTGTACTTTCCCAATACCATAGCCAAAGTGACACATTCGACAGTAAAATCCAACACAGTATATATATATACGCATAATGGTGTGTGTGTGTGTGTGTGCGTGCCCATAATAATGGCATGCACTGGGGCCTGTCGTAACTACCTTACGCTACTGACTCTAGTCACAAACTGTTTGTGGCTCACATCGCGAGACTGGGTCCACTTGATTACTATCCCGACGGGCTCTGGTGTCGCATCAGCTGGGTGGGGTTGATTCGCGCCGTGACGCTATCAGCTATAAATGTGTTTCTCAGTGGACGTGTGGCGTGAGAGAGTGTGAAAAGTGTCAGTTGCTTGAGTCTCATGGTCAGTGCGTGAGAGTTGGGAGCCCTGCTTAGGCTAATGCTAAACGATCCCTGTGCACAAGATACAAGGTAAATCATTTATCATTATACAACACAAGGTTGTGCAATGTTAGTTAAGTTAGTAGTCCCTTCATGCTACATGCTACACACATGGAATATATAGTTATTTACATATATATCTATATATACACATATTACACCCAGGATATAATTCAGTGCGTTTTTTAAGTTTGCATCTGGTAGAATGCAAGACAGCAGCAACAAGACAGGGAGGATAATAACAGGGTTACTATCTTCATATAAAATGTTCGACATCTGGAAACAGTGTCCATCCACTTTGACTGTGCTTGAGCACCTAGCACCATCGACGTAAACACAGAGTCCGCCTCCCCTCCTCTCGAGGTCCGCTGCTCTTTAATCCAAACCTCGGCTTCCATTTTCCGATGGATAGGTGATATGCGTTTCAACAATAAAGCCAGAAAAAAATACGATAACAGATAAAAACGAAAATGTAGCACTTTTACAAGATAAAAGTCTTTGAGGGATGAGGACTAATCTGCGATTTTGGCAAAGTTGTCCCAGGTAAACTTCCCCAAACCAAATACAGAGCAGGACAGAGCTGCTAACGTGAGCCTAAACTCTCAGAGAGAACGATGTAACATTTTATGTTGGGACTCCATTCTATGAATATACAGATACCGTCTGGGACTGGTGTTACACCGTCTTCCATACAGTGCATACTGTATGTCAATCCTGAACAAGACTTTTTCCAAAATAACCGTTTAACTCCACAAAATAATGTAGCTATACAATAAAATGCTAACAATGGCTACACAACCTGCAGCAGCTTCCGTCCTCCATCAGTGGCTACACAGGATGCATTCATGTACAGTATTGATTGTAGGTCATCCGTGTTTTGGTAGCGCTCAAAGCCCAAAACGCAACCACTGTAGTTTTAAAAAATAGACGTAGTGTTAAAATAGCCTTTGGGTCACGTTGACACATGTGTAGCGCGAGTGAAGTGTGACCCATGACACTGCCTGTGTAGACAGCTGGATTCAGTAGAAGAGAAGTCTTAATTTTCTGTCAGACACATGTTACACAGGCAACTGAAAAACCTGGCTGGAACACCTTAACTAAATCCTTAACTTTCGGCCTTGGAAGTGACGCTCGGTTACCGCTCTAAGTAGTTATGGTTGGACAATCGCTGTTTGGGGTAGGGGTTTCAGTGTAAATACTGAAAAAAACAAAGTCTTGCATGTGCAGTTTTGCAATTTCAGTTCAATTTTATTTACATAGCGCCAACTGATAACAAACGTTATTGTCCTTTTTTCATATAGAGCAGGTCTAGAACCTACTCTTTATGTTATTTACAGAGATCCAACAATTCCCACCATGAGCAAGCACTTGGTGACAGTTTCTGCCTGTTAAAACTCCCTTTTAACAGGCAGAAACCTCGAGCAGAACCTACTGTATGCTGGTAGTGGGTAATAATATTAATACAAATAATAATAGTAATAATAATGACAGCAACAATCACAAGAATAACTGTAGCACTGGGTGTTTACAGTTGGCCATGAGATCATAGCAGCGTTAGAAATCTGTATCAAGCTGTGGCTCGACTCCAGTCCCTACAGTTGGTTCACAAAGCAAAACCTTTGTTTGTGCAAATGTCGCTGTGAACAAAATGTTTCCATCTTCCTGTGCAAGTTGTGCATTCTTTTGTGGTTGTTTTTGTCATCCTCTTAAGGTTCTGGGCCACCTTCCACAACCTGTTCATTTTTGCATGAAAATCATTTTCTGTACAGCTGTTTTTTTCTTATCATTCAGTTGGACATTGAGTGTGTTCTATATGTTTTTTGTTTTTTTAAACATTTACTTACAGAGCCCCATGTTAGACAAATAAATGTGTTAGTTGGTGTTTCATTTTACTGTATGTCCTCCTCACTGTGACAATCTGAATGGGGTTGTTAACAGTGTTATTCACTGTACTGTATGTACTGCAAGAAAGTAATGGTTGATTAATTTATTTTTCAAAATAAAATCTCATCAATCACAATTTGTTGGTGTTGTCCATGGCATTTTAAAGTCTCATTTTTCTGTGTGCTTGTATAGTTTATTTTCTTTATTCTTTCTCTCTTTTTTGCTAATGTATCATGATCAGTTGATTAGTCACTTAGATTGTATTGCCCTGCACTGCCTGCATTTCATCACAAGCTTTCATCACATCCAATTGATTTGTGTTTCTTCAGCTGACGAGTTCTTATCAAAGCCCATTAATGATTATTGAGTTGGCAGCTCAGGTTGCAGCAGTATATTGTACTGTCACTAGATGGTGATACTGCACTGCTGGCAAACATTTAACAGAACAGTATCAGCAGACGTAGCATAATAATAAGCTTTTCATTGTTGTTACATCTTACATTAAATCCTGAACCAGATCAGCGGATCAATCAACAGAAATAGAAGGCGTTGCCACTGCAGGGTATTCCTGCATTGTAAGTCACTGTAAGTTTCAAAACTGCATCCCCTCCTCCAACTCATCATCAGTTCACTTGGTCCTGAACCGCTCCTTGCATCAGTTTACCAGGTAAGCCTCCACTCAACGCATTTTCCTTATTTGAGTTAAATGGGTTTGATGTAGACTGACAGTCCGTCTGCTATTGTGAAGGTGTATGGACATTAATGTGTAAACAAATATATTGAAAAAATGAATTGCCCTGTTTAAAATCTCACATAATCACGATCCAAAATTAGATAATTGAGTCTGAAACTCAGCCCTGCGACGAGTTGGCCGCTGTCCAGGGTGTACCCCACCTAAGGCCCAAAGTCACTGGGATAGGCTCCAGTCACCCACGACCCCTAATGGGAACAAGCGGTAGAAGATGAGTGAGTGAGTCTGAAACTGAGAAAAAGACAATATTTAATTATCAATGCAATAACCTGGCAACATGGTGGCCTGAAGTGATACTCCACACAAAAAAAAAACATCTGTTTTTTCAAACATGCAAGCAACAATTTGAGACATTTTGATGACTTTGGCGGTTAGAGGCGACAACACCACTGCATGAATACACCCTAGTGTATTTATACTTCCACCTTGTGGTAACATTTTCTCATTTGGAGGGATAAATAGACAAATAGATGATGTGACATTATTTTTAAATTTATATTAAGAATTGCACATTACACAAATTATGCTACCAAAAATACGGTACAACCCTTGCTTTCCACACTGCTCTTTTTAGTGTGAAGCCCCATTTTGTTTATAAATGACAAAAGGATGCTAGGAGGAAAAGAAAAAGGAGGTTGTGTGATTGGGCAATAAAAAAAACATTGACACTTTGAAATTCTAAAAATGAATAGTCCCAATGAAACCATTGTAGTGGTTTAACAGGTGGATATCTAATAAAACCAAAGCTATTTGCGTGGTTGGACTGCAGCAGCAGTGAGTGAGAACATTTGTTTTTTGTAGAGGATGCAACCAACTGTTGCTCTTAGCACATGAATGAAAACCCTTTTTGACAATCCATGTTAACTCCATATAGGTCATTCCATGTTCAAAATAGGAGTGAAGAGAAGAAATTTTGGGTAAAGCACAATGGATGAAATTATGTGTATTGTTTTGAAAAGCTTTAGCATGAAGTCAAGAGGCAATGGGTGTGGGTGAAACAAGTGCTATCAGAGTTATAAACCAAACCATTGTCCTTTTATAGTAAGCCCTAGGTTCAGTGATTATGGCTAAGCCTCCAGTGAGTTTGTATAGTATTAAACCCAGTTCTTTTCGTTTGTTTGTGTGTGTGCGTGTGTGTGTTTGGGTGTGGGGTTGACTGGACTCCCACAGGTCCCAGCACCACCTGTCAGGAGGACTCCTGTGCCAACATGGGTATTTGTATTCAGCAGTGGGAAAACTATACCTGCGACTGCTCCATGACCTCCTACACTGGCACACAGTGCAATGACCGTGAGTACTGATCCCACTATTAAATATCTAATGTTACACGCTGGGCTGGTTAACTGTGTTAGCTTTAGCCACTGCGGAAGCTAATAGCTGCGCCTTATCAGACAAAGGTCCAGTAACACGGCCGCTGTATGCAAGTCTGCTGCCGGATTACAATATGATAAAGTTACGGCTACTATGCTTTGCCATAGCATTTAAGGTTTCATGTACTTCCTTCTCTGTTTCCTCTCCACTAACACACACACACCTTTAAACGTACCTTTACAGACTTCTCAAATGGCCCAGATAACGTTGTAGCTTACCCAGCTAAGCTGCATGCTATCTTGAGGACAAGGAGAGAGTGTCCTCCATTTCAGCTCTGCCCCTTTGAGCTCCGCGAGTCTGCATTTTGGATCTGTGTGCGACGACCACCCAAGGGGTCACGCCCGCCATCTTCCTTGCACCCCTGCTATTGTCCCACACACACACCTTATATGCTTGGTGATTGTTGTATACTTATTGTCTACAGACTAGACGGTAGCAGTTGTTGGCTGAAGTTATTGATTGTGAATTGCTAAGGTTAAATAAAAGCTATTGTATCTTTTTAAAGAGCAGTTACCAGTCATTAGTGTGTGTGTACATGTTGTAATAACAGCTGATTGTAACATTCAGTGCTCGGATTCACCCTTCACTGTCCACCATTATTAATGTAGGATAGTGTTCTAAATATCAGCGTTTGTAGGTGAACAGTTTTTTCACGTTTGGTTATTGGTGCCTGATCCCAGGGTGGTTCCCCATAATTATGAATCCATATGAATAATCTTGATAATTTTAATGTTGTTGTTAAAATTGATATGTCTTTGATATTTCTGCTAGTAACCAAACCTGCCCTACCTGAATCCCAACACAAGGTTTTTTTTTTTCCCCCAGAGCTGTCGTCCTATTGAACACTGCCCCCCACTGATTCAACTGTCCCCTTATATACCTTATGCTGCTATATATATATATATATATATTTTTTTTTTTTTTGCTGCTTTTATATTGTTTTTCATTACATGTACCATATGCTCATTTGCGCTACCGGTCTATTTATCTATACATATACTGCATCATTTGCACTTCAGTACTATGTACTGCCAAAATTCTCCTACTACACTGTTAATTATTTCTTTCCATAATTTCCACTTCTTAATATTAATTGCACTACTGTTCTGGGTAGTTCAATTTATTATTGTCCATATTGATCAGTATATTTCTGTTATAGTAATGCCATCTTTATATAGTGTCCAGTAGTACCACTTGTTAAATATTTTCATAATATTGCTCTATCCTGCATTTATGCACACTTTATATCCTGCACTTGCTTATTGCACTTCTGGTTAGAAGGGGGGGGGGGGGGGGCAGAGAGAACAGTAGCATTAATGTAATGGTAGTGTTAATATTAATAAAGTCATTATGATATGAATGATAATAACACTAATAATAATAATTGTAGTAGTGGTTTTTGAGCAGGAACATAGGGGCAATAAGATGCCTGCAATCATAGATCCAGACTCTACAGCTCCAGAGGAAGAAATCCTTGTGGAAAGCGACAGAAGGACAGAGGCACAGACAAGAAAGCACAAAACTACAGGAGCGAGATGTCGCAATAGTGACATGTTTAGAGGGATAAGAATGCAAAGGAGAAGGAGAGAGGATCTCATTGCATCACGGGAAGTCTCCTGGCTGTCTACGCCTATAGCAGCATAGCTAAGGGAGAGTAGGGCATCAGGGCAGCCTGATAATAAGGAAATGCATTCCAGCCTAGAAGTAACAAATGCATGCACTAGTTTTTTTGCATTATTTTGAGACAGAATGTTCTCGATATTTGCAGTGTTACGTAGGTGAAAGAAGGCCGTTTGTTTCTTTTATGTAGGAGTTAAAGGACATATCCTGATAAAAGCTAACTCTAACTCTATCTTTAGATATTGTGTTTAGGAGGTGTTTTTGAGTTTAACATCAGATAATTGCAGGTCATCCAGGTTTTGATGTCCTTAAAGCATGCTTGAAGGTTCGCTATCTGATTAGTTTCATCTGGCTTGATCGAGAGATATAATTGGGTATCAACCGCATAAAAATGTACGTTTATGTAGTGTTTCCTAAAAATATTGCCTAAAGGAAGCATAATGTAAATAGAATTGGTCTAACCACAGTACCTTGCAGAACTCCGTGACTAACTTTGGCATGCTCAGACGATTCATCGTTAACATGTACAAACTGAGATCGTTCTGATAGATAGATAGGATCCAAACCAGTCTAGTGCAGTTCCTTTAATGACAATTACATGTTCCAGTCTCTGTAATGGGATGTGATTGTCACTTGTGTCGAATGCTGCACTAAGATCTAACAAGACAAGTACACGAGACATGTCCAAGGTCATTTGTACTTTTCACCAGTCCTGTCTCTGTGCTATAATATGCACTCTATATCCTGACTGAAAATCCTCAAATTAACTATTGTTATGTAGAAAGTCACATAACTGATTAGCGACTGCTTTCTCAAGGATCTTATGGCACTTTTCTATTACCAGTAGCAGCTCAACTCGACTTGCCTCGGTTTGCTTATGACGCAGTGAATAGTGACCATTCTCTCTGACCAATCAGCAGTCTGCCGTGTTTTCACGTGACATTTTAGTATCACCTCAGCTTGCTCAGAACCTTGCCAGAGGTGGTACAAAAAAGCATCTGGAAACAGGTACAGGTACAACTTTTACACAGTGGAAAACCAAGCAAAGGTGATTCGAGTCGAGCTGAGTTGAGCTGGTACTGTGCAGTTGAAAAGCACCATTAGAAAGAAAGGTAAGGTTAGATATAGGTCTATAGTCGGCTAAATCCCCTAGATCAAGAGTGGGCTTTTTAAGGAGTTTCATTACTTTAAAGGACTGTGGTACATAGCCTGTTAATAATGACAGATTGATCATATCTAGTAAAGAAATGCTAACTAGGTTAAGAAGCCTAGTTGGAACGGGCTCTAACACAGGTTGATGGCTTAGATGAAGAAATTGGCGAATGGTTATTTGTATAAGGTTGACAGGAGAGAAGCATTCAAAGTATAAATCAGTTTTGATAGCTCTTTGTAAGGCATCTATGTTTGAAGATAGATTGGTACCAGTTGAGCCATTGCTCTGGCATTATGGAGGGCCTTCCTTAAGACTATCTTGCCAGGCTAAACGGGATTTTTCCAGATTGTTGTGACGCCATGTTTGCTTTAATTTGCGGGTATGGGGGTTACACCATGGAGATAACCTTCTTTGTTTTATTATCATCTTCAAAATTGTGATATGTGATATTCGGCTATATAAATAATAGAATGTGTGTACAGAATACTGTAGATTCACAACATAGTAAAAACAATTACAATTATCGCCATTTCGCCTTTGACCACAGCGGCAGAGCCTGGATCATACTGCCCAGAGAGCTTTCAGCCTGGCCATTACCCATAGGGTGGTATGGAGTGGTGTGAGACTTTTCAACACCTGCCAGCTGTAGGAGCTCAGCTATGAGTGAACTTCAAAAATTAGCCCCTTGGTCTGTCAGAAATCCGTAGACAGATGATAAATTATTTATAAATATAAATTATTCCACAGTACACAAGCAATCTTAGCAATTTGGTTAGGATAGGGGTAGGCACAGGCTAGTCTGGTAAAATTATCAGTAACTACCAAAACATCAAGTGACTCGTTGGTAGCACCCTGAGCTGACCAAAACCCACATACACTAACTCCAGTGGCACGTAGGTGACAATGGATACACGTGAAACTCTACCTTCCACCTCTGGAGCCTTGCTGAACACACACCTCTTACACTGAGCGACATACACCTTGACATTATCAGTCATTGTGTCCCAGTAAAAACGTTGCCTGGCCAACCCTGATGGTTGCGCACCCGCACCCCCCCCCAACACTTCACCCCACAGAGAAACTGGAACAACATACTGAAAAGTATAAGACAGCCAGGTGTGTTGTGAACTTAGTGACCTTACTTCACTGTCTCATTGTTCTGTGTCTCCCCAGACTCGTATACTCTCTCCCTGCAAGATTGGCGATGTCCTCTATCTACGAATAAACCACACCTTACTCAAACCAGGGTCCTGACACTGCATCTCACACAGTTCTTCATGAGTGAAAACCAGCAAAGGGCTCTGACCCATCGATAACACCTGCTGAACATGTGTGACAACCCTCACTACAACACCATAATCCCAGCAGCGGTGCGCATCCAACACGGCAGACATTTCCTCCCCTGACGTCTTACCCATAGCACAAACCCCACCTTCACAAACTCCAGAAGCAGACTGGGGCAGTCTGACCTTGCTTCCCCACTTCTGGTGGCTGGCAAGAAAGCCGAAACACATCTTGTAAATGAGGCACAGAAAAACCACTCGCCTTCTTTAATAATACATTCTTGACAATCTGTGCATCACAAACGGCTCTCTGCTTAGTGCATCAGCCACAGTATTCTTTGATCCAGGAATTTACTGGATGTCATACTTGGGGGGTTATTATCTGTCCACACGGTAAACTTGTGCCCCAATGACCCTAATGATTCAACCAATGACTGAACTTATCATGGATGGCCCATTTCATGGCAAAAAAATCCAGTCTATGAGATGGATACTTAGCCTGAGTATAGTTCAGTGACTTACTAGCAAAAGCAATGGGCCTAGCTGTGTCACAGCCATCCCGAAACTGAGAACATGGCTCCCATTCCACTGGTGGATGCATCGATAGACAGAATGAAGGACTTAGCAAAGTCAGGATGAGCTAGCTAAACCTGGTCAACCAGAGCATGCTTCAAAGTCCCAAAAGCATGTTTACACTCCAAAGTCGAACAAGCAGAGGTGAGCTTGCATGCAGCTGTCCGACGCTTACCCCGAGCCCTGCGTCATTGCTTACCCCCTGAGAAAAGCTGAAAAAGTGGCTTAGCAATCACAGCACAGTTCTTAACAAAATGTTGGTAATACCATGCCAAGAAATTACGGAATATTTTCAACACTAGTGCCATAATGTCAGACTCACTCACACTCACGATGGCCTATACCTGGTTAGGATCAGTAGCTATACCCTTCTGGGAGACTACATGCCCCAGTCATTTAACCAGTGAAGGTCTATGCACAATCTCAGTTTATCCAGCACAAAACCAGAGGGGAAGTGTACTCACTACTGGACTTCCTGATTATATCCCACTCTTCCATCTCATCTGTCAACTTCTAGTATTGAGCTGGAGCCGTCAGTAAGGCAACTAAAAGAGGTGGTCATTAGTCAACCGAATATGATGACAGAAGTCATTAGCCTTTACAATCAAATCCCTCATTTTTTCTTTCCTCACAATCGTCCACCGACAACCCATGAAGGCCCAGATCCCCAAGCCTAGAATCCACTAACAGAGCTCCGTGCTGTCGAACTGCCATGAAAATTGCTGCTGCTGCCTTTCCCCACATTTTGGTGAACTGTCTGCTCAGTACCATCCTCAAAATCCTCAAGTGCAATGCATGAGCAAACATCAGCCACTTATGCATTTGTCAGCAGTGTGATTGTAGCTGCTGTCAGGTTGATCATTCTTACAGGGACCCAACCATCTCCCCACAAAGGGGTCACCACTCTGCCAACCAGTATGTTTCGGGGCACACAGTGTGGTGAGTTAGACTCCACTACAACCATACATCCAATGGAGAGATTAGTCTAAGGGGAAAGGCCCCCCACACAATGTCTACACCGTCTTGTGATTATCCAGGTGTTCCTGCAATTCCCGAGCTGACCATTCCTCAGTGGCTAATTAGGGCCAGTTCTTTATCAGGTAATTTACAAACAAATATAACAACCGCATGACGGCCCAAATCAGTAGCAGGTTCGCCCTTATTAACTAGACACTGCTCTGTCGCTTCAGCTGCTTTGTTGAGTCTAATCCTGTAGTATACGGGGCTTTCCCCAGCAAGAGGTTGTTAGGTGTAAAAATCATCCAGAGATAAGTTAGACTTCAAAATTTCACAAGAATTGCACCTCAGTACACCAAATACAACATTGACATCTGTGACATCAGAGTTGCTTTCACAGCCAGACTTTGGTGACATCCTTAGCCTTGCCTAGCAGTCTATTCATGACCTCCTGAATGCATTCAAGTCCACTGTAACCTTGTTTGGAAGAGTGCTCCTCATCAGATCCTCCCACTCAGAAATAGAGGTGGTACATTGACTTCAGAACGCAGTACCAATTCTAACTTTGACCAGTGTGGTGCCACTATCATTGATGCTTCAGAATGATGAACATGCTAAGACTTTTCAGGTGTTTGGCCAGGGGCAACACTTCACAAAAAACTAGCTTTGAGAGATTCTCCAATCTCGACTCCAATTGACCTAACCAAATCATCAGCTGACAGGCAGGAAACTTTGGAATAGTGGTTTGGAGTGAGGAACATACAGGTGACACTCCTGGAGTGAATGGTGGGGGCTTAGTCAAATTACAAGTTTTTATGTGTGCACACGGAGAGAAAGACAGCAAATGTGTGGTCTTTGAGTAGTCTCTAACATGAGTTTCTGTCAGTCTTTTATACTGAGCAACAAACAACTTCCATAAACACTCTCATACACCGTGCATCAGATCGATTCTTTTCATAACAAAGTCTCTTTTCTCATCCCTAGTTTTGACTGCTTTCTGCATACACTGAGTCAAGTGTTGCGATAATAATATCTGATACCTGTCTCTCAGCAGGACAAACATTTTTCCCATCTGACAAGTACTCAGTAAAATTCTACTCTTTATAGCAATAAGCTGTTAGTACTTTTCATTAATTGTTACAATATTAACCTTAAGCTGTTCAGTCACAATTTTTACTTCTACAGAATCTACTAAAATGTAACAATGAAATTTAAAGCTTACATTTCTTGCTTAGAAGATTTCTTGTCCACAAGCATACCAAATTTCAGATTGATATGTAAAAGTACTTAGGTTATACAGGGCTATTAGTAAGCAGTGTTCCTAGGCGTCCTTGCGTGCCAGACCTATGCAAAATGGCGAAAATGTGCTTTTTCAAGAAATGTTTATTTTTTGTATATATATATAATGTCTTGGTTCTAATAACAAACATATTAACTAGTACAATCATAAAATTAGGGAATTTCAGTTTGGTATACAAAATAGCGGGGACGATTGGTATGTGTCCAAAAAAACATTTTGAAACCTCTCCAAACAACAATATGAAGATTCGTATTGGTTTGGTGGTCTTTCATTGTTCACAAGCACTGCAATGCAGCTCCAGTTACTAAGACTACTACGCTATCTCCTGCCTATCTGCTAGGTTGTCAAGGGATGTTTGTTCAAGAATTTACACAATGTAGTAGGCACACTGAGGTGAATGAGAATGAATACCTAACCAGAAGTTAGCAGGGTGGAAAGTACCTGAAGTTCATGCAGAAGCAGGAAACCCCCCTCTGTGAGAGTTCAGAGTAACATGTTCTTCTTATCAGTATCTGAATCCCTCAGTCATTTAGACATGGTTTCTTCTTGCTGGTTTGGGATAGGGAATACTGGTGGAATGCACTCTTAGCCTCACCGCTCTCTTAACACTAGCGTATGACCTTATGGGTTTGGTTGACTTTGGAACTATGTGCAGTTATTTACATCACATGCCTGGTATTGTTGAAACTCAGTCCTCTTGCCCCCTGCAGGTCATGCCACATTGTATTCGCGGGCACTCATATATTTATTTAGGATTGAGTTGAGATTATTATTTATACTTCCTCCTTCTGTTCGACTCAGCTGGGACGACATACATCTTTGGTAAAGGAGGAGGCCTTATTACATTCAAGTGGCCAGCCAACGAGAGGCCGAGCACCAGGACGGACAGGCTGACCGTTGGCTTCAGCACCTCTCTGAAAGATGGCATCCTGGTCAGGATAGACAGCGCACCTGGTCTGGGGGACTATCTCATGCTGCACATAGTAAGTTCTCCCATTCTGCATATTTATCTCAGCTTTCCTTTATTTTGTTCTCTATCTACTGTACCTTTACTGTTTGGTGCCTGTTGGTGCTATGTGTGTTAGCTGACTCAATGCTATTTGAGGCAATCAATGTGTTGACTGAGGAGTTTCCCTAACAACCATTCTTATTTTGGTCTTCCTTATGCATTCGAGTTTATCATCCTTAATAAAAGGTTTTCCTACAGCATCTCCATTATCTGCTGCTGTTTATCATCTGATAGAGATTCAAGTCATAGGGAACATCCCTATTCCATTATTTGTAATTCCTCTCTCATCGCTAGACCTGGAAATTGTTCCGGTGTACCACCATGAAGGATGTTCCAATTACCTTGTTTATGTTGAGGAACGAGGAGATGGAGACATTAGCGGGACCAACACTGCCCCCCATCACCATTCTGAACAACACTGTGTCTACTGTGGAAGCCTTCGGGTTTCTGGGATCCACAATCTCCCAGGACCTAAAGTGGGTGTCAAACATCAACACTGTCATCAAAAAGGCTCAGCAGAGGATGTACTTCCTGCACCAGCTCAGGAAGTTCAAGCTGCCACAGGAGCTGCTGATCCAGTTCTACTCTGCAATAATCCAGTCTGTTCTCTGCACTTCCATCACTGTCTGGTTTGGATCAGCCACCAAATAGGACAGGAACAGACTACAAGGGACTGACAGGACTGCAGAAAAGCTCATCGGCGCCGACTTGCCCTCCATTCAGGAATTATACATGTCCAGAGTCAGGAAACGAGCAGGAAACATCCTTGGAGATCCGTCACAACCTGTTCCAATTTCTCCAGTCTGGTAGGCGCTACAGAGCACTGTACGCCAAAATGACCAGACAGAAGAACACCCACAGGCCATCATTCTGATGAACAGTTAACACCAGTCACCAATGACATTAACATCCACTGTACGTGTACATGTCTCTTATGGTTTATGTAAATAATACTTTTAAATCTACATATGCTGTACAAACTAAAGATATACTGTGTATATCCATCTACCTCATGCACATAGGCTACCTGTTACATTAATCATATTTATCTCAGCATCATTTGCACTCTGCACTATTGCACTAACTGGTACTGTTGTACTGCTGTGTATGTATATAGAGCGCTCGGAAAACCGAAATCAAATTCCTTGTATGTGTACACTTACCTGGCCAATAATGCTGATTCCGATTGCATAAATGTGCAAACAAAAAAATCTAAAGCATCCAAAAGCTCTTAATAAGTGATTCTTCAATTACTCAATGCATCTCTCCTCTCTTCAGTGGGAGGGACTAAGATGTAAGGAAAAGACACAATTGAGGGAAGCTAATAAGCAATTAAGGGTATTGGGATGTATCACACTGCACACACTGCTTACAGTGGGGGTGGGAATCTGCTGACTTCGACTGAGGACATCCTCGGACAGTGGAAAGAGTACTTTGAGGATCTCCTCAACCCCACCAACACGTCTTCCACTGAGGAAGCAGAGGCCGAGGGTTCAGGTCTGGATCCGTCGATTCCCTAAGCTGAGGTCACCGAGGTAGTTGAGAAGCTCCTCCGTGGCAGGGCACCGGGTGGTTCGCATTGCCGGCAGTAAGTCAGACTTGTTGAACTCCGGCAGGGCTACCCTTTGTCACTGGTCCTGTTTGTGAAACTTGCAACCCCTGGTTGCACCTAGAAACAGGTTCTCGTCTCTGCTTTATGCGGATGAGGCTGCCCTGTTGGCTTCATCAAACCAGGACCTTTGGCGTGCGCTGGGACTGTTTGCAGCCGAGTGTGATGAGAATCAGATTGGTGGAGAGCTCCTGCCTCAAGTGGAGGAGTTTAAGTATCTTGGGGTCTTGTCTACGAGTGAGGGAAGGATGCAACGGAGATCAACAGGCGGATCAGTGTAACTTCTCCAGTGATACGGTCGATATACCGGTCTGTTGTGTTGAAGAAAGAGCTGAGCTGCAAGGTGAAGCTCTCTATTTATCAGTCGATCTACATTCCTACTCTCACCTATGGTCATGAACTTTGGGACATGACCAAAAGGACAAGATCCCGGAAACAGGCGGCTGAAATGAGATTCCTCCATAGGGTGGCTGGGCGCTCCCTTAGAGATAAGATGAGGAGCTTGGTCACTCGGGAGGAGCTCAGAGTAGAACCAATACTCCTCCACATCAAGAGGAGCCAGCTGAGGTGGCGCGGGCATCTGTCTCGGATGCCTCCTGGTCGCCTGCCTCGGGAAGTTTTCCGGGCATGTCCAACCAGGAGGAGCCCCGGGGAAGACCTAGGAGATGCTGGAGGGACTATGTCAAATTGTGAAATATTTGGAAATGTTTGTGCCACATTTATGCCCACGGTTTGGAAGCTTCGAGGCACATCATTTGGAGTTGCTAGATTTAGCTGATTTAGCTAATTTTGAAAAGACATAGCCACAAGGGGCAATTCGCAAGTTGAAACCCTTTTTCATTTAAGAGAAGGAAGCAGTTCAATCAGCAAAAACTAAAGCCGAGCATCAACGAGCAAACTTTTAGGGTATGTTTCAGCTACTTATGTGGACATATCCTGTATGTTTTGTGATGATTGGCCCAACGGTTGTTGACTTTGGTCTATTTATAGTCTGTGCCACGCCCTTTTAAAGTTCATTGGTCAATATCTTGAAAACTAAATAAGATATCAACAAGCCTTATGCAACTTTTGATAAGCTTGGTCCAATGATGATGAAAACTGGTAGTTATTGGACCTACGGTTTAGGAGGAAATGTCAGAAATGTTTTTTTTAAAAGTTTAAATAGCAGAAAATCTAGTTAGCTTGACCTTAGTGTTGCAATAGGCATTTTTTTAGAACACATTCAGCTGGACTCGTGAGAGAAATCTCGAGTCATTCGGACATTCAATGGGAGGGGCGAGGTCGGTTCAAGATTGCATTTTAATTACGGAGCCACCATGTAGCTGACTGGGATCATTTCTGTGGAAGTACATGCACATAATTTCCAGTTATTGGGCCAAGTTTTGTGTTTCTAGCTCATTTCAGCTCATAACAATTTGAGCATTTTTGCCAGACAACAAATTATAATATTAATAATTATAAACCAGCACAAACAGAGGGGGTTTCAAATGTAGCTACTCCCAGTGTTGGGCAGAAAGCGGCGTTTCAAGTAGCTGCGTTACTTGTTTCACTACATTTCACAGTAGCGTGGTGGTAGCATTGCTTTTTTGTCAATCAAATAGCTTTTCTGTAGCTTAGGTCTTTTATTGATCAAGTAGTTCAGTAGCATACACACAAGCTAATGTTACATTTACCCAAGCATTTCCCATAAACTTGAGCATTTCTGCTGGGCTTTCTGCTGCGGTCTGAAATAAAACTGCAAAGGATCGGTAAGTGACGCCACTGTCTAGACGGATGTAATATAGACCGCAAAGTATGTGTAGCTGACAGAAGTACTTCTGTATGACGGTGAGATGACGAATAAATACTTGGGCTGATGCCTACGACTTCTCTGCTGCAGGGGAATACAGACATGCAAGCTTGAGACATAGAGGATGGAGAGCTCGACGAGGTGAAGCTGGTAAGTGTGGAGCACTTTCTGGTAGCAGACCGCACGCAGTTTGCCCCATGAGCAGGAGGTGGAATGGGGAAGAGGACAGGTTCCTGGGGAAACTCAGCCAGAGGAGAGAAAAAGTTTGTGAGTGGGATGTCACCACTGCCAATACCAAACTGGTGGTAGAGGTGAAAAAACTACTCCCTTAACTACAAACGCCCATGAAGGGGACAAGTAGAGGTCAGGCCAGGGACATCATCTGCATCTGAGGCCAAGGGCTGCTGGCTACCCACAGGCTTGAGAGATGTTAACCAGGAACACAGCTCTGTTTGTCGCTGGAGGAGATCCTCAATGAGCCACTCAATGGGACGCAGGTCATTTTTTAATTCAGCAACTACTGCTGGGGACATCAATAGAACTGTAAAAGAGGGACGACCACAGCTGGTAAACGCAGAAAAGACCGACAGAGGAGTACGGAAGTTTGGGCTGCAGTAAAGGACATCAGAAGAGCAGGAACAAACTTGCTGTACTCGCCTACTTACAGGATCCCAAAGAGGTGAAACAATGACAAACTCACCACGAGGGCCCAGGACTGGTTCCGCTGCAGATCTAATCGCTCTGAGTTTTTAGCCCAAAATGGCATAAATGTGTAATTTGTGTGGATACAGTTCATACTGATTTATTTGAGTTATATACGGTTATATTTTCAAAAACAATCCCACCTCTTCTACTAGCAAAAATGACCAGTAAGCCAAATAACTAAAACTACCCTACAGGCTAAGCAGTACTGAATATAGGCACCTTCTTTACATCATTTTAAAAGAGCATAATTCTTCGGTTATAGTGAGAAGCAGCAAAGAGTTTCACAAAGTCATCCATGTTGAGGTTATGTGCCCTCCTTGACTCGACTGAGCATACCAAGATTACTTAACCTATCATCTTCCATGGTAGTCCTTAGGTGGTTCTTTATAAGTTTAAGGGCAGAGAAATCTCTCTTGAAAGATGCCCTACTGACTGCGACATTGACTTCCCTGGTCATCTCCTTCAAGTTGATTACTAGGACCACTGAAACTTGGGCTAGAGAATGTCTGGTCCTGATCTAAGGCTGCCCTGGTGTTTTCTGCTTCTTTTGGAAGAAAATTAGATATCTCCTTTTCTCTTCAATCTGTCCCGATACAGAAGAAAGCCAGATTACAATAATGGGTTAGTTTTATTTAGTTATTCATTTATTTCCATTGCATTTGCATGTACTGTAGACAGCCAATTAACACATTTTTACTAAATTAAGATAGACTGATTATTTGGTATAGTTCAGATCCCCACAGCACACTGAGGTAGTAGCCCTAAGTTAGATTTACATTTAGAACGTTCAGAAAACACTGATAAATGAGCATATTATTAATAGCTAGCTAGTTATCAAATCAACTATCATCAAATATTACTTCCCAGTTACTTTACTGAAGAAAATATGTATAGGTTCAGGAAAAGAGCACTCGACAAAACTTAGGGAAGCTTACAAACGTTAATGTAGGTGACATACAAAGCTACACCATGACTGCACCATGGAGTTTTTTTAGTGGCTAGAAAAGCCTTGCACTCACCGTAAAAGGTCAAACGTCCTTTTCACGCAATGATTATCATCTTGTTATTACCATCAGATTCACATTTTGCTAGCCATTCAAAGCATGGTCTGTGTGCCAATGACTGTTTTGGAACGCGCTAAAACAGCATGATAGTCCAACCAATGAAATGCCAGAAAAAACGGCCTATGCAAACACCAGCGGCAGACGTAGTGGTCAGGATGCAATCAGAGGCACTAGGAAATTAGAGTTTTCCATGCCAAAAATTCGCCAGATTGTCGCAATAAAGATATTTTTATTGCCCCGCATTAATTGGGGTGGCACTGGGGGTGGCAAGAGCATTTTTAGAGGTGGCACTGGCCACGCTGGCTACCCCGCTTCATGGTTTGAACCCTAAATGTGATGGACACATCACATTTTGCAGTGAAGCAAATTTTATTCAAATATATTGCAAGTCTTGTTGCAAAAATATTGAATTCTTATAGTTATTTAGACATCATTCAGCAGCCACGGTTCATAAAATCATTACACATTTTATAAAATATAGAAAGAATTATTATTTATTTATTTATTTTTACAGATTAATTTTTATCAATACACCTTACAGCTACACTACAGTCCAGCTCAGCAGCAAGAGCAGCTGTCCCACATTCATGTTTACATGCCTTTACCGGCATCTAACATAATAATCTGATGTAAAAATATCTGATTTTCACACAGTCACAATGCATCCTAATCATAGTTCAATAACACACTGTGGGTTCTTCAATCAGGGCAAGTGAATACAAAAAGTGATCGGTGTGCTTGAATGGCAGGTTCAAATGTACATTTGAGTGAACCTGTAACTCTATAGAGTGGTCCAGCCTAAAAGACCATGATGCCTCAAACACACTGACTGTGCCCTTGCATTGTTTTGATATTTTATTACAAGGAGTGGGACAAGGCATCGCTACCTATCAAAACAGCCTCTTTCAATGGAGGAAAACCTCACAGTCAGCATCTCCATCTCTATTCAGTCGTCTATTTGCATTGTATTGCAGCTGATGTGTACACATACACAAAAATCATGTTGAGTGCATTGAAGTATTATTATTAAACATTATAATATAAGTATTATTCCACAAGAAAAAAAGCAATGTTTCAATTTTTATAATGAATAATTGTGTTTTTTTTATTTCAGCAACAAGGGAAAATTGGAGTGACATTCAACATTGGCACAGTGGATATCAGTGTGCAGGAGAGCAGTACCCCAGTGAATGATGGGAAGTATCACGTTGTCCGCTTCACCAGGAATGGTGGTAATGCTACGCTGCAGGTGGATAACGGGTCGATCAATGAACACTTCCCAACAGGTACAACACTAAATAATCACTCTAATCTAAAACTAATCATCTCATTTTACATCTTTACTGTACGAACATCTTGGCAGTCATAATTTTTAGCAAATCTGACAGTATCAGTTAACAATGAAAACCTAGTGGAACAAGATAAGACAATGGGATCATGTCATTATGAGACAGTTAAGAAGGTCACTGGGAAGCTTCTGTTTCCAACAGAAGAGCAACATTATTAGGACCAGAGCACGAAAGTGCCAGGGCCAAATGGACCCTGTCACTGAAACTACAAGTAACTTATTGTTTATGTAGAGATTAGGAGGGCTCGAGCACGAAAGTGGCAACGGTCCCTGGCACTGAAAGTGCACGAACCTACTGTTGTTGTAGAGATTATTATTATTATCAGTGATGCCGGTAACGCGTTACTTAGTAAAAAAGTGGTCGGATTAGAGTAATGTGTAACGGATTAGACACTGATTATTATTAGGGCCCGAGAACAGAGAATCGGTAACGAGCTATTGAAATTCAAATGATTATTATGCTGCGGATCCCTATTGAAACTGAAGGAATTATTAGTGCCTGAGGAATTACAGCTGCAAGGACGTGAAGATTGTGAGTTTGCATTAAACATTGTTGTCGTGGTGACACATTATTCACCATGCAACAGGAAGTTTTAACTTGGGTTTACATTGTTAAATCTGCCCCAAATGTCACATGTTTGATGACTCCTGGGCCTGAGGACATCCATCCATCTTCTTCCATTTATCCAGGGTCGGGTTGCGGGGGCAGCAGTCTGAGCAGAGACACCCAGACTTCCCTCTCCCTAAACACTTCCTCCAGCTCTTCCGGGGGAATGCCAAGGCGTTCCCAGGCCAGCCGAGGGACATAGTCCCTCCAGCGTGTACTAGGTCTTCCCTCCCTGGGCATGTCCAACCGGGAGGCCTCCCCAGGGAGGCGTCCAGGAGGCATCCGGGACGGATCCCCGAGCCACCTCTGCTGACTCTTTTCGATTGTGGAGGAGCAGCGGCTCTACTCTGAGCTCCTCCTGACTGATCGAGCTCCTCAGCCTATCTCTAAGGGAGAGCCCAGCCACCCTATGGTGGATATTCATATGTAAGTCGCTTTGGATAAAAGCGTCTGCTAAATGTAAATGTAAATTAATTTCAGCCGGGATCTTGTCCTTTTGGTCATGAACCAAAGCTCATGGGAACATAGATCAACCGGGTAAATAGAGAGCTTTGCCTTGCAGCTCAACTCCTTCTTCACCACAACGGACCGGTATATTGATTGCATCACGGCGGACGATACACCGATCCGCCTGTCGATCTCCTGTTCCAGCCTTACCTCACTTGTGAACAAGACCCAAAGATACTTAAACTCCTCCACTTGCCTCTCACAGCCCGCAACTCCAGAGTAGGAGAGAGTCCAGCCTCTCTTTAGGAGTTGGGTTCCAGAGCCCAAGCTGTGCGTGGAGGTGAGACTGACTATCTCTAGTCGGTATCTCTCAACCTCCTGCACCAGCTCAGGGTCCTTCCCCCCGCAAGGTGACATTCCGTGTCCCTAGAGCCAGATTCCATGTCTGGGGATTGGGTCGCCGAGGCCCCCACCTTTGACTGTCACCCAATCCACATTGCACCGACCACTTACGGTTCCTCCTGCAGGTGGTGGGCCCACAGGAGATCAGCCGCAAGTTGCACCTTCGGGCTGAGCCCAGCCAACAGGTGCTCGCGTGCAAGCCCCAATGCCAGGTCTGGCTCCAGGGTGGGGCCCTGGTTGCTCCATGCCGGTCGATACCACGGTACTTGGCCTGAGGACATCTTCATGCCAATTAGGAGTTCTAGTCGTTTCGCCACCTACTGGCAACTGGAAGTATGCCTTGCGTGACAATCCACACTTAATTCAAATGTAAATTTCATTGTGTGGTGTACCCTTCATATACTGGAACATAGCATACAATTACTGGTTGTTCTCTAGCACCACACAGCATATGCAGGAAGTGACATTCAACTCCTCTGTGCAGCATTCAAAGCACAGAGAACTTCATTGCTGCTTGCAGCTTTAATTAGGGCTTAAACCACGGAACTGCACCATATTGTGTTTATGCTGGTTTATAATTACTATTATTAGGGGTCAAATCGTGAAGCGGTAGAACCCTATTGTGTTATTGACGGTTTATTATTATTAGGATTCCACCATGAAGCGGTAGAACACTTTGGTGTTTGTACCATTTATTATTCTTATGCCATGAGCTGGAATGAGCTAGAAACAAAGAACTTGGCCCAATAACTGGAAATGGTGTGCATGTGGTTCTACAAAAAGTTGAGCCCAATCGGCCACATGGTGACACTGTAATTAAGGCTCAAAAATACAATTTTGAAAAGCCACGCCCCTCACACTGTATGTCCGATTGACTTGAAATATCTCACACAAGTCAAACTCAATGTGCTCCACAAAATAGCCTCTTTGATCATGAAAGACCATGATGGATTTGTTGCTAATTTGCATAATGTTTAAAACAATAAAATTATTAAACCTTTGAGATTTGACTATATCGTTACCAATTTACATTATAAACGGGCATGATTGGTCATCAAACATGGCCACCATCAACCAAAATATCTTTGCAAATGACGGGGCTTATAGGAAACTGGCTATAACTCTTCTCCAATCATCACAAATCTTGGGAGATAACTTAAGTCATTGTTTGGGAATCGGTGTGCAAAAGTATTTTGAGCTCGACCCATAGGGGTGCCACAAATGTCAAGAATCGTTACATAAAAACTCTGTGGCCAGAATTTCACCAAATGTGGTTTGCAGGCTCCGGGGTTAAGTATTAACCAAAATCTGAAGTTTCATACCGATTGGTGTGAGTGACCGTGGCCTATCACATATTTACTCATAACTCAAGAGCAATCTTAAATTCACCCTAGACATCCCGTGTTATCGCCTGAACATACACACCAAGTTTCGTTTGAATCAAATGAAAGGGGGGCGATTGGCGGAACTTTGAGTACGCAATTATTGAAGTGCAGCAGACTTTGTGATGATGGAACAAGTGTGTGATTGGTCTCACACCTTTCAAACAGAATTAAGCAAGCTGAAGTGACTTTGCTCGTTGCTTCCAATGGCTTTAATTTTGGCCAATAGAGCTGCTTCTTTCTGGACTGAATGCACCCATTGCTGCATGCGGCAATATTAGTTGTGTGTCGTTACTAGCCTAGTTAATAAACTAACTTGATTAGGCTGTGGTTTGTGTGTATGACATTTTCCGGTACCTGTACACAAGACAAGAACTCTGTAGCAACTTTAGATCAAGACTAAATTGATTATTAATTGATTTATCAATTAGAAATGCCTAACCAGATTCTCATTGGAAGAGCTGTGCCCCCGAGATGAATTTAACAAAAGTTCATCAAATCGAGCTGGATGGGTGGAGAGGGACCTGGAGGAGGAATTCAGGGCCAGGGGACTGGGCAGGTACAAGGCAGAACAGTAGCGGGGTTGGGAGCCTTGGGCAGACAGCCCGGGGGCAAGACATAAGCGGGGCAGAAAATCTCAGGCAGACGACCTGGATGTAGGACAGAACCGGGGCTGAGGATGACCAGACATGCGGAGCAACTCCGGAAGGGGGGCGAAGACAGACCTCGGGAGGCCAGACAGGATGCCAGCGGTGACGACAGAAGCCATCTGGGAGGCCGGCAGAGAAGACTGAAACCCTCTGGAGGCCTGAGGCACAGCTGAAGAGCAGGACTGGAGGCAGGTAACAAGGCAGCTGGCGTTGACTGCAGCCGCAGAACAGAAGTCTGCTGCTGCAGACAGGTGAGGGGGTTCAGGAGGTTACTGTGATCCAGCATCGAAAGATCATGGTGGCCGTGTCCCACCTGGACCAGGATGGAGTTGGTCGCTGGGGCCCAGTAGCTGCTGCGATGCTGGAGCCGGACCTGGTTGCTGGGACCCAGCAGCGAGTTCCAACAGGGAGGTCAGAAGGCCATTGCAGCTCAGCAGCTGGTGGCTTCTGCAGATGTGGAGCTGGTGACCGATGTAGTTCAGAAAGTGGTATCGGCCAGGCTGCCAACAAAAAAGCAGGAGCAGGAGACTGGAAACCAGGCCGGACTGATTATACGGTGGTATTGAACAGCTGGGTCTCTGGAATGCTGGCCGGCTGCGTCTCTCTGGCACCAGGCAACGGGACCTCCATGTCAAGGGTAGTGGTGAGGCCAAAGAGCTGAGCAGCGGTGAGGAAAAGCAGCTACGTAGCGGTGAGGCATGACATATGGGTGGTGGAGGACTGAGGACCTGGGGCTGTGATTGTGAATGCCCGGGAATTCCATGAGATACTGAGGGACTGAGTCCCTCAGCCAAGGCTGGGAAGCTATCTTCCCATAGGCCAGAGCAGGAAAAGCCTTGCTATGGAAGTCATTGATGGCAAGTCCTCAAATAAGAAAAACAGTTTATCGGAAATAAGGCTGGGTCCATATAGATCAGTTCGTTCTGTTGGAGGAGGCAGGTTGATGACTCAAATGGTATTTAATAATTGTCTTACTGGCAGGTAGACAGGCAGAAAACAGGCCGACAAAAATCCAAATGATGGAAGTCAGAACCAACACAGCACCTGGTGAGAATTGACCACGAACCAAGCAAGTGAACAGACTTAAATACATTAAGGTGACGGTGACAATGAGACACAAGTGAAGCCAATAAACACAGGTGAAAACAACCAACGCAATCAAGACCAGGAAGCAAAACTAGAACACATGAGGGAAGGAGGACATTTCAAAGTAAAACAGGAAATTATAGAATACAAACCAAAAACCATGAAATAGCCTTATCAGTGTTGTTACTTTGCCTGGTTCATATTCAGTTGTTGGTATACTGTTTATCTTTTGAGCAGCTGTGGCTGTTTTTTTAGGCCTTGTGCCAGGATTTTACTTTTCAATGTGAACATGTTTTTATCAGCATGCCATGGAGAGTCTGAATAAAGTGCTTGAATTCAATAGGTTCTACTTTCTGTTGTATTGCAGTTACTGGGGCTTCCCTCTGTATGTCTTTTGGCCTGTTACAGCTGTTGGGAATTACAATGGTTAAAAGGGCACCAAATTGTGTAGGTGCAATCAAATAATTATGGCATTATTATCAGAATGATCAAAGATAATCATAAATAATAACCTTAATGAACAAAGTCGTCAGGGCACCACCTTTAAACAAGGGGAAAGGATAGCTAATTAATTGATTCCGTCTCATAAAATACCACAGTCAAATTATTCACTCTTGTGAAACATTAAAGAAAGCTGGAAAAAATTGTGGTTCTGGGACAAGTACTTCCTGTGCAGTATTCCGAGTGTGCAGATCGGAGGAAGCCGGTCACTCCGTTCTTTCTTCTCCTTTCAGTTACCTCGGCACTAACTTCCTTGATTGTTTAGCGCTGATTTAGATTAGAGAGAGAGTATAGTTCTGCTGTTTTTCTGCTGTTAGCAGGCCACACTGAGAGGGAGACAGCATCATCCTGACTTCACCCCTGTGAAGTCAGGATGATTGTGAGAAACTGAGTTCAATGTCTTTCCGTTGTTTACAGAACAAAAGAGCTTGTGGTCTCAAAATAAAAATCTAAGTTAAAGTACCACAAATTAACAAATTTATCGGTGGAGTGCCAATGGTCCCAAAACTCCACTAACAGAGACTGTGCATTTGATGTCACAGCATGTTTAGTCACCGAGGGGTAAAATACAAAAAAAAACATTGGCTACATTCACATGGAAAAACCAAGATTTCGAACAAAGTCACAGAATTCTGACAATTTTCAAAGAGCTGTGTAAATCCTAAATCCTTCCAAAAGGAAGAACCATCTTCACAAATTTAACACGACAATGGAATACACAAATAACTACATTTGGCACAAAAACTACACAATTTTGTGTTAAAATGCCCTCAAACATATTCATCACACTAGCATATAAACTATGGTGGTTTCAGATGACAGGATTATTTAGACCTTTAAAATCAACATTAATAATCAAAGAGCAATTGTACAGTGGACATTGTATTTGTTTGCTTTCCTCAGAGTATAACAGCTCCAGCATTTGTCATAGCACTTCGTGGTGAGTGAGGTGGTAGCACAGGAAACGTGACCACTTGTATTCAAAGTGAAAAATGTTGAGAATGAGCTCCTGATAACATGCCAGAGCCCCTCAAAAATATCAATTATTTGTTTGTTTTGTTTTTGTATAAAAAACAAAGATAATGAGCCTTATTTATGCTGTAACAAACAAGTATAATGAAAATGTAATCTTCAGCTAAAATCATTTAAACATATTGTAAATGTCAGAGGGAAAGTGATATTTGTTCCAGGTGACATGATGCTGATGATGTAAATATAAATGAATGACTGAATAAATGTCTTTATAAATGTCTTCTTAAACTTTAAAGGAAACAGCGACATTGAACGCTATCAAATGGCCAATAAGAAAATTCCTTTCAAATACGCCAGACCAGTAGAAGAGTGGCTACAAGAGAAAGGTAATTTCAAGCAAACATGTTTTTTTTTGCTTATGTGTGTTCACTATACTCACATAATATGAAAAACCTCATCTGCACTTCTATAATGAGAAGGTTGAATGTATGCTCATTGTCTTTTTTTGAGGTTTAAATTAATTGTGTAGGTTTCCTAAAAAATAATTTTGAGGTTTTTTTCTGCAATACATCAACCTTGCATATACCACATTAATGCAGGTCATAACATTAATTCAAGATTTCTTTTGAAGTTCTCTGACCAAAGTTCTAACAAATTATCACTAAACCTAGTGTCACTAACAAAAATATAAATATAAACCCATGCATGCAACTTTATATGGAACTTCATGTGGGTTAAAAATGATAAATACATAACTAGCTAACTAAGGAACAATATAACTGTAAATAAATAATCCAATCAATTTTAAAATAATTAAATATATATTAAAACAAATAGTAATGAGTTGAGAAGAAATCTTGTATTATTATGAAATGCTATCATACATATTCATGTAGCCGCTGGCATAGACTCTGAGGGTCCTATTTTAATTGTGCAATTGAAACAACCAGTGCAAAGTGGGTACACAGAATGTGTGACCGTCTTACAGCTCATCTGCTATTTTGGATGAATGTACTGCAGCGCAAAGTGCAAAAAGGCTGGATGTAATGATTGATAAATATAACAACATATTAGTCATAATTTTAGTCATAATTCTACCGTATCCTACGCTGTAAATAGTCACATCATATCATTACTGATATGACACAACAGTGCACCAAAATGCAATTGAAACCTCTACATTTCCTACATTTCAAGGCAATGATGCAAAGGACTCATTAGCCTCTTTAATCTGATATATCTGCTACATAAACTGGCAGAACACTGAGACCTTACTGACCAGTCTGATGTGTGTAGAGGTGTCTGTCGTAATTTTGTAGCAGCCTGGTGTCATTTGCTGGTGATTTAATCAAGGTCAACAATGGATGGCTGTGCATAATGGCACTTCTTGGAGGCTGAAGATTTATCAACATATCTGTCCTGCTGCCTTCAGATGGCTGCAGGGGTTTATGCAGTTGTGGACAACAGATGTAAGAATCACCCATATTTGTTTATAGATCAATTCAGACTGCTTTAACCAATTAAATGTTATTTTTATGCAGCTTTAAATGCATCAACTGGGCAGAGCATGTTTAATGCAAATTATGTATTTACCTTTTAAGCATTATTCCATTATTTGCTGCAAGTATTTAGTTTGCTCTTGATAAAATTACCAAATTGGCAAATGGAGTGATGTTGCACCAGAAACAGATTTCTATTCTCAGTTCAATGTCTAAAACCCAATTTCCACCGACAACTTGCTGCCTGATTTGAATTAATCTCCCAAATGTTTGTACCTCTCACAAATGAGCACTGTTCTGGGCACCAAAATACCACATGGATGGGCAAAATGAATTGCAATGTCAGCACTGCTTGTGTTGGTCGTTGCACCACCACAAAAACAAGTTTTAAATTTAAAAAATATTGTAGTAAATGAATATTGCACCTAAAATGTTATGTTAAAAGGTGCTTTTCTATGTTGAAAATATCTTACATGTGGATGTCTCCTCTAGGACGGCAGCTAACAATTTTCAACACTCAAGCAACAGTCGCAATTGGTGGCAGTGATCGTGGTCGGCCCTTTCAGGGTCAACTGTCTGGCCTTTATTACAATGGCCTCAAGGTGTTGAACATGGCTGCTGAGGGCAACCCTAACATCAAGATTAATGGCAGTGTGAGGTTGGTAGGTGATGTGCCCAGTGTGGCAGGCTCAGCCAGGACCACAGCCATGCCTCCAGAGATGTCCACTACCTTCATTGAGACTACTACCATGATGTCCACCACCACCACACGGAAACACAGATCCTCCTCAACTGTACAGGTATGAAAATACTTCCATAATAACTATACATATAGTGAATTACACATGATAGAATACATGCTCATAATTTGGATTTAAGAAAATTGCATCATTAATTAATGCAACCCAAAAGTAAAAAACAACAACATGTAAACAAAGAAACACTAATGTATGTAGGACATGTCATACAAGTTGACTAGATTCAGTACATTTTCAGAAACCTGTGGCATGTAGAACAGATAGTTTGAATTAATTTACTATTAGTATGGAAGCATATAGGGGACATAATCCAAATGATAAGGTAAACTTATCATGGTTATGAAAATGTATGGTAGCATTATAATTTTCAACATATGTATGTTTTATTTGAGCAAAAATGAAAATGAAAACGCAATAATCCAATTTTCATTTTCATATACTTGTATGGGTTTTCTATGACTATTATAAATGAAACCTGAAAAGCTGTTTGTCATTTCATTTTCAAAGTGGTACCCCGCTGTACTGTGGACAATGTTAAAATGTTAATTCAAATTTGAAAATCAAATGAAATATAAAGAATGTAAACTGATTTTCCATTTATGCAAGCAATATGTAAGTCAAAATTAAAATGTAAATGAAATTATCTACCAATATGAAAATGAAAATATTATTTGAAATTTCATTTTCAAAGTCTTAATCTGCTGTACAGTTCAATTCAATTTTATTTAAATAGACCAACATCACAAATCGCAATTTCCCTCAAAAGGCTTTACAATCTATACAAAATACGACACACTCTGTCCTCAGACCCTCAATTCCAATAAGGAAAAACTAACCAAAAAAACAACCTTATAAAAGGTATAAAAATGATAGAAACCTCGGGAAGAGCAACAGAGGAGGGAGCCCTCTCCCAGGACAGACAGACATGCAATAGATGTCGTGTGTACGGAATAGATTCACAACAGAAGATCATACTATATACATGTATAATAACATAATGTAGGTTGTAAAACACAAGTGTAGAGGTCAGATCCAGAAATTAAAATGGAATACATATATGATGGAAATTGTAGTATATGGAATTATGATGAAAAGTGTAGAATGTAAAATAAAAGGAAAGAGGATGATCCAGAAGGACAACTGAGCTGCTCCAGGTGATGCCCAGGCAGTCTTTGAAGTCTGTTTAATGTGGGAGTTAAAGGATAAAACCCGATCAAAGATAACTGGAGTCCAGGGCAATGGCATTTAGAGTAACTATATCTCCTGATAATGTGTCTTGATGGTGTATGGGACTAAGTACAATAACTTCAGTTTTGTCTGAGTTTAACCTCTAAAAATTGCAGGTCATCCCGGTTTTTATGTCCTTAACTGATTAGTTTCATCTGGCTTGATTAATAGATATAATTGGGTATCGTCCGCATAACAATGAAACTTTATGGATTTTTTTCCTGATAATATTGCCCAAAGGAAGCACATATAATGTAAATATATTTTTAATTGTTAGAAAACAGCATTTTAATTTCATTTTGATCCCAAAGAGCATGGTGACATGTACATTTTAATGCAATACACCAGGGGCACTGTTTTGTTTATTTCATTTGAATATTGCCCATTGTATAGCAGGTCACGTCTTTGAAAATGAAATGTCAAATACAGTTTTCATTTTAATTTTGACTTAAATATTGCTTGCATAAATGTAAAATCATGTTACATTCTTTATATTTAATTTTCATATTCAAATTTGAATTAACATTTGAATCAACATTGTCCACTGTACAGCGGGGTACCACTTAAATTACATTTCAAACAGCTTTTTCAGTTTTATTTTATAATTGATATTTTATAGAAGAGTCAAAGATTGTTGAAATATATGGACATTTAACTTGTGTGATTTTATTTTACTATTTTATTTACCGTTACAGATATGTGTGTATAACCTATACATGGTGTCGTCATAATAGCAGATGTTGTAACATAAATCACCATGTATGATTAATTAACACTGTCTATTACTTACAAGTGGATAATATCCCACCTTATTCATAAAAGTGTGTGGTGCCTTCCAACAACTGATGAGACAATGCTTTAACATGGGAGAATTAAACTTAAAACTTTATAAATTCATTAGAAAGAGGGTAAGGATAAGATGGGGTGGGAGGGGAGCGAAGTTTCACGCCTTGAACACAAACCCCTTCTTACGGAAGACTTTAAAGCAAGAGAAAACTTCTTGTCCACTCTCTTGCGTCTTATGCTCTTCTCTGCTGCTCTGCAAGACTGCATGACGAAGTTAGAAAAGAAGAGATCCTGGGCCCTATGGAACCAGCCATGTGGTGAAAAATAGAGAAAGGTAGAGAGATGGAGTGAAAAAGACTCAAAGGTTAACAGGTTAAAAAAGCCTTCTCCCATCTCCTGAGAACCTTCAGGTGATCGACAATTTGTAATAATAATTTCTCTTGACTTTCCAAAACTTCTCAGTTGCTGAATGGTGCCTAGTTTATTATATTGGTAACTAAAGTTTGTCCACATAGTGGTCTCCTGTGTTTACACATTCAAGACAGCCTGCCAAAATAATCATTCACTTCATCATCTGGTGTCAAATGGTTATTCATTCACTTATTAATTATTCATCGCTGTGTTCATATAATTCATTCATGGTTGCATTTATCTATTCATCTGTGTCTACATACACATTTATAATACTTTAGTTATTGTGTGTATGAAATATTCCATTTACATATGGGCACCTAACTATTGTTTTAAGAAACAAGTTTAACCTTTAATTCACATTGATAATGTCTCTTCTAACTGTATACCAACTTAAGTGAAAATGGACATTTGGGCTGAGCCCCTGGGACGTACAGTGGCATGGGAGTTATATTCCTAAAGTCTTCCAATTTGGTTATTTTATTATGTTTACTCATATTTTTATTTAGATTCTATAGTCTCTTGAGTGACAGGGAGATTGCCTCAGGAGTGACAGGGACAGGGCTCACATACAGTAGGGAACTTCCAGATATCATTTTAATTACTCTTTGCTGATTGCTCTCACAGCTGTAGTGGAGTTGCATTTGACCTGCTTTAATTGCTGATGAAAGCAGATCTGCTGCTGTTTCACATTGAAAGGTTTCCACTGGCAAACCAATTGGAGGCTTTTATTGTTAGACAGCTGTAGAAAATGCATGCTTTTGTAGAATTGCTGCAAGAATTGTAGAATTTTTTTGTTTGCCATGCATTACCTTTTACTTGTTAGGTTTGCTGACAAAAAAATCTTAACCAAGGTTAAATTCCTAGCTCTTTCTTGAGCTTTCAACCGCGGTCTTTCTCAGACTCCTGTGTTTATGTTAGTTGCTGATTTCAGCGTAAAGGTCGCAGTGTACAAGAAACCCACTCACTCAAACCAGCATCTCGGTTTGACCTCTAACCACCACTTACAACATTTACTACAAACCATTCAATGTCTTAAGATCCCTTCTGGTCCCCCCCCTTGATAATATTCAGGTAAACAATATCAGCACATTTCCAAAATCAAATTTAAATTATGCAAATACATATGAAAAACATAACATGAAAATATTAAGACAATGACATGGTTATAAAAGGAGTTCACATATGTACAAATGTAAATTAAATCATTCAGAGGTTTCAGGGAAACAGTTCTACAAGAATGTATCACCCACTTTTAGTTTAAATATGCTCCCATCTCAATTTCAAAAATTATGTTTGTATCCTGGCTTCTTATTTACATACAATGCCATTTTTCTTCCCACAAATAATTAATTTAATTAGGAATAATAAAAGTATCAAGTTTAAAAATGTTTTTTTATGAATATTTTTGTACCACAGTTGTTAAATAAAAAATGTGGTATTCCGATAACTGCACGAGATTATAGCATAGTATATGTAAAACATGTATTTGATACAATATGTGGAACTAAGATTAATTTACAGAAATTAGATGTAATATGTTTTTGTGAAAAAATGTATAGACTGCGATCATGTTTTTATTTAAAATCTGCATATTTAATATGCAAAGTTTCATATCCATAAATGCAAATGATACCCAGCATACACCTATTCAAGACTGAGATGACACATTACTTCATGGACAGACAAATCAGAAAGCTGTCTCGAAGTCACTAGAACACCAGGGAATTGAGAAGGGGATTCATTTCAGACACTAGAAACCATCATTGAACAGAGAAAGAGGTTACCATCTCCATCCATATATGACCAGTGGTGTAGTGCAGGGTTTACGCAGGTATACAGCGTACACCTACTTCTATCTGAGTTGGCATTTCGTATACCCACTTCTTAATCTCATCTGATGTGTATCATTCAGTAGTGTACTGCAAGCCAATTTTTTCTCTATGGCGAAGGCATGACCTTCCCTAGTCTGCCTCTAATTGGCTAGTACGTGTTGCCTTCGTTGGTTGGGTTCGTTAGCCAGGAAGCCCTATACACTCACTACGCAAGTTGTGAAGGGCCCAGAAAATTATGTAAGGCCCTCGCCTCCCCCTCGTGTCAAAGCGAGGGTCAGTGTTTTCAACCTCAGTGAGAGGATGAAGCGGAACTATCCTTCTGGTCACAAAAAGAGAAGAACATTAGCTGGGCAGTGCATCAGCTGTGCTCTGTGACTTTGGCAAAAGTGAGTGTGAAATACAACTATTTATCACGTTGGATAAATGCCACTGGGCAACGGTGTTTATAAACTGCAACTCGGAAAAGATAACCGCGTCGCATGTGAACATACGTTCATGTTCTTTCCAGCAGCAACCTCTGTGGGGACCAGTCCAGACAATATATGGGCGTGATGGCACTGCGCACATCATTTTAAAACAAGAACATTATCATCTAGTCTCTCAGGCAAGGTTTAGTTACAACTCTGGACTAATGCAAGATGGAAAGAAATGGATTGACATGACTATTGGTTACAGTAAATATTGAAATGTTGATTAGCTGCGCATACTGGCCAAAACTGATGCACATCTCTCAGTGAATAATGACCATCAAGTATTCAGCCAAGCCATAGTATAAATAGTATTTTTTATGTGAAATTTGGGGTTGAGGCAGATGGATGCCCACACAGAGTCTGGTTCTGCTTAAGGTTTCTGCCTGTCAAAAGGAAGGTTTTCCTTGCCATTGTTGCCAAGTGCTTGCTCATGGGGGGAACTGTTGGGTCTCTGTAAATAATATCATAAAGAGCACGGTCTAGACGTGCTCTATGTGAAGTGCCCTGAGATAACTTCTGTTATGATTTGGTGCTATAAATAAAATTGAATTGAAGTTAATTGACAATGTGTTAATACTACTGGCCCATGTTTGGGTGAACTAAATATGCAACAGTAGTCTTACTCAGTCCTCTTTCACCCTCCAGTCCCACACCCCTGCCACCTGTTATCATGTGATCGAAGTTCCATACTTAGGTGACGTGGTAACAACTGAGCAATCTCCCCAACAACTGAGAAAACTCACATCAAATGAGGGACACTGTGAGATGTAATTGAAAGCTCTTAAAAAAGTTAACAAGTGATCCTTGATTTAAGATCTTTTTGTCAAACTACTTTTTTCAAGGTCAAAAATGAACTTTCATGCTCACCTTCTAACTTGTTTTATATATTTTCCCTTGTCTTTGTGTGTCTTCTTTGTTTTTTGCTGGTGCCTCTTTGTGTTTGGGTATCTTTGCTGTGGCTGTGACCTCTGATGACCTACGTTCTGCCCATGAAGCATACGGCAGATGACATTGTGTCATCTGCAGAGTGTTCGAGTGATGACGAAGACCTGGAGGAGTGTGAAACTAGCCATGCAGGTGGGCTAGGTTAGTTTGCATTTGCTTGCTTTCTTTGTGCTTTCACTCATCTGCACCAGAGGATCAACGTATCCTCAGAGCATCACACCCCCATGGTTAGACAAAGTGTAACTTCATAAAACAGTTAATGTAGTAACAGTCAGCATAGAAAGCTGCACTACACATTCTCAAATCCAAGGAAAGCTTGATTATTAAATGCAAAGTTCAAATTCAAATTGAAAATAGTTGAACTAGTACATCAGTCATACGGAAAGTTAATTTAGTATGTTGCTAGTTGACAACAGTAACACAGAAGGCCAATCATGAGCTACACTTGCATATGGGGTCTTTCAAAGTAGTCAACATGGTCACCAATATACATACAAATTTTGTCTGCTAAGAGGAATAATAACGGTTAGTAGATGTCATCACAATTGTGCAAAATTTGTATGATGGTGAACCATGTTCTCTGCACTGATGCTGCAAAATGTCGTGTTTGAGTCCACTGCTCCTGCCATTCACTGCTCTACTGATTTTCATTTTGAAACAATACATTTTGAAAGTCTTTTTTGTTTATTTGTTTTCTGCTAAGGGAGTGTGTTGTCTAGACTATAGTGATGTACTTTACTTTATGTTTTCATTTGTGTTTTTCCATATTTAGAGGCTTGCGCTGGTAGATGTTATAGAGAACAGATATCATTGAATTTCTGTGTACAAGTTTTTCTTTTTTTTGGGTCATGCTTTTAGGTTTACTTGTTATTCTGTCTTTTTTGTAAATAAATATAAAAAAATTCAAAAATGTTTAAGCATTGTGATAACTTAGAGTATCAATTTGAAAGATTTTGGGAATTTCCATATTTTAGCAATATTCATTTTTGTAGGAAAGTGGTCACTTCCATACAAAATAATCAAATGTATTATGTAGATTGTAAATAGTTTGTAGTAGATTATTTTTCTAAAGAGTTCTTAATTTTAACATGTTCATAACATGTTTTAGTTTCACATTTAAAAAAACAAAAACAACATAACCTTTCAAAATAATACTTATTTGAATGGTCTCATAAGTAATTTAATTCATGAAGTCCACCCACAAAGCAAACAGAATGCCTTTAAAGGGCTGGTGTTGGGTGTAAATGGCATGTCAGCTTCAGTAATTTTTTCATACATGATCGATCTATTGACCATTTTACAACACTGGGTTGTATAATGAGATTTGGTTTTGTACTTCCCTTTATGCTACTCAAAATACATACTCAAAAATGTATATACAGTAGAACAGTGAATAAATTAAAAGATCTAGAAGTAAAAGAAGTAAAAAATTATTGAATTTGCATTATGTGAATTTTGGGAATAAAGACAAGCTGTCCAATTCCTGAAAACAAACTTCCTCCTACTGTAAATCCAAACACTCCTCTTCCCTGTTACTTACATATTATATAAAACGCAATAAAAAACTATTAAAACGGTAAATGACTCAGATTGACAAACTTGATCCTAATACACTTTTCAGGAGACTTTCTATTTAGGCCCTATTCCCCATACAACCAGACTTTTAACTCAAGAATATTTGCATCTAAAATGATGTTGAGCTATTCTGCAAATAAAAGGCTGGGTGAACAGAGTTTGGGTTGCACTCCATTATATTTCCCAAGAAAAGAAGTATTTTGCTTTAAGTCAAGCATTAACATCAGATTGCGATATCTATCATGTTAAATGTTTATAGTCTGATTCCTAATGGTAACATTTAGCATGATTGGTGAGGATTTTAGTGCTGTTCTGCTGACCACCAGTAGGTTCTCCCTCTTGAAGGTTATTCCCAAATTATTTCAAAGAGTATGTGAAAGTTTGTGGTGTAAATGAGTTTTAAGCTGTGCGTGAAAAGCTGTGCTGTGTAGCCTGAGAGTCATGGAGATTTGTGAAGAAAGACAAAGACAGGGCCCCAGTCATCCAATCATGTGTTTACACAGAAATTCACACCATTCTAACCCTATCATCACTTTGACGTTGACAGTGGCATGTTTATTTGAAATCTCCTTATTTGTATCATTTTGGGAGTCAATGCTATATCCTCTTTTGCTTTGCGCTTTCTAAATTTGGTTATTGAGACATCATTCCCGTCTATTCGCCAATTATCCAAAAGCACATTTTTGTATTTTGACCTCATGTGTGGCATGACGTTTTGGTGGGTGATAATTGTTTCCACATATATTCTGGGGTACCATGCAGCTTTGTACCATGCAGCTTTTAATGAAAACGTCCCTATTTCTGTTTTCAAAACAAATAAAAAGGCAAAAAAATAAATCTTTTCTTGCTATCAAGAAATATTTTCTTTATGGAAGCCCTAAGAGGCAAGTGGGTAAATATTTCTTGTGATCCAATTTCTAAGTCTGTTCAAGTTTATGACTTAAGAACCAGTGAAAAAAGGTTTTCCCAGCATAACCTTTCTAAATTTCTAAGTTTAAAAGGTTTTGCCAGGATAATTTTTGTAAGTCACTTTTTGGCAGTTAATTTTCATAGCCAAAAGAAAGACATGACAGTAATTCTACATAACTTGCTAACAGAAAATATGTACCTTGTGTTTATAGTGCATGGAGAAATGTAAACTCACCTGGAGGAAAACATGAATTCTTTTAGTCTTACAGACTCCGAAGTTTTTTTCACACTTGCCTCTCTGAACAGAGAAAGTTCCATATGTAACTGATGGCAGTTATATTTCAAACCATTTTACCTTTCAAATTCAGTCAGTCTTGCAGTCCCTTTCCTTCTCTTCCCAAAGTTCTCCCAAATGCTATACTGCATTTAAACATATAGTAGATGGCATAAAAAGATTTTTTTTTTTGCCCCTAATCCACTTTCCACTTAAATTTTTCGCTTAAGCAGTCATTGGTACCATGGTTTAGCAACCTCTTCAAATCATTTTCTTTGATCTTTGATCATTCCTCTGCATGCTTTTTGATTGATCCTTGACTCCATGCCCCCGTATTTAGACTAACTTGGTTGCTATGTCTGCATTCGTGTTTAAGGTGGAAACCATTTTTGCGGTTGCAGCAACATCGAATGCCATCTATCTTATTCCACACTGTCTTTATTTTGTCAGTGTGGATGTTGTCTGTCTGGTTTTTCTGGAGAAGTTATCAATGTGATTCTGTTCTCTGTTGTGAACCTGTTGTGTTCTCCTTTTCTTTCAATTAATTTCATAAGATGGCAATTTAGAAGGGTTATTAAATGGTTTTATACTATAAACTGTATATAGAAATTTGATGAGCAAGTAAACAGGTTCTATATTTTTTCTTGGAGACCATAGATATTCAGATTCATACAGTATGATATTGGTACCAAAACACCCAATGGTCAATGATTAATAATACAATTTTTTCCCACTAACGCCCAGGTTAATTTCTCTTTCAACCATATCTAATAAGACTCACAATACAGTTATAAAATATAGTGCCAAATGAAAAGTGAGATTATTGTCTAGACCCACATCACCAGTTTCTTGATCAAAATGTATTCCTCACAAATGAGAAAGCACATTTAATTTCAACACAATACATTTTCAGGTGTTTCTAGATAAAGAGCTCTGACCACACTGAAATGCTAAAAACAGTAGGAAAACTTCCTCCTCAAAAGTGTGCATCGTAGGCAACATCTGGTAAAGTGTGAACCACAGTCCTTCTTATTCGCTAAATTTAATAGTGATAGTAATGGTGATAATAAACACAATTTTAAAGGCTGCAGGAGACCCACAGGTGATGCCAAAAGAAAACTCTAAGAAATCCAGGCACAAGTAATTGGAAAAAGTTCTCTGACAGTGTCCACCAACTCAGTGGGTGGCCTCAAACCTTCTGTTTAAAAGACAGTATGAAAATGAGTTATGGGGCTGAATCTTATATTTCATTTTATAAAAATTCAACAGTATTTATATTTTCTTTGAATCCTCCCCCTGATATTAAAAGGAATGTAATACCCCAGTATCTCAAAACAATATATTTACAGTATGAGAATCATATAAATATAGAAACTCTTTAATTTTGAATAAAGAGCTGCTAAATAAATGGTTTTACACCCACAGAATTTGCGAGCCATGAAAGGTAAATGCTAAATGGACTGCACTTGTATAGCACCTTTCTAGTCTTCCGACTACGCAAAGCGTTTTCACACTTCATATGACATTCACCCCATTCAGACACATTCATACACTGATGGCAGGAGCTAACTGCCCTACAGTACAAAGGAACTAACCATTCACACTCACTCACACAGGTATCAGCTCTGTCGAAAGTTGAAGGGGTTGAGCACCACCACAGTTTAAGCCCATGCTGAAAATATTGCAGCAAATGTGTGTTGCCCAATTACAAACAAAATAGCCTCAAAATAAATATGAATGAAATCAGATGATGTTGTAGCCTTATGTTTAAGAGATCAGATGTCTGACCACCCATTAAAATGTTTTTGCCTCCTTTTTTTTTCAAAAATCAATGATCAGCTCTTCAGTTTTGCTGATGTTGGGCAGTCTGCACAATTGTTGATTTTCTCCCAATATGAAGTCTTACCATTGTAATCCGGCCGATTATGATGGTGGTGTTGTCCGCAAACTTCAACAGAGTTGTCTCCATGTCGGGTGGTGCAGTCATGGGTGTACAGTGTGAACAGGAGGGGGCTGAGCACACCCAGTTTCTAGCACTAGAGTGGAGGAGGTGTGACTGCCAATTTGAAGAGAGACTAGGGTTTGTAAGGAAGTCTTAAATCCAATTACGGAGTGTGGTACTCAAGCCCAGAGTGCTAAATTTTCCAATCAGTTTCATGGGGGAGATTGTTGATTTCAGCTCAGCATTCAACACAAACATCTGTTGGTTCTGAAACTAGTGAGGGTGCAGTCTGGCTGGGATGTTGTTCTTTATGTGCTGAAGAACTAGTTTCTCAAAGCACTTCATCAGAATGGGGGTGAGTGCCACAGGGCGGTCATTTAGATTAGACACTGCAGACTTTGTGATCATAGAGATGATGGTGGCTGTTTTGAAGCAGGTGGGAAGAATCTCCTACGTTAAAGATGTCAGTAATAACATAAACTAGCTGACGGGCACATGTTCTTAGTACATGCCCAGGTATGTTATCAGGCACCCAGCAGCTTTAGTCATTTTCATTCTCAGCAGGATTCTTCACACATCTGCTGTAGGTAGTGACATTGGCCAGTCTTCTGGAGGTGGAGCAGGCTTTACAGCTGACCCTGTTTTGGGGTGATAAAAACGAGCATAAAATGTATTTAGCTCATCTGGTAACGTGGCCTCACACATGATGGGGGCACACCTGCTTTTGTAGCCGCTGATGTTCTTGATCGCCTGCCACATATCTTTGGATTTGTTGGTGTCTTCCCAGTCTCTCCTGATGTCTCCGCTTTGCCTCCTTGATGCCAGCTTTCAGTCTCGCTCTGGCGGTAGTGTAGGCTTCCTTTTTTGGCTCTGAGTAGACCCCCTCCTCCTCCATTCATCCAGGCTTTCTGGTTGGGGAATGATTTTACTGGCTTTGTGATCACCACATCATCAACACATTTGCTGATGTATGATGTCACTGATGATTTATATTCCTCAAGGTTGATGTAGTTCTCCTGGGTGGCCGCATCTCTGAACATGAGCCAGTCTGTACACTCAAAAAAGCCCTGCAGGGCTACTGTAGCTTCATCTGTCCACAGTGTTTGGCCCTTTGTATCCGCTGGGATAAAAAGTAGGCAGGCGAACCAAAGAAATTTTAGGTCTGATTGACCAAAAAGGGGGTCAGGCAGAGCTTTGTAGCTGCCAGAAATGTCCATGTACATATGGTCCACTGTGTTTGTTCCCCTGGTGGGGATGTGGACATGCTGGTGGAGTTTAGGTCAAATATTTCTGAGGTCTGTTTGATTAAAATCACAAGCTCCAATAAAGACACCATCCGGTTGTTTTGTCATGTGACTGCTGATAACCTCATACAGTTTCTGTATGTGTGTGCATTTTTTGAATTCACGTCTGGATTGATGTTTGATGTTTGAACCAAATAATCAAGCATGTTTGAGGCATTGGTGGAGAACAAGCAATATAAATGTGAATACCACACGCTTTATCAAGTGTTTCAGTTGATAGTCGGTTGCAAATTCAAATCAGCAAGTTGGCAAATAACCCACAGCCTTATATCAGCACTGAGATGACCATGATAAGAAGGAAAACCAAGATAAAAAAAAAAAAACGTCAAGGAATTTATTTGTGAAGCAGTATGCCACTAGGCTTTAAACTGTAGGCTGATCTGTTTATATTCTCAACCTTTATCACAACTGAACATTATTTGACAACTGTGAAGGTTCAGCTCATCGTAGCTTCGTGACCCAGGCGCCTCCAGGCAGATAGACATATTGGAGATTGGCGGGCCCATATCATTTTGAAAAGTTCTCTTTGAAATCAGCTGTGTGATAAATGATATTTCATTGGGCGTAAAAAACGGTAAAAAACCTTCACTTCATATTGTTCTGCTCTGAAAGTTCCAGGCGTGTGATACTTTCACATGATGTATGATAACTATAGGTACATTTATTGAACAAAGAAACTTTTAGCTAATACAGTCTGCTCCATATTGTGCTGTTGTTGATGGAGAATATGTTTAAAAGAACAGGCATATTATTTCTTGGCTGCAAATTTTTTGATAAATTAATCTCAATTATTAAAATGAATTTGCATTACAGTTCTCACTGAGGGCATTTCCTCCACAAATCCATTCACCAAATTTGAATATATTTTTTGAAAGACCTAGTCAATCTGTGCCACCTGAACACATGGGGCTTAATCTGCCCCTGGCCCCAGCTGTGGCTTCTGGGGGCCTCGACCGTAGGCTAGGTTTAAATGATTCTGAGTCACATAACCAGGCACCTTAACCAGGTGTTTTTGGAGCAGCAGCTTGAGACTCAGGGGAAATTCTTCTTCCAGATGGCTGAGCCGAAGAGAGCAGCGGCAAATATCAAAATACAAGTTAATAATTGGTTAATGGTGCACCACTGGTAAGCTCTGGTTTTACGCAGAGCTGGTTTGGTTCACAACCAAAGTATGTAAACGAAGCTCTTAGTGTCTTGGTTACAGTTCGGCAATCTGTTAAAGAACGGGCGATAAAGAGTTTATGGACTGAAGGAAGTGTGATGACCTGAGAGTGAATATATTACTACACTCTCCACTGTAGTTCAAATATATTTTTGTACTTTGTGCTTCTGCACGTACATGATTCAATATAGCAGGTGTTCTTAGAGGAGCCCGCACAATCCGTGCACCAAAGACACTTTGCACTTGTCATTGTGCTTGCGCAATTAAAATAGAGCTCTCGGTTGTGTATTTTGACATTAATCATAATCACGTTGATAACAATAATGCATCTTAATAATATCAGGTTGCTATTCTCTGTTCTTGTTTTGGGTGTGTTCACAATTTGCCTTTCTAGTCTTCCGACTGCTCAAAGTGATTTCACACTACATATGACATTCACATATTGATTACAGGAGCTAACTGCCCATCTGTACAAATTAAACTAATCATTCTCACACACTCACACTGAAGGCACAGCCTCGGTAGCAATTTTGTGTTCAGTATCTTGCTCAAGGACACGTGGGCTGAGGGAAGCCTGGATCAAACCGCCGACCTTCTGATTGGTGGACGACCCGCTCTGTCTCCCACATTTTCTGTCTCTCTTCTGCTGTTCCTATCAAATAAAGGCAAAAAGTCCAAAACAGAATCTTTAAAAAAAAAAACAGATGAAGTCCTTTGATACAAGTAAAAGTAATAGGTAAAAGTTAAGAGATAAAGTAAATCACATTTATCTGCAATGAGTCACAAAACGACCTTTTGCTAAAGCATGTTTTTAAATGCATTTTTCAATGCACCCTCTAGGCAACCATTGGACCCTATTCATTTTCACATAAGCATAAACTAGTCAGATATGTGCCATCTTATGGAATTCCTCTTCAATTATATTTTTACCTACATGGGAAAACCATGTGGGTTGCATTAGGCAAAATATTGAATCATATGTCAAAAGACAATATGGGCTTAAAGCTGGTATCCGTAGTATTTTTCAGCCAATAAATGTTTACATATAATTCTGAATTGTGGAGTTATCATAAAACATACAAACCGCAACTGTGGTTCGACAGTGGCACTGTGTTGACTCTAAGCTTGTTTTTCTGAGTCTAAACCTGAGTTCGACTGTCGGTCATTCGATTGCTGCTGCTATCACACTGGTAAACTGTTGTTCTGATGGTACATTTGTGTAGTGTTTCCCTCATCAAAGTGCAGATGTTATTACCATTGCTAGGAAACAATGTTGGTAAAAGACGCACAAAGCCATACCACTCAAGCGAAGATGAAGCTGTTCAATTGATTTGCATGCAACAAATTCAGCAGCTTAAGTCCACCAGTATCTAATTTCATTAGCTGGAACACATTTTGCTTTGGCCGGTTCAGATAAAATGCAAGCTTTCACACAAACTGCAGCTTTCACATCCAACTGCTGTCTTTGGAGCACACCTTCCACCACCGCACATGGTGCATGGCATGCACAATGTTGTAGATATCAGCTTTAAGCTTGTCTTTTGACTCTTTATCATACTTGAATCGTGAATGAATTGCATTTCACATATAGTACCAGACAAAATATATGTTTTTATTGTGTTCCTCTTACCCACTGCTATTGGTTGAATGTGAGCTGTGTCCCAATTGCATACTACACACAAATTTTAACCGGGTTGTATTTTTTCCCCCCGGGGTGTGTGTGTGTGTGTGTGTGTGTGTGGGGGGGGGGGGTTGCATCACAATGCAACAGGAACAGAGCAGAATTGGTTGTAGCCTTAACACGTTGCAGTTTGACTGATGTCTGTCTGCACACATGTTATATCATGGGTATCACATGTTGTTTCCTGCCAGTACAAACTGTTACATTAACTTAATGTATGTTTATAGTAAGGGATTGGGACACAGTGTCTGTTTCCTATTTTTCTAACATTGGTCAGTCTTACCTGCCCCCAGTTTGCTGTGTTGTTTCTTTTCTACTTTCCCTAAATGCAACTTACTTTAAGCATGCATCAACATCCTGCAGTACAACTAAAATAAAACCAAAAAAATAACAACAAATAACCCATTCTCAGCCAGTACCGTCTCTCTCTGATGTACACCCAGACTGCACGGCCGGTTCATGTTTAAAGACTAACATTACAGATAGATTTTTCATCAAGAAAAAGATGAGAGAGGAGCCCGTCCTCCAGTCGAGTGCCTCTCTCAACAGTGTCTGTTTTCTATTGTGTGCATCTGGTTGTAGTGTGTGCAAAATTTTAAATGACTTTGTTCTTTCATATTGACATTTTTCATTTGAGAGTTTTGGTCATATTTTTTGTTTTTATCCAATTGATCACTGGAATTTTTGTTCTGATTATGGTTTTTGGCTTTTTAAGTATGTTTGGTTTGTTTTTTTGTCAATTTGATAATATTTAGATCACAGTGTGAAATATTTTTAAATATAATTTGACTTTTTTGGATTTGGAACTTTCAGTGACTAACTTGTGTGTCTTATTTCCTACAGTATGCTTTCCTGACTAATATTGAATTTAAAAAGTAAAAGTCCAAAACAACAACAGTTGCACAATCAACTCTTAAGTTCCAGATCCATTTCTCGCATATCTTCCGTTTTTCTGATTTTTTTAAAATCTATTTTGACAAAACAAATGAATCTTTATAACAATATAATATAATATTTTCTCTGTAAGACAAAAAACAAATGAATTGCATGGCTAAGAAGTTGCAGTTTAGGGCTTGTCAGACTTGTCGGTGGTAGAGTTCTTCTGTTCTTTTCTGTAGATGGGCATGTATATTGCTCATTGTTTGTATATCCCCATCCCTTCCTTACAGCCAAAAGCTCTAATGCCGCCCGACCGCTTCGTACTGCCTTTACATGGACATGGCAACTGACTTACACTGTCACCCTCATCACCCTCATTTCCTATGTAGTATGTTCATAGGTCCCACCCCTTCTTCACCTTCTCCCTTGTCTTTAGATATTAAAATATAAAGTCATCCATCCATTCAACACTATAAAACAAATGACAATTTAAGCAAAAACTGTATCATGAATAGATTTTAGATATTGCAATGGAAAAAAATGTAGATACACATTTTTTTTGTAAAAACAAATTATTTACCAGGAAAAAACAAAACATAAAAAACAGAATTATGGTGTTTATTTTTTATGTTATGTGGTGTGGATGTATGTGTTGTTGCCTCCCTGTACCGTCGTGTTTTAAGATAGAACACAATCTACAATGGATAAAAATGATCTTTAACGGTACCAAGCAGCTATCCAAAATTCTTACACAACTTTCCCTTTGTAAATTCTTTTCTTCATGCCTAAATCATGCGGGCAATTTGTTGATGTAAGTTGACAAAATACAGTATGTATCACTCTCTTTGAATTGTTTATTTAAAGATGCAGTTTGTAAAATGTAAGGACTGGAACAACTCAAAATGTTTATCCTAGTGTATCTCACACTAAAAGCAAAGTGGCTAATGAACATGCTAGGTGTTACATGTAGCAATTTGAGCAATTTCACACCACTTAATTGTTTGACACTATAGGAAAAGCCAATAATTTTAATAAGTAGGTGTTAGCTGTGTTTGGGGACTTGCCACCAATTCCTAACAGTTGTAAACTGTTATCTAACAAGTGGAGAGAATTTCCTAATATTGATTACTTCTCCTCACTGGGCTTCTGAAGTTTTTAGGTTTTAGTGCTTTAGTGCATTAAACTAATTCCTTTACTATTCAGTCACAGATGCTACAGTTGCTTATTCTAAAAACTAGCTTTTTGTTCCAAATAAACACAAAACAACTCAAAAATGTGTGAACAAATATGATTCAATAGGATCAAATCCTATAGTACAAATATGGGATTTGTTCCAAGGAAACCTGACAGGTTGTTGTGAACATTTTTATAAATTAAGTATATGCTGTCTCACTATTCAGCATTTAGTAGAACACAAACGCTACATGTACTACCTTTAAGAAACACTGACTACATCAGACACAATATGATCTTACAAACATCTGTTTGAAGCAGCACTTATCTAACTTGCAAACTGCATCTACGATCAAGCTGTGGACATTGACAAGTGACTGAGTCTTTGATAGTGTTTTATTGTTTGGAATTTTAGAATAAAATGGCCTTTGTTGAGTTGTGTGCTTGTGAGTGTATATGTTGGTGTTTGTGATAATTTGTGAGTCACATAATTGTTTGCTTTAACTGATATAGAATGTAGAATTTGCATCAGTCAGTATGCACATACTTGATGGCAGTGCATACTTTCCATGTCAATGGCACTTTGAATGTTGGTGAGCATTCAATTGACTTTGCTCTGCCATTGACATTGTATAGTTATAGTTCAACTACTTTCCCTGGCCACAGAGCTGCTCTGCAGAGAGAATCAGTCACTTTTCGAGTAAAGTAAATATGCAATAAAGAACTGTTTTTTTTGGGGGGGGGGGGGTTCCTAAGAAACAGTAGTGAAACCCAGTGAAAAAGCAATACAGGACAAAGGAGGTTCCTAATGTCAACATAATTTGGATTACAGCATGATCAGTGTTCCCTGTTATGTGACAAAACCTCTCTGCAATCCAATTAGTTATCTAGTCTGCTGACCTTTCCCCATCTAGAATGCCTTGGTCTTGAATACATGAAAATCCACTGGGCCTCATTTATCAAATTTGCACTAATTTGATCTTGACTTTTCCATACAGTACATACAAATAGGCTAACTAATATGTACAAATAATTTGGTAGGGATCCCTAGGTTGTGATATGCAAATGCAAATGTTTGATATTTAATTTCCAAAAATTGTTGTGTTAAAATGACAATGAACGGCAATCAGGACTGTTGACTTGATATAGAATTATTTGGGTGCTTAATTATTCTAATGAGAAATTGCCTGGAATGTGCATCCTATTTAATATTAGTCCTGATTCACCAAAATGTTCACTTGAGTATAAAGAAATCATTGATTTGCATCCAATTCGTTGTTGGAGGGCTTTTCTCATTTTTCTCTTATTCAGTTTTTACAAACAGTTCCATCTTTACTATTCAAGATGGCTACATAACGTACTTATGCCCAAACAAACTGGTTGTTTGTATCCTCTCAGTGAAATTGAATGTGTGATTGAAATCACTTTTACCTCCAGAACAGCTCTGCATCTGAGAAATGTTTGTAGAACTATAACTACAATTTTCTACCATAAAAAAGCAAGAGGTTTAAGGTGATCGGAGAGTCATTGAGCAGTGACACTGCTCTCAGTCGTTTTTATTATGATAGCAATCTGTAGTTTGGATAGTACCTTTCATTTGATCTAAATTAATGTTACTGCATTTGCTGTGAAATTAAGTTTTGTTTAACTATTAGAAGTGTTCCTTCTCGTCCAATAAAGGGGAAAAAAGGAATAACAATAACGTACCAGGTTACGTAGGTAACCATGGTTCCCTGATAGGGAACGAGACGCTGCGTCAGCTGACGCTATGGGGAACGCCTCCAGCGTGACGGCCTCTGAATCTCTGTAACAACTTAGACCAATCTTGATTGGGTTCGACGTCAACACGTGACGCACGCCGGCGGAACCGGAGGTATAAAGGGAGCCGGCTTCACTGTTGTCGTCAGCCTTCTGATCGACTGAAGCAAGTTGCTCACAGGCATGCCGGAAGTATGGCAGGGAGACGCAGCGTCTCGTTCCCTATCAGGGAACCATGGTTACCTACGTAACCTGGTAGGTTCCCTTTCAAGGGAACTTCAACGCTGCGTCAGCTGACGCTATGGGGAACGCAGTACCAACTCCGCCATGCTGAAGGGATGCCTGTCACGAGTGTGAAGCCAGCAGGGCACACTTCAAGACAAGAGAGCCACAGATCCCGGATTATGTAAGCAGTCTAGGCTGTAAAATCTCACAAAAGTGTGAGGCGAGGACCATCCCGCAGCATCGCATATATTGGAGAGGGGGGTTCCCGACCACCAAGCTCTGGAGGATGCCATACTCCGTGTGGAGTGGGCTTTGATCGACAGAGGTGAAGGCAAACCACGCACCTCGTAAGCCGAAGCGATAGCCTCAACTATCCATCTGCTAATAGTGTGTTTGGTAGCCGGGCAGCCCTTACGAGGGGGCCCGAAGCATACCAGCAATTGGTCCGAATTGCGCCACTGGGATGTCCTCCGGACATAAACCTCCAGGGCTCTGACTGGACAAAGCAGTTGCAGCCTTTCACCTTCCTGTTCCGCCGATACTGAAGGAGGATGGAACGCCTGCAGGACTACTGGCCGGGCCACCTCAGTGGGTACTTTAGGTACATACCCCGGCCTAGGATGCAGGATGGCTCTAACTGCGCCTGGAACGATCTCCAGGTTAGCAGGAGCCACCGACAGGGACTGTAGATCTCCAACTCTCTTGAGAGAGGTCATGGCCAGCAAAAATGCCATCTTTAAGGCCAGACACCTGTCTGATGCATCGTCCAGTGGCTCGAACGGTGCTGTGGTCAATCCATCCAGCACCACTGTCAGATCCCATGGAGGGACTCTGACTCGAACCGGAGGCTCATCCTCAAGGTGCCACGAAGGAAACTGGTAACAAAGCGGTGCTTCCCAAGCGAGCAGCCATCCACCAAACTGTGGAATGCTGTAATCGCAGCCACATACACCTTAAGTGTAGCGGGGGAGAGTCCAGCCGAAAACCGGCTTTGGAGGAACTCCAGTACTGAAGCCATCGGGCAGTGAACTGGGTCAAGATGACGCTCCAGGCACCATTTAGTGAAAACTTTCCACTTGCCCGCATACAGTTTCCTTGTGGAGGGGGCTCTAGAGTGTAGAATGGTCTCAACTACCTCGTTAGAGAGACCGGCAGCTCGGAGGTGGTCCCCCTCAGGGGCCAAACCCAAAGCTTCAATTTCCCCGGGTGGGGATGGAAGATTTCGCCTCGGCCCTGCGACAGCAGGTCCCTCCTGACGGGAATCTCCCATGGGGGGCCGTCCAGGAGGGCTACCAGGCCCGAGAACCAGATTCTGGCGGGCCAGAACAGGGCCACGAGCAACAGCTGGGCCCCCGTTCGGCGAACTTTCTCTAGAACCCCTGGGAGCAGAGCAATCAGGGGAAAAGCGTACAGCCGCAGCCTCGGCCACGGCTGTGCCATGGCATCCAGCCCCAGGGGCGCTGGTTACACAAGGGAGAACCAGAGGGGGCAGTGAGCATTGTCCGGGGACGCGAATATGTCCACTTGTGCTCTGCCGAATCGCCTCCATATCATCTGCACCGTCTCGGGGTGCAGTCTCCATTCCCCGGGCCTCGGCCCCTGCCTCGACAGGATGTCTGCTCCCACATTGAGGTGCCCAGGTATGAAGAGTGCTCTGAGAGAGAGCAACTTCCCCAGGGACCACAAGAGGATCTGGTGCGCCAGTCTGCACAGAGGGTGCGACCTCAGACCGCCTTGACAATTTATGTAGGAAACCACTGCCATGTTGTCGGAACGGACAAGCACGTGGTGGTTCCTGAGGTCTGGGAGAAAGTGCTGTAAGGCCAACAAGACCGCTCGCATCTCTAGGCAATTTATGTGCCCTAGATGCGGGGTTAACCACAGACCTCGGGCTGTGCGGCCTTCCAGAACCGCGCCCCATCCGGTGCTGGAGACGTCCGTCGAGAGTGTGCGACGGTGGTACACCATGCCCAGCACTGGGCCCTGGGTCAGGAACGCCCGTTGTCTCCACCTGTCTAAGGCACGCATGCATCTGTGCGTAACCTTGATCAGGCGAAAAGGATTGCCCCTCGGGGAAAATCCGGCGTCCCTGAGCCACCACTGCAGTCGCCGCATGTGCAGCAATCCAAGCGGAATAACGGTGGATGCTGCAGCCATGAGGCCCAACAGTCTCTGAAACTGACTTGCAGTGAGGTGTCGGCCTAGCTGTACCCTGAGTACCATAGTCAGGATTGACTCGATGCGTGCGGGAGACAGTTGTGCCCGCAACGTAACTGAGTCCCACACTACTCCTAGGAACGTAATCCTTTGTGTCGGAGTGAGCGTGCTCTTGCTCGCGTTGAGCCTCAACCCCAAGCACCTCAAATGCGCAAGTACAACATCTCGATGCTGTACTGCGAGGAGACGAGACTGGGCTAGAATCAACCAGTCGTCCAAATAATTGAGGATGCGGATCCCCTGGAGTCTGAGAGGAGCCAGGGCGGAATCCATGCATTTCGTAAAGGTGCTGGGGGAGAGTGCTAGGCCGAAAGGAAGCACCCGATACTGGTAAGCTTTGCCCCCGAAAGCGAACCGCAGGAACTTCCGGTGTCCCGGAATGACAGAGACATGGAAGTACGCATCCGTTAGATCAGAGGCTTCGGTTCCGGAGAGTCGCTTCCCCGAAGAGACCACCGTGTGAAAGCGGGGCATCTAAAAGGAAGGTTTTGTCCCTCTCCTTAATACCCGACAGAGTTAGCCACAAGTGGCGCTCTGTCGCCACGAGCAGGGCCATGGACCGCCCGATAGCTCGGGCCGTATCCTTCGTGGCCCTGAGCGATAAATCTGTCGCCCGGCGAAGCTCCTTCACATCCTCGGATGCGAGGGGCCCCCCGTCGTCGAGGTCGTCAAGCAGATCAGCCTGGTACGCCTGCAAGACCTCCATGGTGTGAAGGCACGCAACGGCCTGACCTGCCGCCATGTAAGCCTTGCCGACTAAGGCAGAGGTAGTACAGCAGGGCTTAGTAGGCAACGTCGGGGTTTTCAGGGAGGACGCAGCGTCCGGCGATAAATACGCCCCCAGCGTCTCCTCAATACCTGGCATGCTGCCATAACCGTTCTCTTTACGCCCGCTGATCGAAGCATAATGGCGACCAGTCGGGCTAGAAAGCCGTGTAGAATACGGCCGGGACCAGGACCTCCACACCTCAGTGTGGAGGTCCGGAAAGAACGGTAAATCCCGACGCGGGCGAGGAGGTGGGGCTACAAGGAAACGCTCGTCGAGCTTACTCCGGCGACGAGCGTCCTGCTCTTCCGCAGGCCAAGCAATATTGAGCCTAGCCACCGCACGGGAAACCACCTCCAGCAGCTCGTCATACTGCGGAGACTGGCCTGACGAGCCACCCATGTCACCGCCTTCTGCTCCGAGTATATCCAGTTCCTCGGAACCGGAGTCTCGGCGAGCGGGCTCCCGCTCCGGGACGTAAGAAGCCGCAGACTCGGTGCGGGCTTCCGAATCCCGAAAGCGGGAGAAAGAACCCGCGGATGAAGGGAAAGAAAGAGCAGAAGCTGTCTCACCTTCGTCGCCAAGGTCCATCTGCGATCCCCCGGAGAGTAGTCGCCGGAATGCCTCATTAACCGCCGGTCCCTTACCGCGTGGGGAGCAGAGCTGGCCGCCTTCCTCAAAAAGCGCCAGCCGAGAGCGGAGCTTCCTAACCGGGAAACGCTCACAATGCACACAGCCAGCCCCCTCGAGGGCTGCTAGTGCATGCTCTCTTCCCAAACAGGCCGCACACATATCGTGGGTGTCGCCGTCAGGGATATAGCGCGGGCAGGGATACACGCACTGCCGAAACCGCTTCGAACTCGCCATTTTCTTTCAGAGACCCAGAGCGCTTGCTGAAGATCAGAAGACTGACGACAGTGAAGCCGGCTCCCTTTATACCTCCGGTTCCGCCGGCGTGCGTCACGTGTTGACGTCGAACCCAATCAAGATTGGTCTAAGTTGTTACAGAGATTCAGACGCAGTGCTGACGCAGCGTTGAAGTTCCCTTGAAAGGGAACTATAGTATCTTGAGACTGTAGGTACTCCGCTGAATGCAATTTCATTCCTCTCTATTTAGCACACAAAGTTTATTAGTTTAAATTTGAAGATTATACTTTCCCTTAAAAATCTCTGAAATTATATTGAGAATGAAGTATACCTAACTATACTGCGCAAACAGCAAAAAGCAACTTTATTTTTCTGGCTCATCCTTGTACACCCCTTAAGCCTTTTGACATTTATATCAGAATTTCTATCAGAAATCTTTAAAATTCCTTATCTTAGTTTAGCAGTCTTATGCCAAGTATGCCAAGTTTATTTTTATGGATTTGGGTTTAGTTGTTGCCTGTTTTGTTTTTATGTCAGTATCTAATTTTGTATAGTTCAAATTTGATGGATTAGATTGTTTATTCACCCCCCCCACCTCCACAGAAAATAAACAAAAATAAAATGAATTAATTATTTGATTGAATTAAATAATTTTAATTTAAACAAATAAAAAATAAATACATTTAAATGGCTGATCCGGGGACCAATGAGAGATCAGTAGGAGGGGTTTTCATTGATGGAATGTATTAAACCTTGTCCCAAACAGTGAGTTAAGCAGCATTTTCAGTAGATAAAAAGAAAAGTTTGAATGAACGAAATGTCAGTGAGTTAAACAGCAATTTCATGAATTTCATGAAACAAAACTAAATAGTATAAGATGAAATCTAACTTTTTGCGGATCAGTTGAATGAAGGAATTTACTAAACAAGTGATGAAGTTGAATGTCCAAAATACCAAGTTAAGCAGCATTTTCAGTAGGCATGCAACAAAAATAAATGGAATAAAAAGATCAAATTAAACTTTTGCTAAAACAAAAGTCTGTTAAACTGAGTCTCTCTCCCTGTCCCTGCTCTGCTGTGATGTGTGAAAGTACAATTTTTTTTTTGATTGGAATTTATTGAACAAGTGAAAAGGTTGAATGAATGAAATGTCCCAAACATGCGACAAAAAAGTATAAGATGAACTTTTGCTAAAGCGTCAAACTGACCATCCTCTCTTGAAAAAAACTGTGTTAAAGAGAGTCTCTCTTCACTTCTCCTGTCTCTGCTAAGGTGTGTGTGTGTGTGTGAAACAATATTTCCAGTCTCCGCCTCAGGAAACATTGTTTCACACAGGAAAACGGAGAGAGACTCTATTTAACACAGTTTTTTTCAGGAGGATGGTAAGTTTGACGCTATAACAAAAGTTTAATTTCATCTCATACTATTTTTATTTTTTCGCATGTTCGGGACATTTCATTCATTCAACATTTTCACTTGTTCAATAAATTCCAATCAATGAAAACATTGTACATTTCACACATCATAGAAGAGCAGAGAGAGACTCTGTTTAACAGACTTTTGTTTTAGCAAAATTTTGATTTCATCTTATACTATTTAGTTTTGTTTCATGAAATTGCTGTTTAACTCGCTGACATTTTATTCATTCCACAATTTTTTTGTATCTACTGAAAATGCTGCTTAACTCACTATTTGGGACAATGTTTAATAAATTCCATCAATGAAAACCTCTTCTACCAATCTCTCATTGGTCCCCGGACCAACCATTTAAATGTATTTATTTTTTTAAATGTAAATTTTTTTACTTAAAATTATCTAATTCAATCAAATAATTACTTCATTTTATTTGTATTTATTTTCTGCAGGGGTGGGGGGGTTAATAAAAGGGGCAGGGTGTGATATGTCTAATAAACAATCTAATACATCAAACTTGGATTAATAAGTGAGGGGTGGGGTTTCGTCTAACTCTCTCCCACATTCTGCTCTCTAACATGAATACCTTTCTGTCTCCAACCCCAGGAGCTGAGTTAGTCATCCCAGTACTTGAGGATCCATTAGTGCACCCCTCTGTAGCTCCTCGTGCACCCTTCATTCCCACTCCCTCAACCCACCACCCACTCCTCACCATTATTGAGACCACCAAAGAGTCCCTGTCCAAGGCCACTGAGGCGGGGGTACCTTGCTTGTTGGACCGAGGCAGCGATGATTGTGATGATGATGGCTTGGTGATATCGGGGTATGGCTCTGGGGAAGCGTTCAAGTCTAACCTGCCCCCTACTGATGATGAAGATTTTTACACGACCTTCTCCTTGGTAACAGATAAGACCTTGTCCACGTCAGGCTTTGAAGGTGGCTACAAAGCTCATGCGCCCAAGACTTTTAGACCTAACAAACCTTCAATCTCCAGACGCGGTAGGACTACTACTACCGTCATACCACTTACCGCCGACCAGAGCCGCACCACCGCCACCTCTGCCTCCACCGCAGCCCTCCACAATGCTCCGGCCAAACAGCCGGCTGGCAAAATGAATAACCGCGAGCTAAAACCCCAGCCCGACCTAGTGTTGCTCCCATTGCCCACATCCTTTGAGATAGACAGCACCAAGCTGAGGGGCCCATTAATAACCTCCCCAATGTTCCGTAATATACCCACAGCACTCCCCACAGAGCCGGGCGTCAGGCGAGTTCCAGGGCCCTCGGATGTGGTCCGTGAATCTAGCAGCACCACCGGGATGGTCATCGGAATAGTGGCAGCCGCTGCCCTGTGCATCCTCATCCTTCTGTATGCCATGTATAAGTACAGGAACAGGGATGAAGGCTCCTACCAGGTGGACGAGAGCAGGAACTACATAACCAACTCAGCTGTGCAGAGCAATGGCGCTGTCATGAAGGACAAACAGCAGAGCTTGAAAGGCAGCAACAAGAAACAGAAAAATAAGGATAAGGAGTATTACGTGTGACTGAGACTTTCGTGAACACAAGACAGTGAAGGAAGCACTAAGAGAACATTTACTCATCAGTTTCCTTGTGATACTGTTGGTCTAACCTGGAACTCGAATAATCTTATACTGTGCTGAGTAGTTGAACTGATGATATGTACTGTAATATAAAGCACACTTACTATTGTAAGCATAATGACAAGGCTAAATAGCAACATTAGAGACCTTACTCTTCTATCTGGTCAGAGACGTTAACAGTATAGAAATATTTCACAGCTACATCATTCTCCTAAGTGACTTTTAGAGCTATGTGATCCTTGGCATTAAACAAAAAACGTTTTTGTAAAATTGTAAGTTACAAAAGGCTCATAATCTTATACATTTTCAGCATGTAAGCAACATGTAATGCTTAACAAGAGGGGGTCAGGCATCACCATCATACAACTAAAAAAGGACTCTTGTATCACAATATGACACATTTTTATGGTTTATACATACGTGGTGTCTAACTTGTTTTTGCTTTAAAGAAAAGAAAAAAAATGACAAAAAGAACAGTAAGAAAGAAAACTATTTCTGTGTATTAAATGATACCAAGTGAGCAAAATGCCATGGGCAGATCTCATAGAATCTGTTAACTCTGGCATCTGATCCACCACAATTATTCTCATTGTCTGACAGACAGTGACTCACTTTGTGGAAATAAGTGGCTGGTGCTCTTGATAAAAAGCAACTGATTGTAAAATGCATGCCATCCTAATTCTACTGTAAAGTACAGTACAGTCCAGTATACAGTGTTCAACATGGGCCATGTTCTCTTTAATGCCAAACTGTTCTTCATCATCAGATCAGAACTTAGCCCCTCTCCTCTTTTTTAACCCCTCAAAGATTTTAACCATGAAAATAACTCTATCTTAAAGAAAAGGTCTATTATTGATGCACAGACAGTGGTGGTTTGATCTTTTTTTGGAAAACTGTATGTTGGTTCATTGCCTATCATTCTCATTTTCTATGGAGGTGTCGGGAGGAAGACAAATGCAGTACTACAACACTGTTAACAAATGTGTATACAGAAATAAATCAAATGTTGAAAGTGTGAATCTGCTGTCACAGTCAACTGTGTCAAAAGCAAGAAATTTGTTTACATATTTTATTACATGCTAGCTGTTGTACTTTGTAGGTAGGAAATTGTATATATACCATGACAGTTGTAATTTTTAGTACCTCTATTGTACAGATTGAACATATGGTTTATCAACGTATTTCATGACAAAATCTATTAACTGTTGATTTACATGGAGAAAAACTCAAATCAGAATGTGGAGAATCATATTGATATTTCATAAAGAATAAAAACTTATTGTTAGCCTAGAGATCTAACCAGAGATGTTTCTAAAGTTGCATGAATATTTAACTACTTGCAGTTGTCCAACAAATACAAGGTGCCCTTCCTTCTGTATCATGGCTTTGTTGTTCTGGGATACACTAGTGTTATTTCTTTTTGAAAGTGAATAAAGTCAGAATTATGATAAAGACAGAAAGACAAAGAGGCTATAATGGATGGGGGTTCATAGTTTAAAATAGCTAACATCGTGTTTTTTTAGTCACCATAAGTCACCTTAAATCATTGTTTTGGCACCTCTTTATCATTACTCATCTTATTACTTATTATTCATCTTGACAATATTTTACTGTCCATTTGACATTTACCGCCATTGTCATTCAATGATGTGGAGGTGCAGTCTTTTTCGTGCCTGAAAATCACATTTTTGTGTTATAATTTATAGTTTTCATAACCTTTTTTCATCAATTTGATAACAAATAAAACTCTCTTTTTTTCTCTGAAATTATACTGTAGTTCTTGGGTAAATCCAATCGTGCAGTTACTCATGGCAATACTATACCACGTTGATATTTGCCCTAATTTCAGCATAGATCATCTAGACTTACCAGGAAAGAGCAAATGAGGCAGCTTTAAAGCCCGTGAAAACTTGGTTTCATAGTTTTTCTCTGTAACATCCAGTAATAATGACAAAATAAGCAACAATCAACGGTCAGCTAATCTGCTTCATCAGGAATATGTGGTTGTGGTTTGATCAGATTTCATTGACAGTGCCCTGGAAAAATGGGCAAACAACCCCACAGCTGTCCTCAGATTTTGATTCAAATGTTGCTAAATTCTGATAGATGCATGACAATATGTGACATCCCCATTTTCCAACCAGAAACCAGAAAACTTTGTCTTCATGTAGGACCCCATCGCACATTGTGAGAAGCTGATTGAGAAAACAGGTTTTAGATGTCTTTAAAAGATGGGTTTGGATACTGGTAAAAGTTCAATAGGTATTCCTGTGTTGACATTTTCTTCAGAAGTTGAGGCAAGAAGCTCCATCTTTAATTAATGGGAGATTGTAATGTACACTGGCCAACCACAAAATAAAACTAAATCAAAGAACCAGTGATCCATTTATTTTCTGATACTCATCTAGATCCAGGTCACAGTGGCAAAAGGAAAATCCCTTATGTCCACTGGAAGGGTCTGGCTCTGCCACGTCTTAGATGCATCAAACAGTTTTTTAGCAGCCACAGTTCTATGGTTTAGAATTGTTTTGCTGTCATTTTTTGTGTTTAACAAGCAAGTTGACTTTATGTTTGCAGCTCATTTATTATCAATGTGGTAACAGATACAGTCACTGTACCAAAAAAAAGATATCCTGACCATAAAACCATAAATGATAAATGCATCTCACACTTTGATCAGGTGAAATAACAGGTGGTTATAAATATTCTTGTAAATCCTTCACATGAATGTAGATTACTAGGAACAGCAGCTTCGTGCTCACAAGTTAAGCTGATAGATGTGTGGCCTTATGTTATTCATGTGTTACATGAAGCTGGTTATACTGGAGTAGTGCAGTTTAGTGAAAGCATCATCCACATACTGGTACAAGATTAGGAAGAGCTATTTCATTCAAAACCCCACCAAACTGCTCACCATCTATCCAGTTACCAAAAACACACCACTCAAAGTGCACACCACCTATCCAGCCATTCCGCACCACCATCGCGCCCCGGCCGGGTAGCGCAGCGACCCAATGGGACATTGCACGCTACTAAGCCGAGGTTCACAGTCACAAATAATATTATTTCATACCATTACTTTACAAGATAAAAAACAATCTGGATAACTGGAAAAACAATTTACCTCTTTGAACAGCTTCCTCCTTTGAAGTGAATAATTCTTGCACTGGATGAAGATGTGTCTTACTGTGTCTCCACACTCACATTTTCCATTTGGTGTTTCACAAAATCCCCAAGCCTCAACCTGGTTATCTGAATCATTTCTTTTGCAGGCAAAATAGTTTTCAGCTTCTTCCACTGTTTTCTGTATTGTAACATAAGACCTCCCCTACTTTGAAGAAACCAGACAGGTAGTTGAAACCATTAAGCGTGATACAGGTAGCTAGAGAGTTTTACTAGTGGACTGTTTGTAGTTTTATGGCATTCATCCCCAGACATGATGTGATGAATAGCTCCTGTGAGGTAAACAGGTGAGGTGGGGCAGCTGTGGCTTGGTGGCAGAGCGGGTCGTCTACCAATCGGAAAGTCGGCGGTTCGATCCCGGCTTCCCCCAGCCATGTGTCAAAGCATCCTTGAGCAAGATACTGAACCCCAAAATGCTCCCGAAGCTGCACCTTCGGTGTGTGAATGATTAGTTTAATTTGTAGTGATGGGCAGTTAGCTCCTGCCATCAGCGTGTGAATGGGTAAATGTGATATGTAATGTTAAAGTGCTTTGAGTAGTCGGACGACTAGAAAAGCGCTATACAAGTACAATCCATTTACATTAAACAGTGGCTATCCATCATAATGCCAGCTTACTAGCTAGCCAGCTAACGTTAATCCCATCCATCCAATGCTAGACTGATAAACTTTCAACAAAAATTAAAACGCTTTTCTTTCAGTTCAGTTTGTGTAGCGTGAACATTTACACATAAATATCAATTGACCCTTTGTTTACTTTCTTCACTGAGACATACAAAAATGAAAAGACTGTCAGTCAAAGCTCAGCTTTGGGAAGTTAAGAGATGCAGAACAAGACGAGGAGACTGAGAGAAAAACAGAGAAGGTGATGGCGATGAGAGAGGAAGAGCAGGTACTGTGCCCAGGGTTATGGAATGCCATTTCATTCAATATTAAATAAATAAATAAATACAGGGTCAGGAACGAGTACATCAGAGGGACAGCTCATGTTAGATGTTTTGGAGATAAAGCCAGAGAGGCCAGATTGAGGTGGTTTGGACACGTTCAGAGGAGAGACTGTGAATATATTGGCAGGAGGTCTAGAGGAAGACCAAAGAGGAGATTTATGGATGTAGTGAGAGAGGACATGAAGTTAATTGGTGTGAGTGAAGAGGATGCAGAGGACAGGGTTAGATGGAGGCACATGATTCGCTGTGGCGACCCCTGAAAGGGAACAGCCAAAAGGAAAAGAAGAAGAAGACTTTCATTTCATAATGCCACATTTATTTATTTCATGGGACTGTTTTGTCATGACACATTTATTTATTTCCTGGGACTATTTCAAACTGACACATTTATTAATGTACCAATGTACCTCTTAAAATGCAAAGATGTTTATTAATTGCATTTACAGTTTCCTAGTTGTGTTAGTGATACTAGTAGACATGATAATATTGTTAATGAAACTCATTTTCTTTTATCACCTGGTGCTCACTCGGTGACCCCACAACTGAGTTCATGATCGGGTTGGAACAGTTGCCAATCCGATCATGCACTCACTTGGGGCGGCTGTGGCTTGGTGGCAGACCGGGTCGGCGGTTCGATCCTGGTTTCCCCCATCCATGTGTCGAAGTATCCTTGAGCAAGATTCTGAACCCCAAATCGCTCCCGAAGCTGCGTCTTCGGCGTGTGAGTGTGTGTGAATGATTAGTTTAATTTGTACTGATGGGCAGTTAGCTCCTGCCATCATTGAATGTGTGTGTCTGGGTAAATGTGATATGTAGTGTGAAAGCGCTTTGCGTAGTCGGACGACTAGAAAGGTGCTATACAAGTACTGGGGTGGCCAGTTCTTTCTTATGAGAAAACCATGGAATCTACATGACTACGTTACTGTTCCAAAACCAGCTGGGATCGAACTGCCGACCTTCCGATTGGTGGACAACACTCTCTTTCACAAAACCACAGCCGCACACAAATATACGTGTGTGGAAGGTTTGCGGTTTGATCCCGGCTTCCCCCAGTCCAAGTGCCGACGGGTCCTTGAGGAAGCTATTGAACCACAAATTGCTCCTGAGGGCTGTGCCTTCAGTGTGGGTGTGTGTGAATGGTTAGATTACGTTGTACTGATGGGCAGTTAGCTCCTGCCATCAGTGTATAAATGTGTGTGAATGGGGTGAATGTGATATGTAGTGTGAAAGCACTTTGAGTAGTTGGAAGACTAGAAAGGCGCTGTACAAGTACAGTCCATTGTATGTATGTGTGTGTGTGTGTGTGTGTGTGTGTGTGTGTGTGTGTGTGTGTGCCTATTAATATGTGTGTGTGTGTGTTTGCGTATACAGGGAATAGCCAGTATAAACTAACACAAACAAAGGATAATCCCACCAGAATAAAGACTTCTGGCCATTCTGCACTTTCTTGGCATGAAATTAAGAAAATTACCGTCAAGAAAGCAACAATTTATGGTGTAAAGATTGTCTGCATGCAATTGACGTAACCAGGAAAGATTTCAACACTGACACTGACAGAACAGAGCCATTGTCAACTAGGGAACTTTATTAGTAGTGTTTCATTTCTTTATGTTGGCTATTCCCTGTGTGGTTTAGTAAACGTGTATATGTTTGTATGCATGCTGTGAGTGTGTATATGTGTGATGTGAATGAACATTTGAAAAGTTGTCAGAGTATATTTAAGATCAGAGATGGACTTGACAAAGTCGGACACTACCCTTAAAAAAGTGTCACAACTGGTATATGACTAGTGTAGCCTTCTGTCACCCAAAGAGACTGTCCTGATTTGTGCAAAGATACAATTTTGTCAACTATTATTGTTTATGTATGGGAATGAGCTTCGTGCCAGCCACAGTGCCCACTCTGTGACCACATGGGGGCATTGCAACATTTCTCCACACTGTTCGAATCAACAGAACCAACAATGCACTGTGCAGAACAGCAAAAAGTAAAAGAAACTCTGCCAGATTCTTCCTTAGATGTGTGTTTATGGTGACTATATCTTGAGGTGGGGTGAGCATAAGATAACAGCAAATATAGTGAAGAAAAATACATATATAATGCACTTGTGCCTTTTGTGACCTTTGTGAAACTAAAGTAAAGAGTGCCCAGTGGATGTTATTTTGCCTTGCATGTTGATGGCTGGGTATTATATTCCTGAAGCAGTATTAAAACCTCAGGGGTTTGTGGTGTTGTCTTGTGTGACTGTAAAACCACTTGCTTCAGGTCAGAGAGAATGTGCTACAACACCCTAAGCCTTTCCCCATTTCGTATGTTAGTTCACATATGTCCTTTTTAGCTTTGCTGAAATAAAACTGGGTTGAAACCAGAAAAAAAGCCCTGCATTGAAAATGTTACTGAAGAAAAAGTATGTCAATATATTCATGAAAACGTATATAAGGTAAAGGTGCTTAAAGCCGCAAAATGTCCTCTGTGACTGTTAATATTATATATTATCTCATTACATTATTATTAATCATGCCTTAATGTAATAGCAGGATTTTACTGTTGTAGTTGGTAGAGGTGGAGCTCATTTGGAAATATTGTGTATTAGACTGCAACTAATGAGTATTTTCCTTATGGATTAATTTGCTCATGTGAATAATAATGAGAAAGCCTGTCACAATGATCACACCCAAAGTGACACCTTCACAATGCTTGTTTTGTACAACCAAGTCCAAACCTTATTAACGTTATTAACAATGCATTAAACTTATTAAAATCATTCAAAGGAGAAGCAGCAAATCTTCACATCTGAGAACCTGGAACCATGAAATGTTTTTACATGAAAAAATATTTAAGTGATCAAATTAATTGCCAATTCATTTTCAGTCAATTGACTAATAATTTCAGCTGTACTTGTTTAAACTGTTGGATCGTTAGTTCCTGCCATCAGTGTGTGTGAATGTAATATGTAGTGTAAAAGTGCTTTGAGTAGTCGGACGACTAGAAAGGCTATACAAGTGCAGTCCATTTACCATTTTGCTTGCTGGGTAGGTTGGTCACGTCTGGGCAGGTAGCCATGGTAATGAGGTAGAGTGGCAGTGTGACTAGTACAGGCACTCGATTTTTTTCCCTCTGTTTTTCAGAGCATTTAATTTTTGATTCGTATTAAAAGACAGTTTCAACAAATATGAAGAAAAATGTTTTAGAAAAACATTGCCTACCTACATTTAAGGGTTGGTGAATTTTGATATTTCGCCATGAAACAGGAAGTGGTTGTAACTTTATTGCAGATGGTTCCATCTGAACCAAATTTCATGTTTGATAAGAGTCCCACCCTGATCACATATACAGGACACATGCAGTAACATTTAACTCATACGTGCAGTGGCCAAAAGACAATTCAGAGTCAGTACGTAGCGGCTGCAGCACGCCCCGACGTGCATGGATATGCGAGAGCCCTATCATCACTGCTTAAAACCCCCCGAAAAAACACGAGAATTCTGGATGAATAGGCAAGACTTTGAATATGCTGGTGTCAGTCAACGGTTGCATATTCTGGACTAGGAATGACACTGTTGATGCTCCAAATGTGTGAGATGTGTGGGGAAGAGAGATCAATCAATATCCTCTTTTTTCCAGAGTATGTTCGAGTAGCGACACCTATTGTGCTAATGCAGAACACTGGAAACGGGGAATTGTCGAATGGGCCTATTGACTTCTTTAGCCAATAGGGTGTCAACAGTGTGTGGTTTTGCAAGAGTGGACTGAAGGTTATGGTAGGCTTGGCAGGTGTCGGGCAGTACTTCTATACCTGGATGGTCTTGTGGTTTCTAACCGATACCCACTCCATGCAACGATGTATTACTTGAAGATGGCTTACTGATGCCCTATAACCTAGGTATCAGACCGGGTCTCTTAAATCTAAACCCAGTTAAACATTATGTTAGTGGCTCCTTAAGACACTTAAGTTAACTGGCTATAACCAGCTTAGTTGTACCACTTCTTTCAGGCTCAAAATGTCTCTCAGAGACTGGCCGGATAGTACCCGAGTGTATGTGCTGCAGTTTTTAGGATAATCTGGTAGTACCTCAGATTGCCTGAGAGAGTCTATCTGAGGGAGACTTGAGACTAGAGCCTCGCCCAGTTCAATGAGGCGGAATCCCTTAACACTAACAAAAAACTCCAATTTAATTCAAAACAGATCCTCAGTTCAGATAATACCAACAAATCAACTATGCATCCACACTTCTAGAAACCAGATAAAGTCAAATTAATAGCTGTAACAGCAGATCAAATACAACTCAATGCCTTCTTGAACTAATCAAATGCAAGCCAGTTTTTTTTTTTAGCAAGGAATCCAATGTAACAGAATACTTTTATCAACAAATCAATCCAATCCATATCTAAAAATCTTAGCAACAATTCCAATATTATCCAATAGCATGAGCAACAATTATCATTCAACAATGTCAGCAACCAATCAAATATTATTCAATAGTATTAGCAACAGATCAAATATCATTCAATTATACTAGCAACCAATCAAATATTATTCAGCAATAGTAGCAACCAATCAAATATTATTTGGCAATATTAGCAACAGAGAAAATATCATTCAACAACATTGGAAATAGGTCATATAGTGACTTATTCATGCATTGGGTATTGGAACTGTACCTTTTAGATGTGAGTCTGTGGCAGTCGTGTTTAGAGTCTTACAGGAACTGTATTTTGATTGTAGAGTCTGTAGAGACAGTTTTTATTTAAAGCTGAACAAACCTGATATGGATTATCAAAATCATCTAAGCAAAAAGTAAATGGCTGTCAAAAAAGCAATTTTAACTGGTAAAAAAATCTTCCCTCTTTACCTCTACAAAAAGTAAATCCAGGATAACGAAAATGAAATGTAAAAATAGTCTAGTCCACGGAGACAAGAACAGAACAAGAACTGCACAAACAATATATATATAAAAAGGTGTTGATGTCGGTCAAAACCTGGAGATTTTTACACAGGATGTTTTGTGCAGCTAGAGGCCCATAGTTCAACCACCTACTCAATGGTTAAACAGGAGGCTCTGCTCAACTGGAGAAGAGAACTTAACTGTTTGCACAGGTCACAGGGATGCGGGAGCCCTCTCAGCAGGATGTTGTGGTTGAGTATGTGCCGCTGTTCGCTGTTGCAGGTGTTGCCGTCAGAAGGTAGAGTGCTAACTGTCAGAGTTTTTGGAAACATGGCATAAACTGTCAGTTGTGCATAAAGAGTATATTCTAAATTAATTCTTGTATGTTCGTTGTCATTATTTTATTACTGTCCTTGTTACAACCCTGAAGATGCCTAGGTGTAAGGGAAGCAACATACACCCACTGTAGTCAGGCCAGCAGGGACATTTATTGTGCAGTGCGCCAACAGCAAAGTACAGTACCAAATAAAAAGAGTATTTTTTGATAGTTGCATACAACAAAACAAGGAGGAGAACAGTGAGACCTCAAAGAGGAAGGGCGGCAGGTGTCACAAAACCATGAAACGAACAAAAGAAAAGACTCTTCCTAACCCTGATGGCAACAACCACTCTGACTCACTGTAGCTAAAAAAGCTGAAAGTAACAAAATAAAAACCTACCTGACCTCTGTAAACCAAAATCTAGTGCATCTACACAGATATAGTAGTCTACATGAGGTGTAAACAATCGGTATCAGAAAACCAACAAAACTACACTGCCCTGGCCTCAACACCCCAAACTAGTGCCTCATACTAGTTAACAGTACAGCGAAAGAAACACAAGTTAACACTACGAGTTAACAGTACATCAAAAGAAACATGAGTTAACACTTCTACTTAATCATTCTAGTTAACGTTTCACACTGAGGCAGCAAAGCATGCTCAGGTAAATCACAGCAGCCCGGGCATTTTCGCAATGTAGCCCTTTTACACTGCACACGACGGACAGGCACGGAACGGTTTGGAAGCTGACATCGATGACCAAACAAGGAAGACTGGAGCGCAGCTGTTGGTGGGCCATCTGGAGGTGTGGCCAGGAAGGGAACCCTTCAGATGAGCAGATGACGTGGTGACAAGCCCTGCATGACAAGGGAACATACTGCACCCCAGTAAAACATTAAAGCTGGAAGATAACACCCCACATCTCAGAACCCATAAGAGTCCTCAATTGTGTATCAAAGTTCCATGGGGGGATATCAAGGGGCGAGACTCGGCCATATCCCATTCAATCACACCCCCAACAATGGAAACCATGTGTTAAGCCATTATTGAGAAATTGAAAACACTGTCAACTGGAGAAGAGAACTGAACGGTTTTGTGAATGAATGGTTTTGTAGAGCAGTGGCAAGGACATTTAATGGGTGTGCAGTGGTGCTGTGCTAGTCAATCTGCAAGTGTGGCCTTCCCTATTTTTCAGCTCCCTACAGCATAGGGAAATTAACTGAAGGACATATGTCCACAGACTTAGTAATGATGGTAGGTGGGGGTACGGCGGGTGATACACAGTTAAAGACTGAAGCATTAAGTGAGGTCTTTTTCCTCTTGTGATGCCATGTTGTCAATGAGAGAAAAGGGAGGCGCAGAAGTTGCATTGCTGTAAGTGGCTGAAGGAAGGGTAGAGGATGGGATAATGGGATGAAAGGATGTATGTGCACAGGAAGTCTGCAAACAGGGATGAAAAGAAAGCTGAGACAAATGGAGCAGGGTGGTTGACCAGGTATAAGCAGACTTGACAGGTAATTAGCGGTGTGGTTGAGACGTGACCCTCCTCCTATTCACTTTATAACATTTTGTTGTCAGGCCCTGGTGATTAAACAATGGTTCAAAATGTTGTTGATTTAACTAAAACTAGAAAGTTTGACCATATTACACAAATGTTAGCTTCCCTTCATTGGCTTCCTTCCCCTTCATACCTGCCTGATCTCCTTAAACCTTATATTCTGTACTGCGCTTCCTGCTTTCAGAATACAGGGGTCCTGTCTGTCCCCAGTGTGTGTGTTTGAATGAAATTAGGTCATTGCAAGGCTAAAAAGCTCAGGAGGTATATAAGCACACGAGAAAAGGGGGTTCCCGTTATGATTCTGTACAGATCCCATTTACCACTTGTCCCCTTTTGGAAAGCTCTCTAAACACACACACACACAAACACACACACACAAGCTCCTCTTTTCTAGTCTTCAGTGCTTGAACTTGTGTAGCTAATTAGTCTCTTCCTTTCCAGTGTCGTATTCTGTTACACTTTCCAGCATTACTGAGTGCCTGGCTGAACCGTGGGTGCTTTTCAAGTGTAAAAGGACATGTGAATACACAGACCGCCATTTTTTTGTAAACCCTTTGAGGGTGATGTGCCCAGAGTGTGCCACAAAAGCTATTTTTCACACCACGGGAAAATGTACTGTCTTGCATTTGTTACCACAAAAAAAACAAGAAATAGGAGAAAGTGAGGGTGTGAGTGTGGGTGTGGAAAGGGAAATAAAATGGATTACAAGTGGTGGTAGAATCTGTCAGTGAAAAACTGGACTGAGACAGGGAGAAAATGGTTGGTGTGAAAGGCAGGGGTATGTGTACTAAATGCACCCTCCCCCTTCGCACCCTTCCTCTTCCCTCCCTTTGCTTCATGTATTCTTTACTATACTCTGTCCTCCATCAGCCATGCTCTTTCTCCTTGGATTAATCAGTAAATCTAAATGAACAAAAGTTCAGCCTGGATGAACAGAGGGTCAGCCAGAGCAGACTTTCAGAAGCTTCTGTCACATGAACCCTAAAGCCTCCATGTCCTTACAGAGAGAGGGAGTATATTTTCTGTAGTTTCAGTCTCCAAAAGAAAACGTCAGTATTGAACGATTCTGCGAACCGTGGGATTTTCAATGTCAATGTTTTTTTAATTTGGTATTCTAGCTCAAGCACTAGTTCCTCCCTGAAAAAGCAGGGGCAAGTGGCCAAGGAAATTAAGAACAGAGGGCTGGACATGGGCCGAGCAGGAGGCCTCAGGTGGACGGCCTGGAGGCTGGACAGAACTGGAGCTGGAGACCTCAGGCAGACAGCCTGAGGGTTGGACAGGTATGGAGCAGAAGACCTCATGTGAACAGCCTGAGGTGAGGATGAGGAGCTGGGCAGCAGAGAGGCACGACGCTGGTCGCCCCACTTTCTAGGAGGGGCTGTGTTGTAAGTTAACTGGGTTCCTTAGAAAGGAGACTCTACCAGAAAGGACGACTGGAAGATATCTGACTGGGAAGTAGGCCGAGGTGCAGGCAGTAGATTAGCAGACTGTGGTGAAGACTTGGAAAGAAATATAAAACCTGCCGAGGTAACGAACTCCACAGCCATTTTTTTTGCAAACACCTCCTTGCAAGCCGTGGTCAAAGGTGCCTGCCTGGAATCTTCACAGGTGGCATTCCTCCAATCATCCTTAAGACACACCACATCAAAAAGCATGCGTGTGGGGGTTAGTGAAGAGGAAGGAGCAAGAAAGCACACAGAGTAAGGCACAAGAAATATTAAATGCTGTAGCAAACCACAATAGCTGCCCGTTTATCACACAGTAACCCAGCAGCAAATCGTCATTCAACATGTTGCTAGACTTTGGTCTGATAAAGGCACGGCTGTTAGCCTCCACAGTGGCTACAAACTGACACAGTTAAATGGCCCAGCGGAGTGTTACCATTACACATTGGAACATGCTTTATACAAAAAACACACAACTAAACAGGGCACAGCAGTCCATTACTCTCCACAATAATGTATTGCACAATTTCCAACAATAAAGCATGGATTAAATAACACATTTATAACATCTGTGTCTGCCCAGACACAAGTCTCTTACTTGAGTTCGCTCTTGTTTAGCAATTTGATGCATCAGTCCGTTTTGGTTGTCCGGTGAAGTTCTCTCAGGCTCATATAATGACGGGGCCGGGTCCGTGCTGTCCGCAGGTTCAACGGTGAAACTGTTCCGTCAAGTGGCAGCAAAGAAGAAGTGGTCGACTTTCATTGGGAGGAGAGCAGGGCTCAACGGACATTTTTCTCTCTGTGAAGAAATGGTAAATCCGTGTCTCTCCCTTCTGTAGGTATGGGATCGTTATGGGGAATAACGATCAGGATCCACTGTGATCTACTATGATCTTGCGTTGTGAATCTATTCTGTACACACATCATCTATTGCACGGGGCACCACTCATATGTTTCATGTTCAGTAAATAGTCTGGGTATATTTAGTTTAAGTGACACTGAGTAAAAGAGCCCTAATTCAGCCCTACATAACTCCGTAACTCCACACAACTCCAACTGTACAGCAGGTTAAGTCTTTGAAAATGAAATGTCAAATGCTGGTTTCATTTTCAAATTGTTAGAAATTTCATTTTCATTATCAGTTAGACATCAAAAGAGCACTGTGACATATAAATGTAAATGCAAAGACTGGGGAGCTGTTTTGCTTATTGCATTTGAATATTTTGCACTGTACAGCAGGTTAAGTCTTTGAATATGAAATATCAAATGCAGTTTTCATTTTCAAATGTTTTTGTTTTTTTTCTCCTACTCCCTGCTGCACTCAGCCCTTGTGAATTCCTGTCGTGCATGCCTGGACTGCTTGTGCCAAAGTGACCTGATTTATTTTGTACTTGAACTGAGCAAATTCATAATGATGAATAAGAAGATTAAGAAAAGTGAACTGTGAATATATATCAGCTATATATCAGTTCAATGTAAATGTCAATGGTATAACTTGTCAGTGAATTTATCTCGTTCTTCTTCTTCTTCTTTTCCTTTCGGGTGTTCCCTCTTAGGGGTCGCCACAGCGAATCATGCGCCTCCATCTAACCCTGTCCTCTGCATCCTCTTCACTCACACCAGTTAACTTCATGTCCTCTCTCACTACATCCATAAATCTCCTCTTTGGTCTTCCTCTAGACCTCCTGCCTGGCAGCTCCAACCTCAGCATCCTTCTACCAATATATTCACAGTCTCTCCTCTGAACATGTCCAAACCACCTCAATCTGGCCTCTCTGGCTTTATCTCCGAGACATCTAACATGAGTTGTCCCTCTGATGTACTCGTTCCTGATCCTGTCCGTCCTTGTCACTCCCAAAGAGAACCTCAACATCTTAAGCTCTGCCACCTCCAGCTCTGCCTCTTGTCTTTTCTTCAGTGCCACTGTGAAATGAGTCAATGAGTGGTGTTTTCATTCAAGATTCATATGAAAAGTATTATTTTGATGTTTATGCTATTTCACATTCTCTCTATTGCTCTATTGAGTGTTTTCAGCCATTTTTTTCAGAGTGATTTTAAGGAGAATACTGTTTTATTGCATATGCCTTTTCAAGTTTAATGGTAAATGAACTGTACTTGTATAGCGGCTTTCGACTACTAAAAGTGCTTTCACACTACATATCACATTCACACATATAGGGCAGGAGCTAACTTCCCATCAAAGTAATTAATCATTCTCACACACCAAAGGCCCAGCCTCGGAAGCAATTTGGGGTTCAGTATCTTGCTCAAGGACACTTCGACACGTGGGATCGAACTGCCAACTTTCCGATTGGTGGACAACCCGCTCTTCCACAAAACTACAGCCGCCCCGTAACAAAATGTAAGAAGTTCCATTTTTACGTACTATAGCAGTTATGTAAGCGCAGATTGTATTTATTGACCTGGATCATACTAAAAGATAATTGACATTCACGCAGGTCAAATTCAATTAGTGCTGCAAGCACATCACCATGGACCAATCCATTGGAAGCGTCAGTTCTGCCTCGAAGAACTCGCTCCATCTGACACTTTGTCGGAGGACAAGGTGAAATCCGTGACAGAGCTAAGGGTTCCAACTTGTCCGATCAGGTTTTTTCAGGATTATGCTCGACATGCTAAGACCTCTCTGCCCTTTCAAAAAAGATGCCCCATTCAGCTGGGACAGCAAATGACAGCCATGGATCTCCTGAACAACTGCATTGCATATGTTTGCATCAATTAAGAAAGGAAGTGTAAAGTCCAGGAATCTCAGGACAGGCGCAGTTTAAGTTAGATGTTGAAGGCAGAAAGATGTTGCTGTGGCATATGCTAGTCATGCTCTACACAAGTCTGAAAAACCACACTTGACTCCAGAGAAGGAGTGTATCGCAGTTATTGGGCCATACATTAGTCACCATGTGACCATCTTCTCAGACCACAGCAGCCTGGTAAGCTGGCCCAGTCGTCTTTACATATATATATGTGTAAATATACACACACACAGACATCAGCGTGGATTATGTTTCATGGTTTTAAGTTTGTGTTCTGTGATTTACGGTTTTATTTTGAAATGTCTCCTACCTGTTTGGTGCCCCTCTAACCATAGTAAACCCCAAAAGCAGTGACTTGAAGACAAGCTTTTTTCAGTTTGTGAGTTGCCAAAAGTATGATCTCCTCTGGCATGCTTTAGATTATTTTTCTTCTGTTGATGTTGAGGATCTTCTAGAAGTGCTTAACAGCTTTGAACATAGGAAGAGGGTCACTACTGCTACTCTGCTAAAACGATCTTGGTTTAAATATCTCACAAGGAACAATGTTTGTCATTGACTGCTGGAGGAAAATCACACAGCCTAGCAATCACAACTGTTGACCACAGAAACCGGCAAATTTTACTGCTCTCTGAGTTCCCCGAAACACCCCTAAAATCAGCTTCAAAATTGGATTTTCCAGTCTGGGCCTATAAACAATTGTTATGATATCAGTTAGCAAAACTTAACGAATCTACATTAATTGTGACATACTGCTAATCCCTTGCTTTACAAGTAAATGTATTTTAAGCTATAACCCACTCTATCTATTCATCTCTGATGAGAATTGCAGGTAGCCAGTAGATGTAGCGGGGGTGTTGCCCCCTGAATCCACCCATTCAAAATACAGAACCTCAACTTTGTCCAGTGGTTTTTGCACTAGTAACTAGTTGCTGTCTGAAAGCAACATAACAACTGTAAGGTCTGCCAAATATACAATAGAAATTACATGGCTTCCTCTTGCTTTCCTGCGGTTCATTAACCTTCATGGTTGACAATGAAGTCAGGAGCAAGGACGCATGTTCTGCAACACTTTATTTAGTTTGAAAATGTGAATGTCTGAGATGTTCTACTTCAGAGAAAGTGAAAACCATTCTGTGCCAGCAAAATGAAAACAAAGTCTCATGAGCTCCTCTGTTTGGCTAGGTCACTGGCAGAGAGTATGGACGAAGTATTGACCAGTCTAAAAGGACAGACAGACAGCAAACATCAGACATGCTGACATTGAGCTACAAGGTAGACAGGAAATCAACAGGAGAGATCTAGTATATTTATTTTGTGTGAATGAGAGTTATTTGATTTTATGTCTGGTCAAAATGTCCTTCCAAGGTTATCTTTTGCAATGGCAAGCTGTGACAAGCTACTGACTGGCAAACAGACAAAATAATGATGAAGCATGTATAAAAACAAGTTGGTGTCCATGTGTCTTTTTGTCACATAAAAAATATATATATTTCTGGTAATTTATTCATGATTACAAGGAATCACACAAAATCATTGATTTCTAAAATAAATGGCGGCTGTGGCTTTGTGAAAGAGCGGGTCGTCCACCAATTGGAAGGTCGGTGGTTTGATCCCAGCTTCCCCCAGCCCAAGTGTCCTTGAGCAAGATACTGAACCCCAAATTGCTCCCGAGGGCTGTGCTTTCAGTGTGTGAGTGTGTGTGAAAGCTTTGCTCCTTGTACTGATGGGCATTTAGCTGCCATCAGTGTGTGAATAGGGTAAATGTGATATGTAGTGTGAAAGCGCTTTGCGTAGTTGGAAGACTAGAGCAGTGCTAAACAAGTACAGTCCATTTGCCAATTACAATCTATCATGCAACCAAGGCCCATAGACTGTGTATGTATGGTTTGGATATAAACCAGGGATTTTGCAGTTGTACACACCCCTGACACCCTTACTCTTTTTATTGTTTACCTTTAGGGGATTTCTGGTGGAATGGAGGTATAAAACAGTAAATGGTGGCCGTGACACGGTCGTAAGTTGTAAAACGTTGAAACACAATCAACTCAGATGGACGCAGCAAATAGCTGTGTGTGTTCACAAGAGCAGCAACCGCACTCCCTATCCTTGCCGCTGTTTCCTTCTTGTTTAGATTGAAAATGGAGGCACATCGTGTTTACATTTTAAATGAAAACACTAGAGGAGGCAGTGGCATGCGCTTCTACCCTGTCTAACACTGCAGAATATAACAAAATAATCCTGGACCTGGAGTGTGTTTATTTGTCTGTTAGTTAACAGGATATTCAATTCAATTACATTTTATTTGTATAGCCCAATCTGTAACATACGACACCGTCTGTCCTTAGACCCTCGATTCGACTAAGGAAAAACTACCCAATAACCCCTAAATAAGTTAATATTTTAATCTATTGCATCTTGAACTTGGTGTGCAGCAAAGATTTTTTGACTTAACAAAATTACAACAAATGGCCATCCATTAGAAAACTCTAAGGACGAATTATTTAATTTCAATTCAATTAAATTTTATTTGTATAGCTCAATATCACAAATCACAATTTTGCCTCAAAGGGCTTTTCAATCTGTAAAATATGACACCTTCTCTCCCCTTTTTTTCCAATTAAGGAAAAACTACCCCAAGAAATAACCTTTTAACTGGGAAAAAAAAATGATAGAAACCTCAGGATGAGCAACCAAGGAGGGATCCCTCTCGCAGGATGGACAGACATGCAACGTATGTACAGAATAGTTTCATAAAACAAAATCATAGTACATACAATTATGATGACAATGATGAAATTGTTTATAATTATGATGAAAATTGTAGAATATAAAACACAAGGGAAGAGGATGGATCCAGACAGACAACCGAGCAGCTCCAGGTGAAGCACAACAGGCAGGACCCGAGCCACTCGCCCCCTCCACCATAGAGACAGCAGCACCGCCCCAGCAATCTGCTGAAAGTGTAAGTAAGAGAGAAGAGAAGGACGAGAAAGCACAAAACTATGGGAGAGAGAAGATGTCGAGTTAGTAACATGAATTTATGGGATGAGAATGCATACGGATGGAGAGGGAGAGGAGGAGAGAGGTGCATCATGTGAAGTCCCCCAGCAGTCTAGGCCTATAGCAGCAAAATAAATTAAGAGATCGGTCAGCACTCACCTGAGCCAGCCCTAACTAGCTTTATCAAAGAGGAAAGTCTTAAGCCTACTCTTAAATGTATAGATGGTGTCTGCCTCCCAAACCCAAACTGGGATCTAATTTCCCAGTAGAGGAGACTTTAGGAACCACAAGTAACCCTGCATTCTGACAGCTCAGTGTTCTAGTGGGGTAATAAGGAACTATGAGCTCTGTAAGATACGATGGTGCCTGACCATTAAGAGTTTTGTAGGTGGAGGAGGAGGATGTTAAATCTATTCTGGATTTTACAGGGTGCAAGTGCAGATATTGGGGCTATATTTTCCTAGTTTTTCTCAGTACACATGTCACAGCATTCTGGATAAACTGAAGAATCTTAAGGGACTTTTTCGGGCTGCCTGATAATAAGGAATTGCAGTAATCCAGCCTTGAAGTAAAAAATGCATGGACTAATTTTTCTGCATCATTTTGAGACAGGAAGTACCTGATTTTTGCAATGTTATGTAGGTGAAAAAAGGCAGTCCTTGAAGTTTGTTTCATGTGGGAGCTGATGATAAATCCTGATCAAAGATAACTCCGAGGTTCCTCACAGAGGTGCTGGATGCCAGGGCAATGTAGTGTAGAGTAACTATGCCTATAGGAAAGGTGTCTCGAAGATGTTTGGAGCCAACTACAATAACTTTAGTTTTGTCAGAGTTTAATATCAGAAAAATGCAGGTCAGTAGAGTGCCCGCCCCATGTGCGAGGCTGCAATCCTTACTGCAGCAGGCCTGTGATCGACTCTGACCTGAGGCCCTTTGCTGCATGCCATCCCTACTCTCTCTCAGGCTCCGATATCAAGTCTTTATCTGTCTCTAACAATAAAGGTGAAAAGGCCAAAAATATATACTTCAAAAGAAAATTGCAGGTCATTCAAATTTTTATGTCCTTAAGGGATGCTTGAAGTCTAGCTAACTGATTAGTTTCATCTGACTTGATCGATAGATATAATTGAGTATCATCCGCATAACAATGAAAGTTTATGGAGTGTTTCCTAATAATATTGCCTAGAGGAAGCATATATAAGGTGAATAGAATCAGTCCAAGCACAGAACCCTTCTGGAACTCTGTGACTAACTTTGGCGTGCATGGAGGATTCATCGTTAATATGTACAAACTGAGATTGGTCTAATAGATAGGAACATACCACTAAACCACTAAATGTTCCAGTCTCTGTAATAGGATGTGATGGTCAATGGTGTCGAATGCAGCACTAAGCTCTAACAAGACAAGAACAGAGGACAAGTCCTTTGTCTAATGCAATTAAAAGGTCAATTGTAATTTTCATCAGTGCTCTCTCTGTCCTATGATGCACTCTTAATCCTGACTGAAAATCCTTGCACATTAGTGTTTAAATATCAGTACTCCTGCCAGTATTTGTCAAGGAGTCTACACAGTCACCACCGTCTCCACCCACCACTGTCATTAGGTCCCAACCTGACTACTGATGACAGACACCTGCCAGCAATCACCCACCAGCACTATAAAGCAGCACTCCTCCCGTTTAGTCTCAACCCTACTATGTTGATCTACCTGACTGACTTACCAGTTTGTTATTTGCCTGTCCCCAGGATACCACTCAGCCTTTGCTTGCAATCATTTACATTTACATTTACATTTAGTCATTTAGCAGATGCTTTTATCCAAAGCGACTTACATATGAGAACATCTCCAGGTTCCTCAGCCCCACTCCTAACCCCATAATGGAGAAGGACTTCCAGACTCAGATAAGACTTTTACAAGGTTTTTCCCTTATCCCGTTCACTTACGTGTATTCCCCTTCATCTGTGTTGGTCTCCTGCTGTGCTAAAATAAACCTGCCTTAGTATCCTCACCTACCTCTGTGTCATGTGTGTATGTGCTGACAGTATTAGACAACCAATATTAGTTTTGTTACAGCCCCATATATTATAGCAAAATGTACAATATTGTGATGTGAACAGAGCATTAGCTATTATTAGTTATTATTAGCCAGAAACTCAGCAGGACGCCTGTCCAGTTCTAAACTGTTTTTTTTGTTTTGTTTTTTTTTAATGCTGTAACTCAATTTCTCTCCTATGACCATTATTTCTTCTAATCCTGGTCTGTTCCTTATTTCTGTCAGGAATATTGAACTGTATACAAGTCAACTTATATAAAAATAGTCTTTCAATTAACATCAATTACGTATCATTCATTTGCTCTAGCTCAGAGGGGGACACACGCAAGAAGTTTTCAGACAGTGAGCAAATGACTTCACATGACCACATCCACAACTTTACATTCATTTTTATTAAAACAGTTTGATTCTTTTGATTGGTAAACACTTACGGGTTAAAGAAATATAAATAATCAAGGAATGTGTGCGGACTTTATGACCGCTTCGACGGTAAGGAGGCAACATTTTGTTCCCTATCTCTCTTGTTTACCATGCCATTACCACACCATTTCTGAATGAATTAGAGTTTGGTGGTCATGGTTTCCATAAAATGAACTGAACAAGCTGTAAGGTCGTGAACCAAAAATATGTGCCAAATTAGAACTGAACAAAAACTTGCCAAGAATTGTGTACCTGAGCAAAAACGATGTTTTGTACATCCAAAGAACTTCAATAAAACCCAGACCCGGCATCGGTGCTGTGTTCAGACTATGGGCGCCAAAGCTACAAAGCGGGCAAATGTGGCCAGCTGCAATGTCGCTGAGATGCTGTTGAAATGTTTCTCATTTTCTCATTGACATAGCATCAGGTGCAGCTAACTTTAGCTCTAACTGTACCACAGCTAGCCATTGTGCATTTAAAAATAAACATATACCTGGTGCACCAGTAACTGTTGTGAATCTATTCTGCACACACATCTACTGCATGTCTATCCATCCTGGGAGAGAGATCCCTCCTGTGTTGCTCTTTCTGAGGTTTCTATCAAATTTTTTATTTATTTTTTTCCCCCTTATTCGAATCAAGGGTCTAATGACAGGTATGTTCCATCCAGCTTCTTCCGCCGGCTCGCGAGGGCAGCAGTCTAAGCAGAGACATCCAGACTTCCCTCTCCATAGACACTTCCTCCAGCTCTTCTGGGGAAATAGCAAGGTGTTTCCAGGCCAGCCAAGAAACATAGTCCCTCCAGTGTGTCTTAGGACTTCCCCAGGGCCTCTTCACGGTTGGACATGCCCGAAACACCTCCCCAGAGAGGCGTCCAGGAGGCCAGATGCCCGAGCCACCTCAGCAGACTCCTCTTGAGGAGGAGCAGAGGCTCAACTCTGAGATCCTCCCGAGTGACCGAGCTCCTCACCCTATCTCTAAGGGAGCGCCCAGCCACCCTACTGAGGAAACTCATTTCGACCGCCTGTATCCAGGATCTTGTCCTTGCTGGAAAGAACCAAAGGTCATGACCATAGGTGAGAGTGGGAATGTAGATCGACTGGTAAATAGAGCTTCGCCTTACAGCTCAACTCTTTCTTTACCACAACAGGCCGATATATCGACCGCATCACTGTGGAAGATACACCGATCCCCCTGTCGATTTCCCGCTGCATCCTTCCCTCACTCGTGAACAAGACCCAAAGATACTTAAACTTCTCCACTTGATGCAGGAGCTCTCCTCCAACCAGAAGGGGACAAGGAGACACGCCACCCTTTTTGGCTGAGAACCATGACCAAAGACTTGGAGGTGCTGATTCTCATCCCAGCCACTTCACACTCCATCACAAACCATCCCACTGCACGCTGAAGATCCTGGTTTGACAAAGCCAACAGGACAGCATCATCTGAAAAAAGCAGAGACGAAATCCCATGGTCCCCAAACCGGACTCCATCCAGTCCCTGGCTGCACCTAGAAATCCTGTACATAAAAATAATGAACAGGACCGGTGACAAAGGGCAGCCCTGCCAGAGTCCAACATGCACCAGGAACAAGTCTGACTTAATGCCACCAATGCAAACCAAACTCCTGCTCCAGTCGTATAGGTACCAGACAGCCCTTAGCAGAGGGCCTGAGATCCTGTACTCCCAGAACACCCCCACAGGTCGCCACAAGGGACACAGTTGGGCAAACTCTTTGCCTGGTTGGGCAAACTCCCATGAACCCTCCAACAACCTGGAGAGGATACAGAGATGGTCCAGTGATCCACGACCGGGGCAAAAACCGCATTGTTCCTCCTGAATCTGATGTTCAACTATAGGACTAATTCTACTCTCCAGTACCCTAGCATAGACTTTTCCAGGGAGGCTGAGGAGTGTGATCCCCCTGTAGTTAGAACACATCCCCCTTCCTAAACAGAGGGACCACCACCCCAGTATGCCAGTCCAGATGCAATGTCCCCAACCCCCACGTGATGTTGCAGAGGCGTGTCAACCAAGACAGCCCCACAGCATCCGCATTTATTTTTTTATTTTTTTACTTATTGTTGCTTTATCTGCATTTTGTAATGTTTTCTGTTTAATTGTAGTAAGCCCTTATTGAGAGACAGTTGTATAGATCAGTTTTATGCAGTGGCTGCAAATGTTTGTCTATAGAAAATGGGTTTAAAATTACTGAGATGCAAGGTTGTTCCACCAGGGTATATGTTGATGGACTTTATTTTTTAGCCTAAATGTGTTCTATAAATTATTAATTATCAATAGATGCTTCCCTTTAAAAAAAAATAAAAAATAAAAAATGTAACACAATGTCTAAATGACAAAGTTTAGTCAGATTTAATTGAAACTTATTTGGTGATTAATTTGATATCAGAAAAGTGATGTTGTGGTGTGGATAAGGATAACAATCGCTGTGCGTGGATGTCTGAATATTGAAGGGATGTCATAGAACAAAGCGCTAAACATGTTATTGCATGTCATATATGCATGATAAAGGCTGAAAACCAGAGATGCAGAAATACTGATAATAGGCAGGCGTCTGATTTTAGGATCACTGAGGACTTCCAAGGACCAGAAGAATCTGTAACAAAGTTTATCAAAAGATTCCAAAAAGTATGGGAGTCAAATGCAGGCATACAAATGGAACAATGACCAGCACTATCCTTGATTTAATTTTGTAGACAAAGACATTTTCAGAGGCCAAGCATAGACTTGGAAGTCTTAGAGACAAGCGGTCTGCTCAACAGAAAACACGCACATACACCCAGGGAGAGGAGAAAAGATAAGTATAACATATGTGGAATAACTGGACACTGTAGAGACTTAAGGGTCAGGAATTATTTTTACGCATAAAGGTGGTGTTTGTTTTTGCTAAAACAATGTCAGCTCTGGCTGCATCTGACACTGCTCCGTTAGTGTTTCAGTCAGTCCCACACATTTTGACCTTGTAAATTAGAACTCAACACAAGCTGTCAGAAAACACATAGGCTCCTTTTGGATGTTTACATTACATCTCAGACACAGAGTGACTGCTAGTTTGCCACAAATTTAGCCTTTAATCATTTCTTTCAAAACATTTTCACCAGTTCGTAAACTAAACTTAAGGCCTTCCCTAGAGTTAGCAGATGTTCCTCTTTCTTAATGGGCTTTGCAACAGAGGTTGCCATGTTGTACCGCCATGTGTCTACAGTAGCCCAGAATGGACAAACCAAACACTGGAGAGTGATGCGAGTACTCAAACTGTTGAATCACTGACTGTCGAAATGCAAAAAGGCCCTGGCTCTGGAAGTAAACGGATCGGTCTTCAGGTCATGGTGGTGTTTCACACTCTGAGTTGCTATGTCTGAGAGCAGAACATTCACATTTTTGTTCCAGAAGGCTGGACAACATGTGTTGAGTACAACTCTAATGTGTACATATATCTTGCACCAGCATGTGCTAAGGGTGGGTCATCCCTTTTGTTCCCCAGATTTATATGGCACAATGTGAACATGACAAAGGGTCCTGTGTTCCCCAGTTCTAGGGTTAGGGAACATAGGGCTGAGCCCCTGAGGGCTTCCCATTTGTTGCTGCTTTTCCTTTTAACTCAGCAAATATGAGCTTGCTTGTTTTAAAGTTCTCTACAAGGTTATCTTGCCACAGCCAAACACTTCATGCCAAACACTTGCTTGTCCTCCGACAAAGCGTTCAAGGTACAAAGTACAATTCATGTGTTGGCAGTTAACATCACAAGGAAAGAGAGGCTTAAAATTCTGAGCAAGAGAAAAGAAGATACGCTTCCACACACTACTACAAGACAATCCAGCAACATGTCAGAAGAGTCCTCCATCACTCCTAAATAGTGTACCCCAGGCACCAGTGATGAAAAAGGAGTAGGAGCAGCAGTTTGACCAAACTGTGAGAAATGAAATGCTGATTTTGCTGTATTTTGGATAGCATGTGCTGTCCAAGAAGAAACCTCTACTGCCTTGTGTCAAGGCAGATAGCAAGTGAAAAGAACTTTCCTGCATTGATCAAGCTGTAAGGTTGTGAACCAAAAATATGTGCCAAATTAGAACTGAAAAAAAAATTGCCAAGAATTGCGTACCTATAAAAAAACAAAACATGACTTCAGGTTCTGCTTATTGGTTATTAAAGGCGTTAATCTTTTATTACTGCAAACACAGGCTAGGACGTGGCTAGCAATGCTTCCAGGAAAATCAGTGAGAAAAAGATAAGAAATGTAACCTTAGAGATTTTACAGTGTAAATTGAGTTTGCAGGTTATAAGGCTGTAGAAACTACAGTGCTGAGATTGCAGACCAGGCAGATGTGTGCACTGTGAGTAGCTCAGTAAATATCCACACAGTAGCTTTTGTGTAGTTAGGATTCCTTTAGGGTATTTATGGCTAAAAAAAACCATAGCCTACATTAAAAGGTAAAATATAGTAATACAAAAAGGTTAAAGGGACATAAGATTAATTTGTGTGAATACAAATTTGCTTATTTTATGAAAGATCAGTAGGACACTATTTTCTTGGTTTAATGTTATTTATTTTAGTGTGAACCTTTTATTTTTCTTGATATTATTGTTTTACTCTTTAGTTTAACATTTTGAGTTAATTTGTTGGGATATAGTTCTGTGAATTCTAAAAAGTATAAACATAACCACAGTGAAGCCACAAAAATTGGGGAATGAATTATTATTGATCATTGAATTTACGAACGCAGGGTGCTAAACAAAATGTAACATAACATCTTTTTTTTTTTTTTTACCTTATTGGAATTGAAACTGGGAATCGATAAGAACCAGAATTGATAAGCTGTTATCGTTTTAGTTTGAGTGGGGTGTTTTTATGTGTTGTGAAGCTTCTGTATGGTTTTGGGTGTTTTGTATTGTGGAGTTCTTTTATTTTGAAAATGTCTGTCTTGGGCTTAGGTTCGGTTAGTTGCTGTTTTATTTTGGTAATTGGTTTGTTCCCTCATGTGTCTGTCATTTTTGCTGCCCTTCTTGATTGCCTGATTGTTTTCACCTGGGTCTTTCAGTTGCTCTCCTTCCCAAGTTTATTTAGTCTGTCTGCCTGTCTCTGTGTCAGTTTGTCATCGTAGATGTGTTGTTCTTGTCTGCCTGTCTGCTTTTGGATTATGCCTGCTACTCAGGTTTGTCTTCCTGCCTGACAATACTCCACGCATCACCATCTGAGCTGGCTGTGTTTGGGTCCTTTTTCTTGTTGCCAACACATATATCTTACCAACCCTACCAAGCTAGCACAGACTCCTTTTTTAATTCCGGTAGCATGCACACCATCAGAGTGTCTGTTTTATACAGCGGGACATATTGTATCAGAACACTCACTTTTATTCATTCTAAAAAATATTAACGATGCACTGTTTTTGACTTGATCAATGCCATGGGTAGGTTCATGAGAATTGATCATTAATGTAATTGACAACCCCAACGTGCTCTGTAAGGCTCCATTTTCTTGTTCATGTGTGGGCAAGTTTTGTTGACAAAAATGTCTCTCAATAGTAAATTGAAAAAATTAACACTGCAGATCTTGAAGCAGTGCACCCAAAGAAAGGACAAAATATTACTAGAGCTGTTGTCCTGTCATCGCAGAAACATACTGTGATAGAAATAAAAAAGAAATAGTTTGAGATGAAGTTAGATCCTAAACCAAATTGGTCCATGACTTAAATGGTAGACTATACTCTCGAGAACAACAGAGGATGTTGTCCTAGTCAACGAATTGCATAATGACCTCAAGGCACATAATGTTATTGTCATGACAAAATAATTATTTCATTCATACTATGGTAGGCCTATTATACTTCTTAAAGGAAAACTACAGATTACAAGATGGATTTTATTTCCTTTTCTCAGATTTCACTTTTATTGGTTAATGGTAACACTGTACTGCCCAAAGTAATTGCTACGATCTCAGAACATGGCAAAATCACTAAAAATTTAATTTCATGTATGTGTGAAAAATATAAATAAAAAATAATAAAACAGAAAAGAGAGAAATTGTGCTGAATTTGCTAGGCAAAATTAGCAGGAAGCGGGGAAAGACCGGCACATGAACAGTGTGTGGCAAATTCGTGCAGAGTTGAGTTGGTCCATCGTGCTGCGCGGAGGAGAGCTGTGTCAAAGTTTGGTCAAGTCAGTCTTCGATGTAAACAGGAGAAACAAACAGCAATGTTTCATCTCTGTAGCTAACTGCAGGGATTTTTCTGGTATGTTAGCCAATCCTTTGTGTTGAAATGGACAGTTAAGTTGATTAAGTGTAACTATGTAGCAAATTATTTTAGTGGTTAATCATTTTAGTTTGTGTATATGTGTACTTCCGAGTGAAATATTTCCTTGTAATGCACATATATAATGTTATGCTAATTAGCTATGTGAAGTTGCTATTTGAGGCACGTAAGGGTGACGCCTGTGTTTTTTAAGTACTCTAATCTGATGCATGCAAGAAAAAGTATATACACATACATATTTATTTCCAAAAAATCTTTCACTGACCCTCTGCTATTAATACTTAACAATATTTGTTATTTATTTCTGATTTCTTGATCAATCATCATAATTATCGGTAGAATGTGAAAAATCTGTGTACGTTCTAGAGCAGCAATCATCTGGATGTAAATATCCTCATTGATTAGCTTTTTCATCAAAGCCAAATCACAACAACAAATCCTGTAGCTAAGATACAAACTGGCGAGGTAACAAGGGACCGTCAAATGAATGATGAATCTGGCAGTATGTACAGTTACTATTAGTGGTAACATTACGACAAAAATAAACCCAGTTGTGCTAGACTAAGAGGTAGTTTGTGTAACTTAGTGTTCCCTGTGTTTTCAATAAATAAAACTCATTAACATTAGATAACTTTATAGCAGTCATTCTCTTAACAATACTGAATCTCGGCCACGAACAATAACAGAAGAATGTAATCGCCACCCAAAACTGCCATTTCAACATTGTAACCAATGCATAGCAGATACCAATATTATTTTAAGTTACTGGTCAAGTAAACTCTTTGTCACTTTGTTTTTTGGTTTGTGTCAGTGTGTCAGGAAGTGTAAGAAAAGTTACATAGTTTGGCTTTAAAATAATGTAAATGCTTTCACTTATCTGGGTGTGCTGGAAGAACCCCCAGTCAAGTGACACTACCTATACAGTTTTATATAACAATGCTGCAAAATACAGCAGCCAAACCACCAACAAGGTCAAACTGTAGTCAAACACACTGCATCCCTTATGTGGATGATCTCTTTAAATCCAACCCAGCTCTTTCGTAACATTATATAAGGTTATGCCAATTGCACAGACTTACTCATTGTTACATATTTACCCAGTCGAGGGTTGGGGTGATAGGTGTGGTAATAGAGTCCAGCACACTGTGTCACATTTATTGATCCATCCTCTTCCGTGCACCATCTCCCATTTACACACCCTCTTCCCACATAGTGACAAAACACAAAAAAGTGACTTGCTACAATTACGTGGCCCTGTAATAGTCATATTTAATGCATATAAATTGTTTACATTGTTAAATATTTATTCTAAGTGCGTCAGGTTCAGTTTCATGGTAATTTGTTGAAAATGTTGTTTTGGCTTAAACTATAGGTAATTTATGACAGCACCTGAATTTTAGTTCATAAGTACCTGTTATCACAACCTTTAAAATTGCTGTTGAGTTGAATCAACACATCTCCGTGTTCAAGGATAACCTCATCTAACATTGCATAATCTCACTCTGTCAACAAATCTTGTATGTTGCCCCTGGCTCGTGTAAGGGACGACCAGTCAATTGTACCCCACTTGGAAAATCAACGAATAATAATTAACTTAAAATTACCCCTCTCAGACAACTTTGTTTGGTCTTCGTTTTGTAAATTCTGTTACAAACATTATACCAACTTCTTTACAATTTGGGAATATCAAAATAATTATTCCCAGATAACGTATTGGCAATACCTCTTTGTAATCACTGACATTTAGAGATGAGCAGAATTAACATGACAATCTGGGTTGTCCTAAGATTCAGATGGAGTTAACAAAAGCTAAAAGGTTAGCACCACGACCTCTGTGTGCTTAAACAAGCTGTTTGAGGTGTTTTGTTGCTGCTTAGTGGCCGAACATAGAAGACTGGTTGCCCTGCTACGCATGTCTAGCTGTTTGTTGCTGTAGTGCTAATTAAACCTTAAATTAACGAATAACAACTCCGAAAAGATTTTTATAGTTTTAGAATCGACACATTGGGTTCGTGTTTCTCAATATTAAGACCATATTTTAAACAAACACATCGCTTCATGTAACAAAGGGGCCATTTTTCAAAATATCTGACCTTGTGACACACTCAAATTCAGTTAGGATGGTGGCACACAATACCAGTCTTCTTGGTGATGAGACCTGATACATCATTGTCTGCCAATGTCTGTTTTTAGACTGATATGCCCTGTTTACTGAACACACATCTGGCATTGGTATGGAGGATTGTGCTGTGGAACATTCTAGTTAATCCATTCACAGAATATATGGCATACTAAGAAGTTGAGACATACCTAGAAAGGCAAGTTGGCACACAGTAAAGGGATTTTCATCTTTGATATGGGGTAAATTTAAGAACGTGCTACAGGCAGGATTTCATAGACAGTGATCTATGACTTTAATTCTGAAAAAACAAAGTGTGTATTTCTTGAATACTTCTGGGAAATCTTCTTGAATGGAATCTAAAACTTCTTAGTAGATGTGAAACTTGTAATTGTCTAAATATCAATAAATAACAAAATTAAAATTCCATGATAGGGATATTTGAACATGGTAATATTTTTTTTTTGGCAGACATGGTAAATATGTGTCAAAAACTGACTTGGTTTTTGCTGTAACGCAATAATATAACGCATTACTAATAAAAATTTCAGTAATATGACAACTGTTACAATATCAGTAACGCATGTTACAAGCATTTCAATCCGAAATTAAGTTGTTTTGTTTTTTAAGAAGTCCCCAAAACATTTCAGGCTGCCTTAACCTCCACCGACGACTATCCACTGTGCTGCTTTCTCTTGTTAGCTACTCTGCCCACTTGGGCTCACTTCTCCAAGTCAAGGCATTTTTATCCACAGAAAGATTGGAGATTATGCAGACAAATCTATCACTGTTCTGCAGGGGTACCATGGTTACCCTCAAACAATGCCAGAGGCTGTTGGGCTTGATTGCCTCCTCTTTAATGGCCATACCAATGGGACGCCTGTATATGAGAGGCATTCGGTGCTGGGTAGCTTTTCTTAGTCTGGATCCTGATTGCGATGGCCACCTTCAGGTGATGGTTTCCAAAGACTGTTCACTAGAACCTTGCCAATGGAAGAGCCCAGGTTTGAGACTCAGGGTGTTACTATGGGAACAATCCTGGCAAGGAAAGCGATTACCACAGATGCCTCTCTGGTGGGCTGGGGTGCCACTCACAAGGGGAGAACAGTGATTGGGAGATGAGATCCTCACATGTGTTCTACCCACATGAGTTGTCTGGAACTGCTGGCTGTTCACTTGGCTCTGAAACATTTCCTCCCTTGGCTGAGGAGTCCTCATGTTTTAGTGAGGACAGCAATTCCACCATAGTGGCTATAACAACAAGCAGAAGGCTCAGGTCCCCCAGTTTACACACACTGACACCGAGACTGATAATCTGGAAAAGTGTGCACCTGCGGTCACTAAAGGACTCATATACCGGGCATTCTGAATTATGGGATGGATCTGTTAAATAGGGGAAACCCACTATATGCGGACAGGAAGTTTTACCCTGAGATGGTGAAACAGATTCAGTTCCAGTTCGTTCCCAGGCCAACCGAGAGACATAGTCCCTCCAGCGTGTCCTAGGTCTTCCCCGGGGTCTCCTCCCAAATGGACATACCTGGAACACCTCCCCAGTCCAGGGTGCATCCGGAACAGATGCCTGAGCCACTCAGCTGTCTCCTCTCTATGTGGCGGAGCAGCGGCTCTATTCTGAGCTCCCCCAGAGTGACCGAGCTCCTCACCATATCTCTGAGAGAGCGCCCAGCCACCCTTTTCCTGGTGAGAACCATGGCCTCAGACTCGGAGGTGCTGATTCTCATCCCAGTCGCTTCACACTCGGCTGCAAACCATCTCAGTGCACGCTGTATTCCTGGTTTGATGAAGCCAACCGGACAGCATCATCTGCAAAAAGCAGAGACGAGATCCCATGGTCCCCAAACCGGACTCCCTCTGGCCCCTGGCTGAGCCTAGACATCCTGTTCATAAAAGTAATGAACAGAACCGGTGACAAAGAGCAGCCCTGCCGGAGTCCAACATGCACCGGAAACAAGTCGGACTTACTGCCGGCAATGCGAAGACGTGGATGTGACAGCCTTTTTTGCTGCAGTATCTACCTTGTTAACAATGGTGTGTTACAAGGTGAGTCAGGACACTCTATTATTCCTGCCTTGAGTAAGTATTTTATTATTAGTTATATCCCTGTGTCAGCTTCTGGTTCCCTTTCAAGGGAACTCAACGCTGCGTGAGCTGACGCCGTGGGGGGAACGCCTCCAGCGTGACCGCATCTGAATCTCTGTACAACTTAGCCCAATCTTGATTGGTGTAACGTCAAGTTATAAAGGGGTCAGGCTTCACTGTTGTCGTCAGTCTTCTGATCTTCAGCAAGTGCTCTGGGTCTCTGCAAAATGATGAATGTGAAGCGTTTTCAGCAGTGTGTGCCTCCCTGCTCGTGCTTTATCCCCACTGGCAACACACACAATATGTGTGTTAGCTGTTTGGGTAGAGAGCATGCTCTGTCAGCCCTCAAGGGGGTTTACTGTGACTATCAGGGAACCATGGTTACATACATAACCTGGGAGGTTTTAGTGGGTACTGTCTTTGGTGTGGTCCAATTTTTCTGTGTGGCTTGAATTTTTCTGTCAGTTTTACACCACAGTCAATGTATGACACATGGTTGTGGTCTAGAACTGCATTTTTAAGTGGTCTAATTCTGATCTGAAAGTGGTATTTTTGTGTTCACACAGCTCGGAGATAAGATTTGTATCATATCTCAGCCAAAAAATTCAGTCTGTGCATTTTGTCTAGATGCTCTCCAGATGGGGAAGAGATTTGTCTGAACACTATAGGTGGAATATTTATAACACACTAGTATCAAGATGAAAACACCCAGTGCTGCAGTGTGTAGACCAGTGCTAAGGAGAGAGTCTGTTGAAAATGTGGGAATGGTCACTCAAGCTAGAATTGGCAGGCAAAAAATGTGTTAGCAATACTTGGCAAACCCTCACCGGAGAATGTAAACTGTTATCAATATAGCTGTCTACACAGGCCATGTAATGTAAACGTAACGTAAAAGACTGTCCCAGAGTGTACTGGGCTGATACACACTCTCAAGACAGAAGTGACACATTTTGTTCTGAACTGTGTGTCTGAAAATTGGCATTTTAGAGTCAGAATATTCGGAAGATATGTGACTTGAGAACAATGGGTCCGATATTTACTTTGGTGTCTATGGGGTGAAAGAATTGGTCATAATCTGTGTCCACATTCACTTCTCCCATAGGAGTAAATAGACTCCGGACCTGCCGCTAGTCTCCTAAGGGGGTGGGGCAATGGTGAAACCCATGTGACACAGGAAATGGCTCTCAAGTGAACCGCTTCAGTTCTAAACTGCTGAAACCTCATATTGGCTTCACCTGACCGTCCTGTGCATTTGTGCACACAACAATGACTGTGAATTTTGACTACAATCTTTTACAAAGTACTTGCACAAGGGAGGGATGTTTTCATGGCCAGTATGGACAGGAGGAATGAGATCTGAAGGTTTGTAGAAGACTGTAAAAGGCATTTTTATCACTTCCTTGTTATGGGTTCCCAGAAAGAGATGTGTTTCACTTCCAGTGTGCAAAGTAATTATGGACGTCGTACATGTATTTTCTTGTTGTTAGTGTGTAAGTTAATCGATCTCTTATGTGGTTGTTGCAACAATTGTGTGCAATAGTATTTCCCCTTATGACTTTCATTATGAATTTACTATTATTGTGTCACTACTATTTGTCTACTGATGATATCGTGTTGACTGATGTATATGAAGGGTCTGCACATAAGGAGTTAACAATTTTGTTTTGATGATTTGTATCAGCTGGGTGTTAATCACTGGCAGCTTCCAGACTGTTTTAACAGGCGTTACACCCACAAATGTCTCAGAAATACTGAGAAAAGCCTAGGGCTGAAATGTGTCCATTTCTTTCTACTGCTGTGCAATATTAAAAAGCATTATATACTATTTGAGTGCTGGCATTTTTGTGATTTTTGGGTCGCCACCCATCCCGCTTTTAAGACAGTAGTTGATCATACGAGTTATTTTGCTAAAAAAATATTTATTAGCCTATATGCTGTACAATTTTGAGAAGTTGACCTATTTTTCTTTGTTTGTTCTCTAATTTAATTAAAAATACATAATGAATCAAAGACCCCTTTTTTTTTATTTATAAAACTGCAATAGTTAGTATGTCTTTTGTTCATTTCTATATAACCTTCTGTCACCTGGAGCACTGTCATCATTTATTCAGTTTTTCAAAACTGGTACCGATACCCCCGGTTGTCTTTTCAGCAAGTAGCAAACTTTTAGCTTCTCTATGCACAAAAGCCACAGGTTTTCCACTCTTGTCATCGGGAGAGGTGTTGCACATGTTCATCAGTTGAAAATCATGTTCAGAATTCTCATAATTCTGATGAAAATAGGAAAAGCCATAAACTCTCAAGCCGATAAAACTAGTAAGAATGTTTTTTGAGTGGTTAAAGAAGGCCTCAGGTCTCCAGGGCCCCAAACAGAGTTAAATAGTATAGTAAGTGGTATAAATACTTTATAAAAATTATTAAACATTTTGACAATAACATGCAAGTATATTTTACAGTATAAATACATACAAAAATTAGTTTAACTAACCCCTAAAATCTTGATTCTGAGGTTATCAGAGGGTCTTCGGGGTCAGTTAAGGGGTCTGAAATCCCCCCAACCCCACCCCCACATTGTTCACAAACTGGTCAGTTCTTGGTCTCTTTCTAATTATTGTTTTACCAAGAACTTTGACAGGATTGACTACATTCAATTATCTTTAAGCACATTTTTTTAGGTAGGTTTAACAAAATTGCCACGGGCCATTCCCAATAGCTTTCTAAATATTGTTTCTTAAAGAATACACTTAGTGTTAGTCTATTAATGTTACTCCAGGACTATAAAACCATTTGTCATTAAATATTAAACTTACTAACATTGTCAATGTAAGTGTTTAACTTTAGTGAATCTTCTACTGTGTGATAATACATATAAAAGAGAAACTAAACTGCTATAGTTTTTAGAAACAGTATAATTAAGGTTACTAGTTAGAAGCAGTAAACAAACCCAAGTCAAGCCTCTCATCTATTATTGGAACATGCATAGACATTACCAATTCCAAATGTTGATGGGCAGAAATGTATATCATATCATGCCCATGCTTGAGGCACATGTCTGCATCCCTGTGCACATGATGATAGAGCACACCATACTGTACAAACAATATGGTGACCCGCACATCAAAACATTGTTTACAGCACTACCACTGGTCAAATACTGTGGAAACAAGTGCAATATGCACAAGTTAGCTTGGGTTAAATGTCAATACCTAAGGGTACCCTAAGGGGTGATTTTATTCTTTAGAATCCCAAGCATCTTCAGAGAGTATGACTAAAGTAGATTTGTTTCTGTTGGCGTTAAAGATTTCAGGTTAGAGTTGTTTTCGCTTTGCAATGGCATAGCGAGCTAGGCCGTTTCCTAGGTTACTTTACATTCTGAATATGACTAGTCAGAATACTGTGTACAGGTGGTTCCTGAACCCGAGTCACATAGTAGTTCATAATGATAGAAGTTAAGGTGATCTACACCCTGAAATTAAAGTGAAACCAGGCTCGAGTTCAGGGCCAATCCAAGTGCATTCATTTTGCTTAATACGGCATAGGCATCAGCTAAAACTCTAGATGTTTGCCCCTGGAATGACGCCCTGTTGCACTCCGTTAAGACACTGAACACACAACATTCTGAGGAAGTAAACAGCAGCACCGCAAACAAAATAAGATGCAGGAATCAATTTAAATGAACGCTATGACAGCGAGCAGATCTGCGTTGAATTGCTTTAATGTTTTGCGTCTAATTCAGACGTGTTTGTCTAAATCCTGCCCAGACCTTCCGGCCACATCACAGCCGATATCTAAATGGATGTTATGGAAAATACTATACAACACGTTTTTTTTGTAAACCATCAAAGGAAAGCTGTGAGGCAGGTAATATTTTCTTATTCCACCATCTCTCAATTGCTTCTTTAATTTTAATGCAGGAATATAGAGTACTGTAAGCAGTGTATTGTAAATAATATATACTAGAACCCAGACGATTTATCGGCTGATATTGGCCTATTACAGATATATTGGTATCTGTCTATTTGTTAGCTATATAATTGTTATTTTCAGTAAATTAGGCAGAAAAAGATGGTCACAATACTGTATTTGTGTCACTAGAAAGTCCATCCATTAGAAGACACTGTCACTACAATAGCAAATTGTGTACCATGAGCAAGAAGACTATAAAACTATGAACCCGCATAAAAGTGACAACTACCAACATAAACCACCACGTTCTGAACAGGCACATTACAAACGCTAACAAAAAGTTACATTTGAATTTGGAACATAAGACAGCTAACTTAAACTGCTTTCAGCACTCGCAGTGCATGCTGGGAAATGTGGGCCGTCACTGTAGCTACAACACTCAGCGCAGCACATGTAGTAGAGTTTCTTGTGCACAGCTGACAAGATGGTGGTGTAGTGACTGCTAACAGCCAAATATTGCTACAGATGACATGTTTTGTTTAGCAAGAAAGAAAACGTTTGACTGGAGTTCAATTCAGTGAAATAATGGTACAGAATCAGAACAAAGCTGCAGCATGAATCTCATAGCTTGATAGAGTAAGTTGGAGAAAATATGGTGTAGTACAGAGCAGTGGTGGAATGTAACTAAGTAGATTTTGTACTGTACTATAACTCCCATGGCATTTTCTGCTACTTAAGCAATTGACTGACACTAAATATACAGTACAGATGTTTATTTAGCTATTTATTTTAATTTTCTCAGCGTTCATGTCTAGAATATGTTGGTGATTCAACATGTTAAAAAATATTTCACTTAAATAAGTTATTTGTTCCAGCTCAGAAATTCAATATATCGGCTGCCATATCGGTGATTATTGAATGTTTCCCTTCTAAAATCTGTACCAGTATCGGTCTTAAACGGCCTGTATCGGTCGAGCTCAAACAAATACTGGATCATAAAACGTGGAAACCTCAGAGCACGACAGCACCTAAGGTCAAGGCAAGCTCGTGGTTTCAATCATGTTAGGGAAAGATCATGTTTTTTGATAAAAAAACAATCCTGAGAAAGTTAACATTTTCTATTTAATGTATTTGACTATTGTTATTTAACCATGACCAAATCTTAACCAAGAACTTTGATCTTCCTAAAAATGACCATAAAAGTAAGTAAGAATAATGTTTTGCAGATATTTTGTAGATTCGTTTATTTAAAAAAGTTTACTTATCATGATGATAAAAAGCATAATCTAGAAGGAACTATTCTCTCTTCAAAAAGGTATGATGTGTATTTATAAATGTATTTTGGTTTGTTACTTTATCATGTCTTTCACTACACCTCATATTTATCATATAAGTAACTCCGACAGCTAGGTAATGTAGGAATTTGGGTTGTGGATTAAATGCATTAATACATTTGACATGATCAGGATCAATGTAAATAATACTTTTTCAAACATAGTTATACACTATAGTCAGAAGATTTTACTAGGCCTATATAAATTCACATAGGGCACCGGATTTTATATGAGGCCTATATCTACATATGCAATCCATTCTCTTCCCATTTTTTTTTTCACCACAGGGTCAATAAATTACAAATGCCTGATAGTACAAACAAAAAAAGAAAAAAAAAGTCGACCTACAACTTCGTTCCGTGACTGTGCACCGAGCTGAGGGAGGAGAGGAAGGGGGAAGGAAGGAGGGGACAGACGGTGTGCACCAGATCTGACGTCAGAATCTTGGTACAAAGATAAGCCGTGAGGCTTAATATGAAGTACAATGTTCGTCCTTTTAAGAAGAGTGATCGAGCTCCGTGGGGCTGACGCCTGTGCGCAAACCGCTGAACTCCTGAAGGATACAAGTACAGACAAGACCGCCTTGTCTGTTTACACCTGGTAGCCTCCACCTCTCTCACTTTCTGCACGAAGTCTGGAGCAGGCAATGGGACAGAGCACAAACTATGAGGACCGCGACAGAGACCCATGATGCAGCGTTGCGCGTAAAGAAGGGCAGCCTGGAATAATTCGCCTTCGTTCTCCTAAACACAGCGAGAGAAAAATGGGAATGGCGAGTGAGGATCTGCTCGTGACACTCCAGATACTACCTGGGTTTTTTTCAAACTGCCTGTTCCTCGCCCTGTACGACTCCGTGGTGCTCGTGAAGCGCGTTGTGTCGCTGCTCAGCTGCTCCAGGACCGCCGGCTCCGGAGAGTGGCGCCGTATGCTGACCTCAGAAGGGCTCCGCTCCATCTGGAACAGCTTCCTTCTAGACGCCTATAAGCAGGTAAGGTCGCCGATGAACCTGCGCGCGTCTGAGTGCTTCGAGTTGAGTCATCCTGTCATGCATTTTCATCAGACGGTATAGGGCTACAAGTCTCCACCAGTCGAAACTACTACGAGGTATTAGGGTCACATCGGCAAAGCGCCGGATGTCGTCTTACACTGCATAGCAAAATATCTTTTTTTTTGTGTGTTTGTAGTTAGAGAGGGCGAGAGAAAAGCGAGGGACGTAGTCGGGTCAGTTAAACCGTTCAGGCCCCTCCTGCTTTCTGTGATCACTTCTGTGATACTTTGAATTAATGCAGCCGAAATCACGATGCACCTCTCCATAGTTCGTCATCTTTCCGTTTCTGCTGGCCAACTGAACGGGTAAGAAATACCATGTTGAGTCATTAACCGGCTCCTGAGCTGCAGACAAAATCAGCATTTTATGACGATATCTTGGGACAAAACAAACAAGAAAAGGTTAATGACAGCAGCTGTACTGTAGGCCTAGTGTCCATAATACATTATTGAATTTTTCTAGATCTATATATCTATTAGAGAGAGAGAAATAGATATAATTGCAATCATACATGGGTGTTTAAAAAAAAAAAAAAATAATGATTAGGCTACTGGTAACTGTGGTTTTGGAATACTAATGTAGTCATGTAGAGTCTATGGTTATCTCATCTGGAAGAACTGGCAATTGACTTCAATCAGCCATCCCACAACTGAGCTCATGATCAGATTGGAAGAGTTCCCAACCCGATCACTGAATCGACACCAGCTGAAGTAAAAAAAAGAAATAATGCATTTCATTAACAGTGATTTATCATGTCACAACTAGCATTACTAACAGTACTGGGAAACTGTAATTGCAATCAATCAACCGCTTTTAATTTTATGGTTTGTTTCAGCTGTGCTGACATACAGTAGGCCATTGCATGTTACATACAGTGGAGAGGTAACTACACTCACCGCCTTCAGGAATAAGGCAGTCCTATCACTTCCCACACTGCTTTTACAAACATTTAGAAACCACACAGCATAATTTATTTTCATTTTTGGTCATGACATTAAGCAAACATTGTTACACATTTTTCTTCAGGCTTTCTTTTTAATTGCAAATACAGACATTAACATTGTTATTCAACTAAATATATACACAAATTAAACTAAGTGCATATTTTATTTGCTTTTACTCCTTTACAAAAGAGCGGTACTACATTCTGCCAAAACATAAATTAACACCCACATTTTAAAAACTGATGTTTGCTTCCTTAGCTGCTTTCTCATCCTTTCAAGTATCAAGAGATTATGCAGAGAAACACATAGAAATCTATTTTGCATTACTACTCACTCCTTTTGCTTTGTTTGAACAAAAGTGGCACAACACCTAAATGCAATCTCTGCTAAATATGGCATTTGGGTAACACAAAAGCACGTAGACTTTAGTTCATATTTATTGTAAAAGTTCATGGTTAAAACGAGGCATTTTACCATATTGACTTCATCAGATTAATTCATCTCATAATTATTCCTTAAATTGTGTTGGTTGAGTTGGGCAAAATTAAATCTATTAGAGGTAAATTTTCAAAATCTGAAATTATAAATGACTGTCAACAGAAAAGGCTTTGTGAAAATCAAGACTTAACATTAGACTGTTTCCTAGTGAAGGTTTCTTGGACTTCAGCATTCCCTTCAATCAACAGATAAATGCTTGGATTAAATATTCAAATTGTGGGTCTAAGGACAGAGGGTGTCGTATGTTGTACAGATTCTAAAGTCCTTTGAGGCAAATTGTGATTTTTGATATTGGGCTATTCAAAACAAAATTGAATGGAACGAAGAGGCACTATACATTAAAATTCTATTGATCTGGTCAGAGGACTAACATTTTGGTTCAAGAGTATAATTATCAGATTCAACAGCTGTAACAAGTGCTTTAGTCAATGAAGCAAGCATTTCATCACTCCACATCTGTGGGCCCGTCCGTCTTCAGGAATGTCTCTGGGTGCACAAGCGAGTTCAGAAACTGCTCAGTATTGGTGGAGATTTGTGTTCTCCAAGTGAATTCCTATTACATCGGTTTCTGCATATCAGTTAGACCCTAAGGTTCTATTCACCCACACCTGTAACCAATCCATGTAACCCACACAGACCGATAATCACAGAGATGCAGCTATCTGGAGGTAAACCACTACAGACAGCATGCGTCGTGCTGGGTTGGGGAGGAGGAATGGCAGGGAAAACAGGTTGACTTGAGTTCTGTTGCTGACAGCATCTTCATGATGGTCATAAAGGAGTTGAGGTCAACAATGAAAGGAGGAGCCAAGTACCTAGAGAAAACAGGGTGAAGGTTGCACTGTGAAACAGTGAGAACACTGCTGAAAAGAACCGTTGGCAAAATCCATCAACCCTTTGAGGTCCAGCATTACAACTTGTTTAAAATGTCGCCATGAGAGTTGGTCTGATGCAAAATTTCATTCCAATATTTAAAAAGGGCATTGCCACCTTGTAAAGTGTTGACAAAAAAAAATATACTTTTGATCGGTCCTCACAGACTTGACTGTTAGCAACTTGCTTTATAAAAAGAAAAATAGGCTGGTCAGTTAATTCTCCGGGGTTATCATAAAAACAAAATACGAAAACGTGTCTCCAAAACTGTTGGAAAAGTTTGCAAACCTTAGAATTGTGATGCAATTGCTGAATGAAGTGTTATTTGCAGGGGAGAGAAGCAAAGTTGAAATGCAGGGATTTTGATAGGCTGCAGCCAGTTTGAATCTCATGCAACCTGTGAACTCATAAACCTGTGCAACAAGTGCATACATGCACACAAAATCTGTCTAGACATGCCAATATGTAAAGCATAAACACTCATACATAGATACACCATACCCAGATAGATTTGTCAGCAAATCCGACTTTACTGCAGCAACCATCAATGAGATTGTTAGACAGTTTACTGTCAAGCGCCAGTATCTCACCTGACATATTAGAGGGGCCACTAGTGTTGCTACATCCTGTCACGGGAGTTACACCGATGTTTTTGATCCCACCAAAAGTGGCAGGTTTGGGCTTTCTGTAATGGTCCTAGCAAGATGAACAGCCCAAGCTGTCAACTCTGCTCTATTTAGGCTCCTTGTGGAGTGGCATGTGGTAGCACGCAACCCTGCTGGAGCTGTACAGCCCAGCCACGGGTAACCAAGAGACAGCTTGTGGACATCTGGCTCTGGGCTGATGTTGCGGTCAGAGCAGGCCAATGGGTGGCCTTTGTGGGGGATGGTCCTCCATGCTCTGCTATGTCCAGTGGGACTCAGATCTGACAGGGGGAGGGAGAGAGAGAGAAGGATCAAACTTTTGGTGCTCTAAAAGGAGACCTCAAACTCAGAGAAATATCGTAATTGAAGGAGATATGAACACAGACACAGCAGAATAATCAGACACTATTAACACAAAGGGAGACAAATACTTACAAATAATTATGACAAAATGACAAACAGAAATGCAGTCTGCTGGGCCCTCGGTCTATACATAGTCAAAGTTTCCAGTGAGATAGTATTGAGTTTATATAGTGACTTTGCTGTTGTATACATTACTGTTGCTGCTCTAGAAACAACATTTAGTTATATTTAAAATATTCTATTCTAATCCTGTTCTGAATTTATTCTTTATTTAAATAATATATTTTTTAAAAAGCAATTATTTAGTAATGAAAAAGAACCGTTGAGAGTACTGGTAAGAATAGTGCTATCTGTTAAATCGGAATGATACCCATCCCTACTCACGAGAAAATGGCGGCGGGTAAGGACAGTGTATTTACATAATTTATCACTCACTCACAGTTAAGGAGTTCATCTCTGGAGAGCAACGGGGGGATTGTCATACCATTTTCGATATGCGTTAATGGTTGTTGCTTTGTATCTATGACACACTGTGTCCTTCTTCTGATTCATTTAAACATTAGAATTAGCTTTAGTTTGTTATTTGATACAACAAATTGAATAGGGGTGCTGGTGTTTACCATGATTGAAGGGGCACTGACTTAATGTTGGTGCAATCAATTAGATTTGTCAAGATTGTCAAAGATAATCATAAGAAATTACTTTAATTAATAAAGACCTTTTGACTAAAAATGAATTATAGCCAATTAATTGTTTGAGTCTCATCAAATACACTATTTGGCACTCAGATTATTAATTAAATTAATAACTATAACCTAAAATTACCATTAATAGCTAGTATGAAAAGGATTTGGAATTCAGTATAGAAGAGGTTGGTTGATGATTTATTCTTGAGACATTAAAGTGACCAGTCACAAATGTGTGGCTGGGGAAGAATTGTGGTTCCGCTGTGGAAAACGTCCACTCGCCTGTTGTCAGTCGTGCTCCGTTCAGTTAGCTTAGCGCTAACTTTCTCAGTTGCTTCTTAAAGTTTAGCTGGCAGACTAAGCGCTAAACTTTGTTGCAAGAATCTTGTGCAGGATCTTGCTTCGCCACTAAGAGGGAGAGTTTGGTTCTGAAGGAAGGAAGACTTCTTTGTTGCGGCCTGGTGTCCATTAATTTACCTTCAGTCTGTAATGGTGTCTTTACAAATCTCCAAAAAGTGTATGAGTCAGCTGCAGCTGATTCAGAACGGAAACCAAGACAGTGGTTCTGAAGTCTTTACACTGGTTTCCTCTCTGTCAAAGAAGTGATTTTAAAGTACTACTGTTGGTTTATAAAGCACTAAATGGTTTAGGGCCAAAGTACATTTCTGATCTTCTGCTACGTTATGAACCATCAAGATCTCTCAGGTCATCTGGGACAGGTCTGCGTTCTGTCCTCAGAGTAAAAACTAAATATGAAGAAGCAGCGTTTTATTTTTCTGCACCATATATCTGGAACAAACTCCCAGAAAACTCTGCTACAACTCTCAGTTCTTTTAAAACAAGGCTGAATACTTTTCTGTTTGCCTTGCCTATGTTAAAAAATACATACTCATTCGAGAGAAGATATTTGATATTTGAGGGATTTTTTTAATATATGGGGCAGGGAAAGACACCTGCTATCTCTACTGTATAACTCATTAATAAGAACCTCACATTCTGTATATGGCACAAAAACATGTTGGGAACAGGATATGAAGATAGATGGTGATCTTTGAGATAAAGCGCTACAGAGCACGCTCGTCAAAGCACTGTCTTATTCAATTTAAGATCACTTCACTACTAATAAAACAAAGCTACACAAAATCTTTCCAGATTTATCCCCACTGTACGACAAATGCCATAATGAAGAAGCCACTCTTCTCCACAGATATGTTCTCTGTCCTAACTTAGCACCATTATGGACTAATGTATTTCAAATTTTATCAGAAATGTTACATACACTAATGGAACCTGACCCACTTGTGCTTGGAGTCTCACTTTTCCCTGCTTAATAAAAGTCAACAACAATTGCTATCTTATAGTGGTTTGGAAAAAGAATGTCCCAACTGTGAAACTATGGCTGGAAGAAATAGTAAAGCTCTCTCACCTGGATAGATTACATTTCTTCCTGGATCAGTTCAACAGGATTTGGCATCCCTTTGTCCAATACAATAACTCAAACTGTTTAGCTGTACAATATTAAGACCCCCTCTGGAGTGACATTCTGTAAAGTCCTGGGAAGGGGAGGGGGGTGGGATAACGGGATACTTGTGTAAATGTCCCTTTTGTTTATTTTATCTCTAACTAAAGAAAAGGCAAATTTGTAATAGTTAATATTTCTGACTGCTGACTCAATTTAAAAAATAAAAAAAAAAAAGATTTAAACAAATTTTTGGAAGTATTATGATTACAAACATTTTGAGAACTTTAACAAGATGAAATATAACTTAGACTCGAACAATAATGGATGTGACCAAAACAAGAATTATTTGCCAAATCACCACAGCTTTATAAACTTAAAAGAAAAAAACTGCCTCAACTTTCTCACCTGGTGTCTGTTCTTTAGTGGAGTTCGGTCCTCAGGAAGATCAGCAGAACATCTCATGTGAGGTAAGACATTTCCATTACATATACCACAATGCCAGCTCTACCAATTTCTTTCCTGTGTCCCAAACAAGCTATAATGCTTATACACTACAATTTACAAAAGGATAACTAAGTCCAGTGAGTCTCTGAATGAACAAGTGTTGAATCAGCTCAGTGGCAGTGCCTGTCAGCTGCATGAGACACCAGCTAGTCTCCTAGGAGACAACAAGTGTCATCATCAGATCAGGCTCGATACTTCAACTTTTACAACGGCAATTTCCCTACACTTTGGCAGATCCGGCTCTATGTTTATTTACTGACAATTAAAAAAATCTATTGAGTGATAATTTTGTAGTTAATGTACATAGCTAATCAATTACACCAATCAGCTTCATCGTGTATATAGTCTAATCAGTACGGTAACATTAAATTAGCTGCTAACATTAAGTTAGATGCTAATGTTGCCAGTAGTTAGCCAGCTAGTTTTTTGCAAGTGTGTTTTCTTGTAATTTTTTAACAAATAAGTATACAAAATACCCCCAAGTAGCCAAACTATTAAAGTTAGTTCTGTAATTTCATTGATTAAATTTTTAATATATTCACGATACATCGCAAATTATATTAATATACATAATCTAAGGACAGTCTAAGGACAGAGGGTGTCGTATGTTACAGATTGTGAAGCCCTTTGAGGCAAATGCGATTTGTGATACTGGGCTATATAAATAAAATTGAATTGAATTGAATAATCAATGCGTATTGTATGTACGAATATACATAGCTGAGCTAATGTTGGTTTAGTTGTATCATACAGAATAAATGAGTGAAATAAAACAGCGTGTCTGGTTCTGCAAGAGGGAGGAGGTACAGAGAAACAGAAAAACGAGCAGGTTAGGTGTCACAGAGTCTCTTTCTGGAACTGAAAACCCAGTTTCCCTCATCTCAGGGTTAATTAACTCACTTCATTAAACCCGCTTTCTGGAATACACCCCAGGGGGTGAAATACATTTGTTATGCTGTCATTAGCATTATATTTTAAGATACTACATTCTACAATGTAATTTTTAATTGGATGTAACAGATTGCTTTGCACAGAAGTCAGAAAAAACCCTCCAGTACATCTACTAAAAAATGAATGAAAAATAAAAGTAACAAAATGTGCACAAAATCGAGGGACAGTGGAAACTCTCTCATGGCACTGTATTGTGTACAGCATCAGTGCAAAAAGCAAATGTATAACATTTAAGTGCAGTGTTTTAAATTGATAGAAACACTAAGATGCAGCAAAAAATAGTGTTGCAATAAATTGTATTGTGTGACAATAACAATGGCATGTCTTATCGGTTAGAATTTCAGTCACAATTTGCATGAGTCATTAGTTACAATTAGTTAAAAAATGTCTGTTGTCTTTCAGGAATATTTTGAGCTTTGTGCAAGATGTCATCGAGAAAGGCAAGTCTACAATACTTTATCATCATAACAATTCTTACTTAAACAGTAACTCAGTGCTTACAATTGAATTTGTACTATTATTTGTTGTAGAGACACCAATACAATATCCTTTCAAGTAACCTGATTACACCAACTGATTGAAAGAAGCAGTACAATAAAATGGGGGCAAGGGTGTCAAGAGAGCAAAAGAGACAGGGCAAAGACATATTATCCAAACTCCCCAAAAGTCAGAGACATTTCTAGTGGCATTCATGTAGTTGCTAACTCAGGTGAACCAAACAACACATTTTATGAGGACAGACTAGAAACTGTATCACATACAGAAACGGATGACAATGAGGAAGTGGCTGGACCAACTCTGAGAGAAGAGTCGTTAGAGTGGGCCTCTACCTTTTGCGTAACACAATGCACTGGATGCTCTGCTTAAAGTACTACAAAGACAGGGCCATGAGGAGCACCCCTCCACTGCCAGAACCCTTTATCACACAAGCAGAAAATTCAAGGACAAAACAGACGGTGTGGAGACAATAACATAAAATGTGGCTGACCAATTCTCTCTGCACCTTAATAATGATCCCCCGGAATCAACACAAGACCTACAATCAATTAATATTTCCCTGAACATCGATGGCATACCTTTTCAAGTCGTTCTGTGTTCCATCAATTTGACACCAAAGTGCATTTTCCCCCTCTGCCTCTCCATTGCCTCTTCCAAACTGAAGGATACCAGTTTCATCACCAAGACAATGAGGGAATTATCCAAAGTGATGCGAGATGGTCAGGAAGATCCCTCGAGGTTGAAATGACGTGCATAACTTGTGATGCTCCAGCTAAGGCAAAGGGGGATATTGGAAGGGCGAATGCTTTACCCTGAAGTGGACAACCTCACCTTGAGAACTGTCCAAGTCTCAGTCTCCCAAACTATAGAGGACTTGGAGAGCTTGTGCCTTCAGATCATGTCTTCTTTCAAGAAGAAAATAGTGAGTACAGTGAAATTTCTTTCCCGGTATTTTGACAAATGACACACAACAGTAACAGATATTTTGATTTCTACAGATTCAGTACCTCAGTCTGCAAGATGGAGGAAGCATGGGGGATGGTGTGAGGAGGATGCTTCAAACAATTGGAAGCAACTCACTCTGGGGGAAATATAGTTTTAAGGGGGAGAAAGGGAGAGAGGCCGTTTTATAAATGAACAATAAATGATAAGTAAGTACTTTTTAAAGTAGTTTTGACGGAAACATTATCAGTCTGTGCTTGTAGAAACACTTTCAGATTGTATAATAGCAACGATAAAGGCTATGGTACCATAAAATAATTTTCACTACTCACAATTTTTCAGCGGCTCCACTTGTGTCATTCCATGTCACTAACATTTCTGTTCTGAAATGGTTCCTGTGGTCATCTGAGGCCATTTCACCTTTTGTGGTACATTCCAACACCCTGATTCTCGTTTCCTCAATTCCAATCTTAACCTATCCTAAATTCAACCATAACACTTAATTTTCCTTGGTGCTGCTGAAGATGCTGGCAGCCTAAAAAGTGAGCCACTTCAGTTGGAACTGCAATATAGTAGTCAAAATGAGTACCATCACATTATACTTTTTAATTTAATACAAGATGTACAATGTCAACTATTTAGCCTATTAATTTGGAGAAGGGACAATGTCACCGCATTCACTAAAAAACGACATATTAAAAGAGCAAATCTTCCCAGGCCCAGCTTCAAACATAGAGAACCAGTGCTGGGGAGAATTCAGGACTGGTAAGATAGACTTGCGTTCTATCTTAATCATTAGATCATGGTGGATGCTATATTTCAATATATACATCTTATAAGATTACATTACCCAGTTTAGAAGCAGTGAAGTATAACAATTCATAACAGAAGTTATGTCACTTTTCCTGTAGAGCAGGGTCTTGTACCATGAAGGTAGTTGAACAAACTCAGGGTTACAGGATTGGTTTTGAATTGACGAAACCAAACCGATGCAATTAGGCTTTATTAGTACCATGACGCAGCTCATCAACTTTCTGTCAACTCAGGCTTTGATCCTTAAGCTATGATTACTTCATGCGCGTGTGCACATAAATGAGTGACGTCGGCACTAAACAACCAATTGCGTTCGATATGGATAGAGCGAGAGCTATATATTTTCCCGCGGAGGAGCAAGAGCTTCTTCTTCAGAAATATGAATATAATGTGATCATACAGAGCAAGCATAAATGTCATTAACAATTAATTCCGGCCATCGGCAAAAATTCAAATGAATGCTTGTTTCCATCCACTATCGTAATGTGATTTGGAGGAGTTGGTTTATTGAGTAATAGGTTTATAATTTTCCATTATAAAGGCCTTTTCAGACCAAAAAAATAATCGGTGCTAATAAATTGCGCGTCAACTTAAAAATTAGAGTCTATCTCTATGAGCCTATCCACAACACCAGATAACAAGGAGGACCTTTCTTCCTTTACAGACTGGTAAAGTAACCACTGAACCTATAATTGGGCATTACATAGCTTCACATAGCTTGATAATGTACTTGGCTATGCACAGGACTGTTACTTTTGTGAATGTATATTAATGTATTTCGTTCATTGAGTTTTATTGTTGTGATGTGTTTTCACTGTTAGGTTGTTTTGATAGCCACGTACTAAGCTGATGTTAGTAATGTTTCACAAAGACTAAAGTTCTTGCAACTATCATTCTTTTCTAACCTGGCACCATTTATCCTACACATTTCATACATACACTCCAATTTGACCTTTAACGGAGCCACACTCTTTTTAACATGCCATTTTAAATTTCCTTTCTTTGTCTAACCATGTGGCTGCTGCTCATTTTCCATTTTGTGTGTTTTTGCTTTGTCAATCTTTTAATCAGTTTGTAAATGTTCTCATATGTAAGTCGCTTTGGATAAAAGCGTCTGCTCAATGACTAAATGTAAATGTAAATGCTTGGGTATAAATGTGCTGGTTTCTTTAATGTTGAACAAGAGTGAATAATTTGCCAACCTCTCCTATGTTGAACTCCAAATCCTTTAACCTACTATCTATTAATGGTAATTTTGGTTAGTTATTAATTAAATTCTTAATCTGAGTTACAAATTGATATCTTAGTGTATTTTGAGACTGAATCAATTAATTTGGCTTTCAAGGACTTTATTTATTAAAGTTATTATTTGTGAATATCTTTGATAATTATGATGCACCTACACCATTTGGTGCCCCTTTAACCATTCTAAATCCGAACACATTTATAATAAATTCTTTATCTGTATGTAATCACAATTATTACCTTGGCCCCCTCGAATCCTTAAAAAGTCTAAAAAAGTCTTAAATTTAGTTTTTGATATTCAAGGTCTAAAATGTCTTATAATGTCTGGAATTGTAGGAGGTTAGGCTTTTAATTGGATCTTGGGCAGAATGAATGAGCATTTCTGTTTTTTTTTTAATTCAGTTTTTCTGTTTTATTTTACCGGTATTTCATATCTCACAACAATGAAAATTTCCGAAACGTACGTTTTTCTGTTCAATAGGTAGCGCACGATCGGCTTGGTAGGTTGTGGTAGTACAAGTTGTGTACAGGATGTGATCCAAATTGTAACACAGAAGAAAAATTTGAACCTGACCTGTCCTGTGAAACCAAGCATCTCCAGATTTGGTGATTTTGAAAATTTGTGATAAACTGTAGGATGTTCTTTCATGGGTTGGGAAAATTCTCCTACTTCTTAAGCTAAATAAACTATTTATACCCCTCTTGGATCAGCTGGAAAATGCATCTTCACAAAGCTGAAAACAGGGATGTTTTTCTGAGCTCATGAAAGGTTGACTTTTTAGAGATACGTGGTTCTCACAGGAATACGACTCTATTTAATTCATTTCAATTTTTTTTATATAGCCAAATATCACAAATCACAATCACATTCCTCAAAGGGCTTTACAATTTGTAACATACGACACCCCCTGTCCTTAGACCCTCATTCGATAAGGGAAAAACCCTAATTACAGGGGGAAAAAAATTATAGAAACCTCAGGAAGAGCAACAGAGAAAGGATCCCTCTCCCAGGACGGAGACACATGCAATATATGTAGTATGTACAGAATAGATTCATAACAGAAAATCATAGTACATAAAATGATGATGACAATGATGAAATTGTAGTATATTTAATTATGATGAATAGTGTAGTATGTAAAACATAAGGGAAGAGGATAGATCTAGAAGGACAGCTGAGCAGCTCCAGGTGAAGCCCAACGAGCAGCACCCGAGCCAATCGCCCGCTCCACCATAAATGGACTGCATTCGGGGCTAAGCACAATAACTTCAGTGTTGTCTGAGTTTAGTCATCCAGGTTTTTTGTCCTTAAGCAATGCTTTAATTTTAACTAAATGATTAGTTTCTTCCGGCTTAATCTAAAGATATAATTGTGTATCATCTGCATAAGAATGAAACTTAATGGAGTGTTTCCTAATAATATTGTCCAAAGGAAGCATATATAATGTAAATATAATTGGTCCTTGCGGAACTCTGTGACTAACTTTTGTATGCCTGGATGAGTCATGGCTAACATGTACAAACTGAGATCGGTCTGAAAGAGAGGATTTAAACCACTGTAATGCAGTTCCTTAATTAATTGTTCCAGTCTCTTTAATAGGATGCGATGGTCAATGCAGCACTAAGATCTAACAAGACAAGTACAGAGACAAGTCCATTGTCTGATGCAATCAAAAGGTCATTTGGAATCTTCACCAGTGCTATATCTGTGCTATGATGCACTCTAAATCCTGACTGAAAATCCTCAAATATACTATAATTATTTAGAAAGTCACATAACTGATTAGCAACTGTTTTTTCAAGGATCTTAGAGATAATGGGAAGGTTAGATATAGGTCTATAGTTGGCTAAAACCCCTGGATCAAGAGTGTGCTTTTTAAGCAGAGGTTTAATTACAGCTATTTTAAAAGACTGTGGTACATAACCTGTCAAAAAATTGATCATATCTAGTAAAGCAGTGCTAACTAGTAGCAAAAGATCTTTAAGCAGCCTAGTTGGTCTAAGAGACAGGTTGATGGCTTAGATGAAGAAATTGTACCATGGAGCTAACCTTCTTTTATCTTCTTTTTTAGAGGGGCAACAGAGTCGAGTGTTATTTGCCGTGAAACTGCAGCAATATCAACAAGATGATCAATTTACAAATATATGATTTTCTTAAAGAATATGATGCATTACTGTACATTATACTACCCAACGGAATATAAATTAGCTCTAACCTTAAACATCTACAGCAGTGAAATGCAACATAAACATTAAAGCTAGGGCAAGTAAGTTTGAGAAACTAGCAAGAAACAGCTAGATTTTGAAAGTGTCCAACCGAAAAAGTTCCACTCCCTCAGTTCAGAGCTCCTTCCAAAGCCACTTACTCAAAACACATGAACCCACACTTTGGCGGTGTGGAAGTTAATGCTTCGAAAACACACAGATGAGCTACATGTTAGCTAACATTTGCTATAATGTAGGTGTACGCTAAGCAGGTAGCTATATTGGCTAGTAATACATACATTAGGGAAAGTAAAAAATTACCATAAAAATGAAAAAAAGTCCGATTACAAGTCCAGCAGAAATAAAGTGACCATGTTGTCACTTTTCAGCCCCTTGAGGTCCCTCGCTTGATGCCATTGGTGAAAAGTGTAAGCGCGTTCTTTTATTTGCAGGACAAAAAACAACTAGAGACCTAATCTTGTTTTTAAGATTTGTTACTTTTCAATTAGAATATCACAAATGCGTGTACACGGATTCTCCTTCAGAAACTACAGTATACTCGCTGGTAACTGAAGTCCGTCCAAAAGGGAAGTGAAAAACTTTAAGATTATTCAAAGAGATGTATTCAAATATGCTGCTGTCTGATTGGTCAGAAGAGGATGAGTCAGGGGGGTTGAGATCTCCCCTTCGGTTCACAGCCTGGTGACGTCATCTCCTCCAGACAGATCTGGGAACACAAACACTCTTCCCAAAAGGGTCACAGTGGGGCCTCTTTTCTTTAGCGATAGTTTATGGCCTTCTCTGACAATTTATTTATGTTGGTATGTGTTTTACTCATGCAGTGAGGCTCTTTGTTATCATTGAGAGGTCTGTTTCTTATCACAGTCTTAAGGTTGTTAGCACCCTAAGACAGACACGGGGGGGGGGGGTAACTGCAGTCTGACACACACACAGCTAAGTGATTATTACACACACACTAATGGAGCGTTTCCATTACCAGAACCAGTTCAACTCGACTCGCCTCGGCTCGCTTTTCGCTCTGTTTTCCATTGCAGATAGTACCTCCACAATAGTATCTGGTCGTCATAGCAACACCGCAGAAAACTCCCACGATACACACCTGCTACCCACACACACAGGACAATGGAGGAAATCGAGTGTATGCAGTTTTTGATCGTTGGGATGTGGCTGTTTCTCACAGCAAGAAGACAATGTTGTTTTGTTTGATTGGCATATTCTTCCGAGTTGCCATAATAGTAACTGCTGTGTTTTCACGTGACATTTTAGTATCGCCTCAGCTCGCCTAAGCTCGCTCAGAACCTCGCCGGAGGTGATACGACAAAAAGTACCTGGAAGCAGGTACAGGTACAACTTTTACACAGTGGAAAACTAAACGAAGGCGAGTCGAGGCAAGTCGAGCTGGTACTGTGTAGTGAAAAAGCGCCATAAGTGACTTCTTCTTCTTTTCCTTTCGGCTGCTCCCTTTCAGGGGTCGCCACAGCAAATCATGTGCCTCCATCTAACCCTGTCCTCTGCATCCTCTTCACTCACACCAATTAACTTCATGTCCTCTCTCACTACGTCCATTAATCTCCTCTTTGGTCTTCCTCTAGACCTCCTGCCTGGCAGCTCCAACCTCAGCATCCTTCTACCAATATATTCACAGTCTCTCCTCTGAACGTGTCCAAACCACCTCAAACTGGCCTCTCTGGCTTTATCTCCGAAACATCTAACATGAGCTGTCCCTCTGATGGACTCGTTCCTGATCCTGTCCGTCCTCGTCACTCCCAAAGAGAACCTCAACATCTTAAGCTCTGCCACCTCCAGCTCTGCCTCTTGTCTTTTCTTCAGTGCCGCTGTCTCTAAGCTGTACAACATCGCTGGTCTCACCACCGTCTTGAACACCTTTCCTTTCATTCTTGCTGATACTCTTTTATCACACAACACACCTGACACTTTTCCCCACCCGTTCCAACCTGCTTGCACTCGCCTCAACACCTCTTTTCCACAGTCTCCATTGCTCTGAACCGTTGACCCTAAGTACTTAAAGTCCTGCACCTTCTTCACCTCTGCTCCCTGTAACCTCACCGTTCCACCTGGGTCCCTCTCATTGACACACATGTATTCTGTCTTACTGCGGCTAAGCTTCATTCCTCTGTTTTCCAGAGCAGACCTCCATCTCTCTAGATTCTCCTCCACCTGCTCCCTGCTCTCACTACAAATAACAATGTAAGACACAATGCAACTCCTTATGACCTTCTCTGTACTTCTCAATCTGCATCCTCAAAGCAAACACTGCATCTGTTGTGCTCTTTCTAGGCATGAAACCATATTGCTGCTCACAAATGCTCACCTCTGCCCTTAGCCTAGCTTCCACTACTCTTTCCCACAACTTCATTGTATGGCTCATCAGCTTTATTCCTCTGTAGTTGCCACAGCTCTGCACATCTCCCTTGTTCTTAAAAATTGGCACCAGTACACTTCTCCTCCATTCCTCGGGCATCCTCTCACTCTCCAAGATCTTGTTAAACAAACTAGTCAGAAACTCTACTGCCACCTCTCCTAGACACTTCCATACCTCCACAGGTATGTCATCAGGACCAACTGCCTTTCCACTCTTCATCCTCTTCAACGTCCTCCTCACTTCACTCTTGCTAATCTTTGCCACTTCCTGCTCCACACCAGTCACCTCTTCTACTCTTCGTTCCCTTTCATTTTCCTCATTCATCAACTCTTCAAAGTACTCCTTCCATCTTCCCATCACACTCCTGGCACCTGTCAATACATTTCCGTCCTTATCTTTAATCACCCTAACCTGCTGCACATCCTTCCCATCTCTCTCTCTTTGTCTGGCCAACCTGTACAAATCCGCCTCTCCCTCTTTAGTGTCCAACCTAGCATACAAGTCCTCATATGCTCTTTGTTTGGCCTTTGCCACCTCTGTCATAGTCCCAACCACTCTAACAAAAACCAGGCAATATGAACTCTGGTCTGACCTCTTACTTTAACCAAAGTCTTTTTAGTCGTAGTCTTTTTCAAATTGTGTCTTCCTTTTTTTTGCCTTGTTTGCCAGTTCCTTGTTTGTTATACTTACATTATTATACTATTATATTATCTTTATATCCATGGCATAAAATTGTCTTTAAATGACAATATCGTTTATTGTAATTTGTTCTGGGACAATATTATTGTCCAACAAAGTAGTTATTGTTACAGGCCTATTTCTCAATAGAAAGCGCGTAAGTAAATGCATTTGAAGGGTTGAGGGATGTGTTGATGGGCTCCAGGAGCTCCTGCCATCTGTGTGTGAATGGGGTGAATGTAAAATGTAGATTGAAAGTTCTTTGAGTAGTCGGAAGACTAGAAAGACGCTAAACAAGTACAGTCCTTTTACCATATAAAAATATAACCACAAAATGAAACCATATCTGCTTCTATACACATTTGATAAACATTTATTGTACATATTAACACAATCATCACAGATTATATGCAATTAATCATCATCATTAATCACCTCTCAACACATTTCTCAATAGGAGTTCACTTTTTCAACACCATTCGCACAATTTTCTTCAGCAACATGCAGCTCAGCACAACTGTTATATTGATAACAATAATAATGATGATAATAAATATAGATGTAACAGGTGGGTTCAAACCTTTTTTTGCTGAATGGAAGAAAGCAGCTCGACTGGCCAAAATTAAAGCCATAGGCAGCAATGGGATAAGTCACTTCAGCATGCTTGATTCTGTTTGAAAGGAATGAAACCAATCACAAACTTGTTCCATCATCACAAAGCCTGGGACCTTTCAATAATTGCTCACTCAGAGTTCTGCCATTTGTCCCCCTTTCATCAGATTCGAACGAAACCTGGTGTGTATCTTTAGGAGATAGCGTGGGATTTTTCTACGGTCAGTTCAATCAAGATTGCTCAACGACATCTTGAGTTATGAGAAAATATATGTATAAAATATATAGGTCACGGCCACTTACACAAATCTATATGCAACTTCATATTTTGGTTAATATTTGCCCACAGAGCATGCACACCATATTTGGTGAAATTCTGTTCATTGTGTTTTGTGGTACAGTTTTTTTGGAATTAGTGGCGCCCGCCTAATGGTCGAGATCAAAATACTTTGGTATGCCTATTCCCAAACACGGACTTAGGAATTTAATCAAGAATTGTCATAGTGATCTTAATTAAAATAATAATAAATCAAACTTGTATAGCGCTTTTCTAGGTAGCGTATTTTTTGGGCTTTAAGGCGCACTGGATTATAAAGCGCAATATCAATTTACATGTCAATTACTGTCAATTTTCACACGTAAGGCGCATCTGATCATAAGGCGCAATAAGCTTGTCTGTAGTCCTGTGTATTACTTCGCGAGGCTCCTGACTACAGTAGCCGTAATGTGTAGCACATAAAATCGGTTCAAGGTTAATAAACACAACCAGAATTAATACATAAGGTGCACTGAATTATACTGTTGATTTTTGAGAAAATGAAATGATTTTAAATGCACCTTATAGCCCGAAAAATACAGTACTTAAAGCTGCTTTACAGAGTGAACACAACATAAAATTATTTAATATTTAAAAAGAAAGTATGACATGAACATATAGAATGATTTTAAGCCTTTTTGGTGGATATGGTCAACCTGCTAGGAGGAGTAAGTCAAATTACAAACGCATCATTTCCTGTTGCCGGTAGGTGGCGCTATGAGTATGACTGCATATTGTCATTTAGATGTCTTCAGGGAAGGACTCTTATCAAACATGTGAAGTTTGAAGCAGATTTGAGCATTTACACTGAAGTTACAGCAATGTCCTGTTCCTTTGCAAAACATCAAAATATGTTGCCACGCCACGGACACGCCTTTCATCGAAAACTCACAGTTCGCACAACTTTTAATGGCGAAGGTCTTTAGATTGCAATGTGAACATTTGAAGTTGATTCAATAATTTCTCTAGGAGGGGTTCATTACAAGTATGCAACCTGTAAATGGTGAAAGATGGCCTAAAAGTGCTCATTCAATTCAAAATGCCTGTTTTCTGTTGTGTTTAGGGTAGGGATCCTTGAGGCTTTTTTGTATGTGTTATTTCTGCTAATAACCAAACCTACCCTATGCATGTCTCTCACCCACATCCATGCTGTCACCGCCGCTGGGCAACCAGTGGTGGTAGGTGGGGCATTCAGAGATCAAGAATTCCCCAATGAGGGAGAAAGAGTTGATATGCTTGAGTCCCCTTTTCAAAGTTTTTTTTTTTTTACTTTTTCTGTGGGATAACCTTATTAAACAAAATATTAATCATAAGAGTGTATTTGTACATACTTTACAACGTGTCTGGAGGGTAATTTTAACAAAATGAGGTAAAAATAATGTAAAAACAAGGCGATTAAATGCCCCAAAAACACATAATACATAGAACTTTACGTGAGCTGCTGCTCAGAACAATTGCAAATTACAGTACAATGCAGTAGATCATAGACTGAGAAAAAAAGGAGAAGAATGCTGAAATAATATCTGACAAAAAGGTAACATCTGTAAAGTGGAGTAATGTGCTACTACTTTTGTCTTCTAATTGTACAAATGCACAAATATATATTGTACAAGTTCTATTGTGAAAAAAATGTGTGTATTGAAAAAGTAGACTGAAAAATAAACTGACTATAAAAAAAATTACTATTATTAAGTGATACTTTAAACAGGTATTGCTGAACATACAAGTGCAACGAGAGTCCCATTCAGGAGACCTACCCTTTATCACAGTCTCAAAGGCATTACAATACCATAATTGTGAAACCATAAAGACAGGTACAATGTCTACAGTTTTTCAAGAAGTAAAATATGGTAGGCAAATCTCACTTCACATCTTCTTAATGTGTGCACTCTGTGGGTAAAGATTAATGCCTATTTTTACCTCCTTAGGTGAAACTTGGCTGCGAGGCACCCAACTCCAAAGTGGTGAAGGTGCCTGATGGCTCTTGGTGGAGCAGCAATATCAGTAATATGACTAATGTGACACCTGGTGCCAGGATTCAAAATGAAGATGAGTGCCGACTTCTGGATTTTGAGTCATCAGATCGCCCTCTGGTGGTCAACTTTGGCTCAGCCACCTGACCTCCCTTCATCAGCCACCTGCCAGCTTTCCGGCAGTTGGTTGAGGACTTCAATGATGTAGCTGATTTCCTGTTAGTGTACATTGATGAGGCTCACCCATCTGATGGCTGGGTGGCCCCTCCTATGGGCTCTTGTTCTTTCAAAGTCCGAAAACACCAGAACCTGGAGGAGCGGATGGGAGCGGCTCGCAAACTCATTGAGCACTTTTCTCTGCCACCACAGTGTCAGCTGGTGGCCGACTGCATGGACAACAATGCTAATGTGGCTTACGGTGTGTCCAATGAACGGGTGTGTATAGTACAACAGAGAAAGATTGCCTACCTGGGTGGCAAGGGGCCTTTCTTTTACAATCTGAAGGTTGTACGGCAGTGGCTGGAACAGAGTTACGGTAAACGGTAGGAGTAATCAAGGACAGAGGAGGACTTGTCCCATATTTCAGTAGGGAAAAAAGAGGTCATTCGGTTTTGTAAAAATATAAAAGGCAAAATCAAAAGATGTGTTAAAGTCAATTTTGGAAAGTAACTAAGTACATTTACTCAAGTACTGTACTGAAAATATTGTACTTTTTACTGCACTACATTTATTTGATAACTTTAGTTAATAGTTACTTTTCAGATTTGCAGATTAAATACAAAATCTAATCAACAAATAGATTATTATGTATTATTGTGGATAAAGATAAGACTTTATTGATCCCTTTGTAAAATTCACAAGATACCCGGCAGTGTCTATATAGTAAAAAATAAGTTCCCACCTATACAACTGCAACATTAAAGTAATGTACACATCATTAATTATAATTCAATAATATAAAACACACCTGTATACACAGAGTATTTCTACACTGTGGTATTGCTACTTTTACTTAAGTAAGAGCTCTGAGTACTTCTTTCTCCACTGGTGATATCATCTGCCAAAAAGTTGTAATGAACTAAGTTCCAGAATTGTGGAACTTTTGAAATCATCATCATCCAGTCCAGCAAATTGATTGGAGGCAACGTCTGAAGTTGACAGTGTTTGTGGTTCGACTGTATTTATCCCCGCTTTGGTGCTAAAATCATGTTTTACGTGATTTCCATTGAAATTAAAAACCAAATAACTGAAATAGGGAAGAAATCACCATTTCTTAAATGGTAAATGGACTGTGCTTGAATAGCGTCTTCTGACCACTCAAAGCACTTCACACACTACATATCACATTCACAAACAGGAGCAGACTGCCCATCAGTACAAGGAAACTAACCATTCACACACACTCACACACTGAAGGCACAGCCCTCGGCAGCAATTTGGGGTTCAGTATCTCGCTCAAGGACACTTCATCATGTGGTCTGGGGAAAGCCGGGATCGAAACGCCGTCCCTCCGATTGGTGAACGACCTGCTCTGCCACCAAGCCGCAGCCGCCCAAAATATGTTTTATAAAGTAATGTGTTTTAAATTATTTTATGAACATTTTAATATTGGATGTGTTTATCGTTGTGGTCATGTGTTTTTATGTCGACAACTTAATTTAATTTTTTTTCTTTATCTACCCTTTTCTCTGGACAAATGTTCATTAATACAGTAGATACTCACCATTGTTCTCCATCTGACAGCTCTATACAGTGTTTTTCCCTTTCCATATAGTTCAAATACAAAGCATTCACCCCTTTCGTGAGTTTTCATGTTTACAATATTGAATAAAAGTAGGTTTAATGTGTTAATGTTTTTTGACACTGATCAACAGAAAAAGATCCTTTAAGGTAAAAGATCTAAATAGTAAGTATTCACCCACTCCAAGTCAATATTTAGTAAATGTACCTTTCGGCGCAGTTAAAACCTTTAGTCTGTGTGGATAGGCCTGGGTAGGTTATGCTAGCTTCACACATCTGGACAAAACAATTTTCCCCCATTCCATGTCCAGCCACAAATTGCTGACTGACAGAGCCACTCTGGGATTTTCATATTGTTTTATGCAGTCCCTCTGTTGCTTTCGCTACATGCTTGGGCTTATTGTCATGCTGAAAAAAGCAAATCTCCTGCCAAGTGGCCGGGTTTCTTTAAGGATTCATCTGCATTTTGCTGCATTCGTTTCACCCTCTAACCTCACAAGTCTGCTGCAGAGAAGCAAATCCCACTGCATGATGCTGCCACCACCATGCACCCCTGGTGGAAACGGTATTTTTATGATGTTTGGCTTACACCAGACAATGTGATTAGTCTGATGGACAAAAAGCTCAGTTTTGGTCTCACCAGACAGTAGAAGCTTCTCCCAGATGACTTCAGAGTACCCCATGTGCCTTCTGGCAAAATGTAGCCCAGATGTAGTGATTTTTTTTTAAGAGTGACACTCTCCCATAAAGCTGCGAATGGTGAATCACAGACGTAGAATCATCAACATTTAAGGGGAATCCTACCTCCCTCACTAGCCTCCTTGCATGCTTCCTCAGTTTCTGAGGATGGCCTGCTCTAGGATGATTTATAGCTGTAACTGTTTCTGTTTCCAGTGTTATGGGCGAGCCGGGGGGGGGGGGCTTAGCTCTCCCAAAATAGACCTGAGAACAAATCAATTTTGACTTTGGTGGGATGTTGAAAAACTGATAACCAGTAGTATTTCTAATGATCGATACAACGGATGATAGAAGAAATACATACAATCTGATTAAAATGTTATTTTATCATGTTAATTAATGTTCTGTCATCTTTAACTTGTTGGTTGGTGCGGTTGACTTTATCTTCTGTCAATAATGCATGGACGCACGGATGTTTTTATGTTTCTTAGTTCATGGGCTACTTTCATGTGTAATTATTGTATGTGGATTCAGAGTCAGATCAGCAGTTCCCGAAAACAAGGCCAGTGTTGGCTGCTGGACTCCTGACAGCACATTCGCAGAGTAAATCTGAGTATCAGCTCTGTCCATCCATTTCTTTATTTCTCAATGTAATGTTTGGTATTAGAGGCAGTAGCCTAATAATGTCTCTCTCTCTCTCTCTCTCTCTCTCTCTCTTTCTCTCCCTCCCCACCTGATGCTGTCCATGGTTTGTTTTATGACGGATGTATTATCTCCTGATATGAAAATGAAAAAAGCTTACCTTTACACTTCAATTAAATGCTGTATTCCAGCTATGTGGGCTTATCAGCTATATTTAGTTTTTGGTTGTACGGAGGCTATGCTACATACAACCAAAAACAATTACACTCTGGCCCCCAAAAGCCACAGTGTTATTTTACCACTGACAGTTTATAGCGGATGTTCAGTGGCTCAGTGTTCCTCGGAGTGTTTGTTTGTCTTAATGTCTCATTTTTCTAATTGTGTCACCTCTAAAACCAATTGGCTGCACGGTGATGATTTAGGCGTGTCCTATTAAAGGGGGTGACTACTTAGGCAAGCATTTATTTTGTGTTATTTATTTTTAATTAGTTTAGATGTGTTTCCACTTTGACACTAAAGGGTCAGTGTCAAAAAAGCCACATTAAATATACTTTGATTTGGTGTTGTAAAACAATTAAACATAAAAACCTCCAAAGCTCCTTTTTTATAGGCACCGTAGATCACGCTATGCCTACATTACAGTTCATAACATTTAATCACTATTTCACATTTTGTCCCAAACTGTGAGGATAAATGTATGGGCATCCTTTAACTTTGCATGTAATGATTGAAGTTCCCTATCTCCTAGACATTATATTCATATATTAATAAATTGTTTTGCAAGATACGTTCAGAAGGGAACACCTTTGCTGCCTGGATTGTCTTCTGGCAACATCTTTTCCAGCTCAGGAAGTTCTACGGCCTGTTACATAGTTGTAGGGACAAGAATTGGGGGGGGTGCACATGTCCCACTCACTTTTCGAAATCCTATTTCTGTCCCCTTCACTTTTATTGCGTTAGATTGATTTTTGTATTTAAATCTTTTGAAACATTGTCCTCTCAGCGTCAAGCGGCCATAGAGACGGATGGGAGAGCAGAGAGATGAGAGTTGATAAAGATGTTGATATTTTCATCTGAGTCACCTTCAGTTATTAACATGCGCTCAAAGCCGTATGTTTAAGGAGCACCAGTGGCAGCAAGTGCTTTACAGACTTTTATTGTCTTTGCTAAAATCTTTCTCTATTGCTTTACAATACTTAGCCTAAACAATATCTTCAGCATCACAGATGTATTACTTTTACAGACAGTTTCTCAATGATGTGAAAGAAGAAATTATAGAGCAGGGTGATAACATTTATTAAAGATGAATGATATATGAATTTCAAATGAGATAGCATGCATACCTATTGCAGCTGCAGAGGAATTTGCAGCTGGCTTTAAATCCCTGAAATGATATTGGCAATGTGGTCAAGACCATCTCCAGATAGTAATTATTATTAGTTGCATTTGGTGGAAAGAATGTTTCTATCAACATAACTTTACAGGATTTACTAGTCTCACAACGGGAGAGGTGCTACAGGGATGTTAGGTTTACAACTGAAGCTGCATTTTCATGCACAACAAATCATCAGCACAGACAGGTGCTTGTCCCCATTTTCCCCAAAAATGGACCCGATCCAAAACAGGCACACGCCACGCCTACGCAAACCCAACATGCATACACACGTTTTCTGAAAGAAGAGACCTGACGAGACCTGAAACCTGAGACCTGAAAGTGATCCAAAAGGGCGTTGACAGGCTCAAATGGAGAAAGAACACCAATACGAATTGACGAGCAGCAATAAATGTCCTAAGGATCAATGTAAAGCTGTAGAAACTGAATTTCAAAAATAAGTTGTTCTTTAAGGTTCAAAGATTAAAATAACCGAAATAAAACAAACATTTCGTCACGTGGGCAAAGGATGCCTCCTTTTTTCTTGCAGTTCACTGTTGTCCACACTTACCTTAGAAATACACAGATCAGGAGCCTACCTAGAGCCAGTTACTTTGAATATAATTTTGACCTGGCCAGACTTGGTTCCCGGGTGGGGTCTAGGTTACTAGGAAGTGACTGGACCTGTGAAGACCCCTTTGCTTGTCATTTCTTATGAATGGGGTAGAATCTAGATAATTTTCACTTTTAAATGTGTTTTATGTATTAAAAGTAAACATTTTAACGTAAATGTCTGCTTAGATTCAAATCTTATGATTTTGATGACATGGAACCATTAAATATCCTTAAATATTTAAATATTCTCAACGTGTAATGTTCAGGAACTCTTGAAAGTCAATACGTTTGTGGGGGTGTGAACGTGTCAAGAGGATTTGTCAGTCATCATGCTGTGTAATGGCATAGGACACACAGATGGTTTGTTCTGGTCACTGTGACACAGGTGTGCAAATGAAAACCTTTGACAAAAGAGTCCCTGACTCAGTCTCTGGTTGGATAGTGAACTGCACCTGGTCAGCATGACAGAACCATTGCATCTCTTTTCATTGTCAATCTGCTAAAACTACGTATGTATCAGTAACCGATATGGACAACCCTGTTAACATTTCATCTACTGCACTTTTTCTACTTTTTCATTACTGCTAAGTGAAATGTTTTCATTTTCTAATGTGTCAAAGGAGAGAAATAATGTGGAAATTAAAGGAGAATGTTTGCTTCTAAAACTGCTTTATGTGTTGTCTTTGTGTCCCAAAGGAATATTGGATGTCAGAAAGATAAAGTGGGGTGGGATGGGGGCCACATGATCTGTCAAGTCTATCAAGGTAACTAAACATGATTTGAAGTAGGGTTACAGCAAAAGTTTGCATAGCTTTTCAAATGATAAACAATTTTAATAATTATTTAACTTAACTTAATTTATTTTATATATGAGCTGTTCTCTCATTGGACTGGCCCTCTCAAGAGCCTTTTATTCCCTAATTTTATGCCAATGGGGGTACATTTTTGTTGACTCATTTAAAAAAACAAAAAGAAACATGTATTTTTCTGCTTTCCAGAGTGGAAAGCCTTAAAGCAGTACTCCACTGATTTAGCATTGCACTCCTGTAATACTGTCACTTATGTTGGCCAGTTTAAAAAAGTATCAAAATTGATTGAGCCGAATCAGAGAAATCATCTTTTTTATTCCACACATTCTTCTTTCTTGTCAAAACGTAGAGCCTACATTATCCAACTGGACCGCTGGCATTCCGGTCAGAGAATGATGTGTATTAGAATTAGAATTATTCTTTATTGTCACATACACAACGTCTGGTGAAACTCAATCTCTGTATTTAACCCATTCTAATTATTAGGAGCAGTGGGCAGCCACTGTGCAGCACCGAGGGCCTACTCCAGCTCCAAGTGCCAGAGCCTTGGTCAAGGGCACTGACAGGAGAATGAACCTAATATACATGTTTTTGGTGGTGGGGGAAACTAGAGCACCTGGAGGACAACCACCCAAACATGGGAAGAACATACAAACTCTACACTGAAAGGCCAAAACACCCACAAAGCCGTCTTGCTGTGAGGTAACAGTGCTAACCACTGAGCCACCGTGTAGCGGCTGAAGCCTCGAATCATTAACCTCAAGCAGAGATGAGGAGCGGGCTACAGAAGTCTGGTAAGCTTACTTCTTTCTAAGTCCACACCCCAGATTTTTTTTTATTTTCAAACTTGTAGTCTTCAGCCCCAACTGACTCCTCTGGAACTTTTTTCTTTTTTACATGTAGTAGTATTCCCCAACACCCAAACAAACCTTGATGTGTAAAAAATTGGTAGAGATACCCATTAAATTAAAAAGGGTAAAAAGGGGGAGATGTGCTGACCTTACCACACCTACACACCTGGACAAGAGGGCAGAAGCAGCCCCCTGGATTTTTAAAGTAAGCAAACAGTGAGGGTCAAATTTACAAAGGGTGGTGTGGCTGTTTTTCAGATGTGATGCATTCTGCTCCAAAACAATGCAGTGTCAAGGCGCACCACCGGGCTGGAGTCGCAGTTTGCGTGTCATTTGTGCAAGCATTTGCAGGGTGAGTCTCACTTATTGCATATACACTTATTGAACAATAGTGCAAATAATAGGGGGAGACATGTTAACAAAGGACTATTGTTGAGGATTCTGGTCCCTCTCTTCTCTCTTAATTTCCCTTTCAGCATGGATTTCTGCCTCCAGATATGCAGAGTCTGGATCTGTGATTGCGGGCCGCCTGCTGGAGCACTGCTGCTGTGCCTATGGTGGAGGGGAGGTGGTGTGGCTCGGATCCCGCTCGGTGGGCTTCTCCTGGAGCTGCTCGGTTGTCCTTAGGGATCCATCCTCTTCCCTCATGTTTTAAAATCTTTACTTTTCATCATAATTCTATACTACATTTTCATACATTTTCATCATAATTGTATCTATTATGATTTCTGAATCCGTCCTCTACACTCACTTTTTACAACCTACATGTTGTCATTATAATTGTAAATACTATGATTTTCTGTTGTGAATCTATTCTATACACACAACATCTATTGCATGTCTGTCCGTCCTGGGAGAGGGATCCCTCCTCTGGTGCTCTTCCTAGGGTTTCTATCATTTTTTTCCCTGTTAAAATGGTTTTTTTTGAGTAGTTTTTCCTTAGTCAAATCGAGGGTATAAGGACAGAGGGGGTCGTATGTTGTACAGATTGTAAAGCCCTTTGAGGCAAAATTGTGATTTGTGATATTATAAATAAAATTGAATCTAATTAAATTGAATCCCCTAGGTCTGGGGGAAGCCTTACAAATTTAAAAATGCAAATCAGGATAGTAGGGGGATTTTGACTTACCACTGGTGCAGCGGTTACACCTTTTTTATGAAACCTTTGTGAAAAGTGTTTTTTGTTGTACTACTCATTTCGGCCACAAGAGGCTGAAGTGCACCTCTACCCCAGGATTAGAAGCATTCATCTTTTCTTCCAGGTGAGTTGTAATTTTTCCATGCACTCTAAACAAAAGGTACATATATTGTGTGTTAGCAATTTAGTCTTTTAGTCTAATGTAGAACTTGGGCTAGCGTTGCACTTCAGCCTCTTGAGGCCAAACTGAGATTTACAACAACTTTCCCTGGTCTTCCCTGGTTTGGGGCACAAGGCCTAGAATTGAAATCTCACCTCTTCAATCTCGCCTATCCATAACCTCTTCCACTGTTTGTTTTGTTCATACATAGGGGTCGAAGGGCTAGTTAAAGTCTGTTTACCTGGACTGGGCTACAAGACTTAGAACTGAAAACCCACATCTCCAATCTTGCCTATGAAGAGCTTAGTGCACTATCCTAAATCTCAACCACTGTGTAGAGAGGCATGACTACAGTCACCTTTTCTCTTGTCTTGCTTAAATGCACAGTGGATGTGTTTACCACACATCTTCCGGCAATGCGCTCAACAGGGAGAAATTATGCTGGGTATGAGGTGTGTGTTCCCTGCTTAACATTCTGTTAAGCTCAACCAAGATAATCTGGTGGAATGAAGGCAGTGGAGACAGCTACCTTCTATTTCCAGTCTATTGATGGATATGACTCTGGAGCAGAGTATGCTTACAAGGCTGCACAAAGTAAAATCACATGTCATAGTGTCTGCTGTTGATAAGCCCCTTCAGAAAAAAGAGTACATTGCCGTACCAAGGAGAAGGCTGTGCATCAAGATCATCAAAAATCGATGGTGCATAACTCCTGCTGGTATCTTGATTGAATGACAGCAGGTCTTGTACAGCATCTGATCTAGCCCATTTGGATTGTCTTTCCCAAACTACATTTCTGAAATACTGTTTTCTTATGCTCAACATAATGTGTATGAATGAATTCAATGTCACAATGTTCACAAAGGCCCCAAGTGTTATTGTTTTGGGTTTATGTTTAGTCATTTCCTGTTTTATTTTGTAATAGTCACCTCTCTTGTGTCCTGTAGTTTTACTTCCTGTCTTTGTGTAGTTTTCCCTCCACTTTTGATTATCGGGCCTGCCCTGATTAGTTTCACCTGGGCCTTGTTATCTCCTCTCACCTGAGTGTATTTGTGACAGTTTTCCCACTGTCAGCAGTCAGGGTGTCTGTCCCCCAGTCCTGTGTCTCTTCCCCTGTCCTGCAGTTTTTCTGGTGTGCTCCATGTTTCTGCTCGTGTTCCTGTTTCCTTGGATTTCCTTGTTGGACTTTTTTGGAATTTACCTGGACTCCTCAGCCACCCAAAGTTGTTTTGTGTTTCCTTTTGCAGTAAGTAATAAAGTCATCTTTTGTTAATTTCACCATCTCGGTGTGTCTTGTCTTCTGAATACACCAAGGTCTTTTCTTCTTCAGTTTGGGGTCTGCCATCTTGCATTTGTAAAGAAACTGTATGGTTTCTTTTGCATCTTAATATTTATTTCCTGGAAATGCTACATAACTCGCTTACATCATCACGTTAGAGGGCTTGTCCAATCAAATGCCACGCCTCATTCCTTCATATAAAGATGTTTTGTCATGCCCCTCAGCATTGTATAGCGCTGCACCCTTTAGTGTCCATAGGAAAAGCTTTCAGAAACTTCTTTGTATCTGTAGGAGACCCATTAAAGGCACATGGCTGCCAGAAAGGTCGTCAGGTGACATGGTATATAGAGTGAGTAGTCTGCATAAGACTGGTGGATGGGTGCCGCAAACAAACACAGGACTTTCCCCAGGAGACTGGGGTTCATGTCTCCTGTGAGACCCAACGAGAACTTTGAGTTGTTTAAGGTTACAAGTGACTTAATGTGAGTTAATTTACGTAAGTCACGTGAATTCCTACTACCTTTCCAAATAGTGTTTGTTTTTGCGGATGCCAAATGGTACTGTGTGTCTGTATACAAGGCCGAGGGCATGACAAAATGTAGCTATATGATGCCCTGGGATGAGAAGAGGTTTGGACCTCGCGAGACAAGAGGACATAAATGCAGGTTTCGTTGGTTAAATCGCTCGTATGAGCGTGAGTTTGAAGACTGTTTGCCAATGAAGTGTGGTGTTGCTGTGAAGTGAGTTAATTGAGCTAGCTAACCGTCACCATTGATAGAGTGGAAGCGCTTCATCGGTCGTCGTAGATGCTGCTGCAGACCAGGATAGGTATGGAAAGCCAAGTGGGTCATAAACATCTCAGAAATGTAGTGTACAATCCAACAAGCATGTTACAAAAACACGTCGGCAAAGCATCAAATGTGCCTGGGCAGGTTACAATTGCTGCCTGGGTGAGGCTTGCTTTTTGAGACTGCCAACAATACCGCCTAGATTTAAGTTAACGCATTGTTGCTTATTATTTCAGACAGCAACAAGCTCAAAGTGTAACATCTATACTTTCTCCTGTGTCTAATTTATTCCTATTTCACAGTTATGGGGGGTTTACTGAGATATGCTTCCAATTTCAGAGAGAATTTAAGTTGTTTCTGATTTATTTTTTCTGCATTTATTTAATGTTAAAGGCTCTTAGAATTTTTCTTAATGAGCTTCATTTAGGTAATATCTTTATGTATTTAACCAGAAGTCAGGTAACCTATGTCTTTCTGTGCATGATGGGGGCTGCTATGGGACTCCTGTGTAATTACTTTTTGAGTGCTTACGGTCTGTTCTGTGCCATTCTTCTTTTCCTTTGGGCTGCTCCCTTTCAGGGCTCGCCACAGCGAATCATGCGCCTCCATCTAACCCTGTCCTCTGCATCCTCTTCACTCACACCAATTAACTTCATGTCCTCTCTCACTACGTCCATAAATCTCCTCTTTGGTCTTCCTCTAGACCTCCTGCCTGGCAGCTCCAACCTCAGCATCCTTCTACCAATATATTCACAGTCTCTCCTCTGAACGTGTCCAAACCACCTCAATCTGGCCTCTCTGGCTTTATCTCCGAAACATCTAACATGAGCTGTCCCTCTGATGGACTCGTTCCTGATCCTGTCCATCCTCGTCACTCCCAAAGAGAACCTCAACATCTTAAGCTCTGCCACCTCCAGCTCTGCCTCTTGTCTTTTCTTCAGTGCCACTGTCTCTAAGCTGTACAACATCGCTGGTCTCACCACCGTCTTGAACACCTTTCCTTTCATTCTTGCTGATACTCTTTTATCACACAACACACCTGACACTTTTCTCCACCCGTTCCAACCTGCTTGCACTCGCCTCTTCACCTCTTTTCCACAGTCTCCATTGCTCTGAACCGTTGACCCTAAGTACTTAAAGTCCTGCACCTTCTTCACCTCTGCTCCCTGTAACCTCACCGTTCCACCTGGGTCCCGCAGGGACTCCATTTTAATTCAGCGTTCAAAGAATTATTGGTTGCACTTTATTTTACGGTACACTAATAAATTGTAATAATGTAGCCTAATAAGCCGTACTTTGTTTCAAATTAGACTGAAACTAGAAATAATGATCTTTATTAGACAGTAAACATACTTACCACATATTTTAGGTGTATGGTGTAATTAGGGTACAACTGTGTCCGTTTACTGTTTAATAAGAACATATTTCTAGTTTCGGTCTGATACAAAGTGTGGCTTATTAGGCTACGTCTTATTAGTATACCATAAAATAAAGTGTGACCAAGATATTAATGCATGTATATGCAGACTGTGCAGATTTACCTTTTTTAAAAAAAAAAAAAAAAAAAAGAGCATCAGTTAGAGTGGGGTGAAGTGTCAATAAGTTAACACACTGTTTTATTCAGTGTTTTCAATTAATTCATCATTTACCAGACTTACATTTCCTCAAAAGAAGATGAAGTGGTGGAATTTCAGTCACTGAAATGCTGTCAAAACCCGTTCAGACTATACGAAGCCTTAAAAAGGTTTTCTTCAACAAACCCTTTGTTTTTATGGAGCGATCTTCTTTGTTTCGTAAGTTCTTGTGACTACGTGCATTACCCTTTTTTTTTTTTTTCTCTAATGAAAATATGGATCTTTATATATCGTCTTATATTTTGTAACACTGTTAAGATTTATGTGATTGTTTTGGCTCAGTTTCAGTGTGTAACATTCAGGAGGATCTAGTGGCAGAAATGGAATATAATATGCATACGTATGTTCTCATCAGTGTACAATCGCCTGAAAAAGAATCATTGTGTTTTCATTAGCTTAGATAAGCCTTTTGTATTTGTCAGAGGGAGCGGGTCCTCTTCCACGGAGGCCGCCATATTGCACCGCCATGTTTCTACCGTCGGCCATTGTAGACGAACCAAACACTGGCTCTAGATAGGCCCTTTTGGGTTTTTCTCCTACACGCTTGGAAGGGGAGGGTGAGGCAAGCAGTATTCAAATAGCTGCAAACTGCAATTTCACCACTAGCTGCCATTAAATCCTACACACTGCTCCTTTAATGTTTATTTAACATATAAGGTTGGGCTTTTGCATTCAAGTTTGCATTTCTGTCAACCATTTACACAACAGCTACCACTGTTTGAGCAGGATTGTTCAATTTTTCTTGTTTTTCTCTCAGTACGGGGAGTACTAGACCTAACTAAAAGAAGTTCTTCGTTTTTATTTTGTAGGTCTCAAAATGAGGATGTCTGTTTTTATGGGGTTTTTTTTACAAATGACATATTTATCTTCAAAAATGTAAGCTTCCTGCTGATCTGCAACATGCCGCCACAAAGCTTTGCTTTGTTTATGGCAGTGGTTTGTTTGCTGTAATATTTTACTCCATATTATACATACGTGCTGCTCTGTGGCCGTGTACTTAGCAGTTTTGTCTTTACATGTCTGTTCTTCAGCTCAGAGTTGGCTTTATGGAACAGATTAATCCCGGTTTGGTTTGTTAGGCTCAGGATCCTTTTCTTTTTTTTTTTAACTTTGGACCAGACCAAATGAACCATATTAGAGGTGTGGAAGTCACGTGTTGGTTTGCACTTAAATTCCACACCCATCTGTTGTTTACAAGTTGATATATGTGAAAATAGTGAAGCATGACAAGTAGTCAGTGTCAAGCTGGTAGACATTAACTATGATGTGCCTGTCATGTAATGAAGCCACTTGTCAGACTTCAAAGTATGTAACCCAGCTGTCATTATATTATGCCCTCAATATTAACCTCAACCGGTAAACCCACTTTGTATATTACACTTATTTAAATTTTAAATGTATACTTATACCCACTTTGTACTTACCTGTATTATATTTTTGCTTTGCTTCGTACTTCCATTCTTGTGTGCACTGACGTGATAGTGAGCTGCTGTTACAAAGAGTTTCCCCTCGGGGATTATTAAAGTATTTCTGATTATTTGAATTTCAATTTAGCTGGAGGTTTTTTGTTTTTTTTTTCTCCATCCCATTTTCTTATGTGCAACAAAAGCTTAGACTAAAATGACAACTTTCCCAGGAAACCAGGGTATCATCTGGGTGTCCTGATCGTAATCCACACGGAATGCATTTCAGAAAGATTCGTCAAAAACATGCAGGTCTGCACTAACACAGTGTGTGTGTGTGTGTGTGTGTGTGTAATGGAGATTCAAATCCTACTATTCCCCAGGCGAGCTGGAAGTCATCTGACTCTTTGTTGTAATTGCACATCCCAGATGGACTGGTCATAAACACGATTAAACCCTTTTACACGACAGTGTGCACGTGTAGATGGAGGTTTAAAGGTATTATTGTAGCTGTATCTGCGACTCTCTCTCTCTCTCTCTCCTCTGTCTCTGTAATGCACTACAACAGCTGGCATCCTCTCAGCACATCTTCCCACGCTGAGTAGCCAGCCTGCTGTTGTTGCAGCAGCAGCAGCAGCATCATCCTCTTACACATCACAAACACAGCTACAACTCTTTGAAAGGCTTTTTTTGGCTTTTGCATGGATGCTCCTTTGCTTCAACAGGGAGTAACAGAAGTCTGCAGGCTCTATGGAGGATAAGGTAAAACTTGTGGAACTTGGCAAATCACGTCTTGTCTGTGAGAACCTATATTTTAACAAAAGCTAGCCTCATGTGGAAATACCAATAATTACATTTAAAAAGTGTTTTAACAGCAACAAATGCTATATCTCCTTTTGAGTCCTGAACATTCATTAGCGGTTTTTAAACTGTACCGCTTCTTTTTGTATAAAATGTCTTTCTTCTAACATCAATCATGTATTTTGATCATTAACCTTTAAACCATGAATTAGGGCTTGTAACATTTTACTAATACAATTTAAACCATGTACACAGCATTCATTTACTACACGCCACACTTTTTTTTTTTAATGATAAATGTAACATTTAGATGAATAAATTGTTCATATTCTCTCCCTTTGCACAAATAAAACTTTTTTTAACACTGGCAGTACGTGACCAGAACAGTCAGGCTGCAGTGCAGCATTCTGCAAAATGACCTACTGTTTCCCCCTGCTTTCAGTATTTATGCTATGCTAGGCTAATCATGTCCTGACCCCAGCTCTGTACTTAACACACAGACATGAGATTGATATCCATCAGAACATATAACATATATATATTTTTTTTCCAAATGTGTAAATTCCTTTTAGAGCGTGGCAATGCGTCAGAACAGCAACTGTTTTTTTTTTTTTTTCTCTCTTGGCATAAAAATGTGGGTCAGAAAACATAAGGTGGATGCAGAAGTGTTGGGTGACAGGGAAATGCAGCTAAAACGCAAGTAATTTCCCCTGAGCCAGAGGTGACCTTTGACCCCTAATACAGACCAGATCATGTTGGCCCAGAGAGCACAGTTCCCTTAATTCTGCAAACTGAATGGAACGAGATGAGAGATTCCTGATGCATGGTTCTTTCTGATTGCATTCATGCATAAAGGTGTAATCTGTGATCCAAATGTCAACAATGGCCATAGTTAAAAGTTCTGATTGGTCCTTTAGCATAGATGCAGTGTGTGTGGAAGTTAGCCTGCGATGCTTGGTCAGGAAATCTCTCTTTTGCGCAGTTCGTGACCGCATCACTGCTGGATGTCGTTTACATGATGCAGGTGTGTATTTTGCTAAAAGCGATCAAAGTACTCTAAATTATTTAACATTCATTCATCTTGTTTAATTTAGAATTTCTCAAAAAAACAAATTCTCCATTTATGTTGACTGTCATGGTTTCCTGTGGACAAATTTGACAATTTTGCATTTTCAACATACCTGTTGAGCACTAACTAAATAGCTTACATAGCAATTAAATAGAACTGATGACTTGCAAATGTACGAATTGACGACAACATTTTCCAATTAATACCAGTAAATAATTCCTTCTAGGAAAGCAAACCTTTCTGAAACATTTTTGAAATTATTGAATCTGTAAAGTAACTAGGAACTATAGCAGTTCCAAAAATAGTGTAAAAGGAAGAACATTTTCTTCTGAATTGAAGTGGCAGAAAATATGCCAGGTTGCATTGAATGTGTTGAATCTCTGCTCCCGCCATCTGCCTGTTAAAAAGAAGATATATATATATATATATATATATATATCTGT
>CM022480.1:25307937-25401821 GCA_011952105.1 Coreoperca whiteheadi
AAGAAGATATATATATATATATATATATATCTGTGATCAAAAATAAATCAGTCACAGGATCCAAAAGGTAAGCAATCAGTCAAACAGATGAGAAAACATATACTTTCATACAGTGTACAGTATTACAGTGTAATTACAAATACACAGACCAAGCTTTAACTGTGTGGGATAAGAATGTGTATTTATGCAGGAAATGTTTTGAACAATTGTATGTCAGGTGGTTTTAGTGAGAGAACAGAGTAAGAGTGCATGATGAGTGTTTCAGTGTTGTATGTACACATGCTTTGGGTTCAAGGCGGTTTCAAATCACCAGCAAAGATAAAAGGTTGACATAATCTGACTATCAGCTCAAATACTGTGGCACTGACATGAAATCCTCCATTTGGGTCAGAGGCTTAACAACAAGGAGCAGGACAGTCAACATGAGAATTACATGTATGGTTTGATTCCAATTTGCTAGGAATAAAATAAAATCCTAAAATGAACAAACCTACACAGGGGCGGTTCACATTATTGCCGTTCAAAGAATCATCACCCCGACTCTGCAGTTCCCCTCGGCTCTGCGAGAGCGCGTTGGCCTCTGTCCGCTCATTGCTTTAGTGTTATGGTCCACAACGTTGCCGTTTTGGCTCAGTCCCAGTGCTCTCACCAGCTGCGTGCCGAGCAGCAGCAGGCGGCTGTTTTCAGCGAAAAAGCTCTGACAAACCCACGGTTCGCTATCTGCTCGGCACCAAACGGCAGGCAGACACAGTTAGGGGAGCTCTAAAATACATAAAATATAATCATATTTATGGTGTCACTGTTTTTTTGTTTATTTTTGTATAAATGTTTATTATTTAAGTTCCTGATATAAATAATATGCTAATAGAAAAGCACGTGTGCGTTTATCTGCGCATAACAATTTCTGACAATTAGTGTCTAATAAACACAATGCTGTCTGTTCTGCCAGTGGCCATCCCTGCGCAATGGGGGCGCATGTTCATAACTGTCATGGGACGCATGGTCTGGTCCGTTTAACAAAGGTACGCAAACTATTGGCTGTCCACTATGCATTTTCATTGTTTCTCAGCAGAGAGCGATTTTAAAAAAAAAACAATAAAAAAACCCCATTGCAACGGTGAATAATTTCTTTGTTGCCCCATTCTCTGGATGAATTGAAATATATTGATAGTATATTTTTGGATGTAGGCAGGCGCCCTCATGTATGCGAGTGATGTGTACAGTACCCTCCCATCCCCCAAACCCCGAGAAACAGGGCTCCCCCGAAAGCCGTGGTACAATTCGAACACTGGTGGTATTATACTGTTTTTAGGAGACAGACAGGCAACCATTAGTATTAGATATGACGAGTTGATTTAAAGCTTTTTAATCTTTAAGTGCTTTCTATGTGTCAGCCCTGCGACGTGTTGGCCCCTGTCCAGGGTGTACCCCGCCTAAGGCCCAAAGTCACTGGGATGGGCTCCAGTCACCCGCGACCCCCAACGGGAACAAGCAGTAGAAAATGACTGACTATTTAATTCTGCAACACACATGCTCATGTACTGGAAAGTCAACAAACACACACACGCAGACAAAGCCAGCACTACTCAGTAGATAGCTGCAGTGTAGGTAGACTATTCTCTTCATCTCATCACCGATATCACATTTGTACTGTCCACGCCATGTGCTCCTCACAGCGGTAATTCCTGCAAAGCGGGAAATCCTCTGAAGCACCAGAGCTGGTTTCAGTTGAGCTGAAACATTTTATTTTTGTGACAACTGGAAGAGCAAGATCCATCACGCCCGAGCACTGCAGGAGTAAAATCATCAATCTGAAGTTGGATTGGAATAGGACAACAATACTGACAGTGTCATAGTTACAGAGGTTTTATGTTTGTTATGCAACGAAAATGATCTTGTATTGCTTTAATGATAGAATGTGTGGTGTACAAATATCAGTTGTAAAGTATTTGTTTATGTGCATGCATGCGCACATATACAGGTGCGTACGCCTATGTGCATAAATATGTACGTGTCAGCTGTGATGAGTCCATGTGCCTTCATCATCACGCCAGGGCCTGGGTCACCGGCCAGCTCTGCACCGAGCCGCCATGGTCGGGAGCGGTGATGCCATAGCTGCGCTGATTCACGGAGGCTGTGCTCTGGACCTGCGGGACAGAGTTAGTGGCGGACACACTGTACATGTCAGAACTCTTTCACACCCCTACAGGGACATTCATTCACGCGTTCTCAATGTGCGCGGTTCATGAAATGACAATGGTTTGTGATGGCAATACTATATCCAACATCTGTTTAAGGACGGCAACACTGCACTGCATGAGGCGTCTTGGCATGGTTTCTCTCACTGTGTCAAACTGCTGGTCAAGGCAGGAGCTGTCGTACACATCAGGAACAAGGTAGGAGAAAAATAATAATAATAATACACTTTGTATTGGACAACATAACATTTGCACAACACACGGTCCCCTTATTGTGTTTTTCTGAAACATTCAGCCACATCTTGTAGCCTTCCACAATGGATAGAGTTGCTTACTTTTCAAAACAGCAGTTAAAAAGTCCTTTACAGAACATAACTAAAGGTGAGAATATGGTATGACAGACCAAAGACACAGCCCACTATCCTCTTCTATATCATTGTATTGTATGTGTCCATATTGGACCAGAGCTAACATTTTCATTTTAGTTTCGTATCTATGCGCTTAAGCAGCACCCGACTGCATTCTACTGCTGTGTCGAGGATTTTGGATTCGAAATACATTTCTATTTTGATTTACAGGTGTGTAATTTTACTATTCTAGTATAAAGACTACAAGACGGGGATGATGGTGGAGGATGTGAAGCAGGGTGGCATGTCTCCAGTGAGGTGTGAAAGATGTCCGTGAACACCGTAGACAGCTGACAGAATCTGGTCCAGCTGCTTTGCGGGGGTTGCAGTCTGTTATTAAAGTCCCTCTCCAGGATGGAGAGAGTCGTTGTTGCAGGAGTTGTGGTTATAGATGACGGTATCCACCCTAACGAGCTAACGTGGAAGCTCTGTGGAGCTGTATTTACTCTGTAGTAACTGTATTATGTTGGTTCAGGCAGGAAACACAGCACTTCACATGGCCTGTCAGAATGCACATGCTCAGACTGCTCGCCTTCTGCTGCTCGGAGGATCCACGCCAGACACCAAGAACAATGTGAGTCGCCCAGCATCCCACAATGCACTGAGCTCTCCTCAGAGACTAACAAATGGTTTAAAAAGTAGTAGCAGGCATAGTAGACTCTCTGCTATGTCACTATGAAACCATTGAGCTATAGTACCAAGGACTGGAACAGTAAGGAGTAGTTTCACAATCGCACGTGATACATCACTGGTCATGGTATCCCTTGATAAAACATTAAACTGAGATCTCTGTTTTGGTTCCAGATGGGTGACACCTGTTTGCATGTGGCTGCTCGCTACAACAACCTGACCCTGGTGAAAATCTTGCTGAGTTCTCTATGCTCTGTGACAGAGAGAAACCGGGTACAGCATGTCATCGTTTATCCGTATGATTTTGCAAGGCGTATTACTGCCCGTATAAGCAACTGAGAAAATCCCTTACGCATTAGCAGGAGCGCACACACCAGAGAAACGCATGCAGGTGAAACCACTCATACGCCGTTTTTGCCACTAATTTGAGTCATGTTACATGTGCGGTTACTCTGGTGTGTACGAGAGATTCGTCTGTGTACGTCTCTCTCTGTGTGTGTGATTGCAACACTGGATTTGTCTAGTGGTATTGGCATGTGCATGTGTATGCAAGGTTTTCGCTACTGGTTGTGTAGGAGATGTCTTTGGTTTGCCATGACCCGACTCATGAACCATGACAAAGACGGGAGAGAGGCAGTTTCACGCTGAAAACAAACATATTACTGAACAATGCAAAAAAAACACGTGTCGGTCAGTAATATCAGCGTGGCAGCAGATGAACGAGTGGCTGGATGCTGGATGAAGGTGTTGCATAGTGAAAAAACTAAAACTAGCAACAGGGCCGAAGCCAACCAAACAATAACATGGTGCCGGAGGGAATGAGAGCCAGTTCTCAGACTGAACAGCCAGGTCTTAAGGGCCCATAGGAGAGGTGCTCCCAGTTGCTATCTGTCCATCAAGGAAACCCCATAATTCACCGAGAGTTGAGGCAGAACAGCTCGAGGACATCAGAGGGAAAACCAGAATATATGTTCTCCATATCCAGTTTTACCAAAATTAGTAAGTAAAGTTATAAAGTTGTGTTTTTGTGCAGTGAACAGTGAGAGAAACACTGTAAAAAAAAAAGAGTGCCGCAGTTGTGAAGAAGGAAAACTCAAATACAAACTAATATTTGCAGAGATATTAAAAAACATTCAGAATTCAAAACCTTAGCTAAACTTTGCTTCAATCTTGCCAAAGCTTTTTCTAATTAGATTAAGCTTTTTTTTTTTTCCCAGTTTCGAGATATGGCATGACATTTATCCCATAATGTATGCATTGTTTTCACTATGTAACATTTTTATCTAAAAGGTAACTCAAGCAATCAAATCAAAAGCAGCCAGTTTCCTAGTAAGAACTTCTCCTGAGTAAATATTAATTTGTTATTGGAAACTTTATTCATTATATTTGTTGAGTTGTATGCTTGCCTGTAGATAGATTATACATTGTTGCATGTTCACCCTATCTACTGCATAGTGAAAAATAAAATACTTAGCCACACTACACAGTTCTTTCTAGGAATTTTCCTAGAAAGTTTGTAGTAACAAAATTTGTAGAACAAAAAGTGTCTGTGTTTGCCTGTAGGACGGCGACACAGCTCTCCATGTGGCTGCTGCTCTGAACCATAAGAGGACGGTTCAGCTCTTGCTGGAGGCGGAGACTGATGGCAAAATCAGAAACAATGTAAGTCTACAGACTGCTAAATCCTCACAGGTTCACAATTAAATTATTCTGATGTCACAAACTATGAAACTGTTTTCTGCTTTCCCATACTGGAATATGATTGTGTCTTTCCTTAGATCTCCCCTGCCCCCTATACCTACTTCTTTCTAAATCCCACACCTCCACGTTTTAATACAGACTTTCTGTTAAACATTTAAAGTCTCAAGCCCAAGCTGAGATAACCCGGGTGACATCATTGGTCATTTTTTCAAACTTTGAAAAGCTCCTCCAGAGCCACAAACTAAGCTATACAAATGTTTTCATAGACTGAACAGTACTCCTCATGATGAGTAAAATCCCCTCCATGTGTAAAATTTGTGGAGTTTAGTTTGAATACAGGGTGAATATTTCATTACTGTTTCGCTATGGGTCATGTGAAATGATATACTGTTCACTTCCAGGCAGGTAAAACAGCCCTTGACATGGCCAGAGATAATAACCACAAAGATGTGGCACTTCTCCTGGCCAGAGCTCCTCAGGTTGGTATCTGCATTATAAAGTTAACCTAGATTTTATTAGTTCATATTCCTATATGATGCTTTAAACCAAAACATTAGAGTGTACAAAACTGTAATTTGTATAAATGAGATCTTTTTTTGCTCTGAGCCTATAACTATCTTAATCACAGTTTTGTAATTGTCTTCAGATACATCGCTTCATGCGAGGAAGAACAATAAAGAAACATAGAGAAAGACTGACAGCTGAGCGCAAGAACCAGCCTGTCACCAAAGTAGAAATTCTACCGAACAAAGTAAGAAAATACCAGAAGTAATCATTCGTTATAGCATGTGGGGGTAAGAGGATTGTTCTCAGAGCTATTGAGAGAATTCTTAGGATTGAGTTAGTCGAATTTAAAAAAAATTTAGAGATGAAAAAAATGGCTCTAGGTTTTGCTAATGTTTCACTGACTACGGTTTTTCAATTTGCATTTGAATTTCATGCTGTACCTCTTGGCTCTGTGTCCTGAGTAGGACAGCAATTCTGTGGTGGCGGAAACCTCCAACAGTGAACAAAAGGAGAGCAGAGCTGCCATCAGGGTGGGTCCTCACCAGCAGCACCAGCAGCAGCAGCAGCGTCCACACAAGTCCCCAGCCGCCGTCAGCAGCCCCTACAGCAACCACAAGAGGAGGAGAGTCAAGGAACAGGTAGGTCAGCATCAGAGACTCCGGCGTGCTCCGCTAGTGACATTCATAACTGCAGGTTATGGCCCTGTTCACACATAAAGAGAGCACGGAGTTACTGTAGTTCTGGGCACACTGAAGTCACCTTTGCATCAGCCGATCGTCTCTCCACTCTTTTATTATTGCTTAAACATCAGTGGCTCATTGAAAGTTCAGATGCTTGGCTACGAGCTGTCTAACACTGTCTGTCTCCGAGAGATGGGACTGTTGCCATCTGCTAAGTTAACCTCTCACTAAAAGAGGAGTGAGAACCTGAGTCACAATGACTGAACGTCTGAAGGTGTTCTGATTTAATCCCTAACAATTTCTGCTTGTGTAAAAGGAGATCTGACTCTGCTGAGTGCAGGTCTGCTAAATAGCGCGTGGCTTTCTTATTAGCTGTCTGAACTTCATGGAGGAGACAAGCATTTTGCGCTCTAAGGGATTTCTACGGCTGCTTTGCTCTGAAAGGCAAGGCTGGGTTGCCTGTGGACGTTCAGAAGCAAGCATTTTAGCAAGGGATGCTGTCTGTGCATCCCACTTGACACTGAGGAGTGATTCTATTTCTTTGCTGCACTCACTGGAGTTCAACCTGGGGATGAATTCAGGGTAGCCAGGCTTGAGGCTCTGTGGTAGCGAAGAAATAAACTGCTCTGCACAGGGTTATTGAGTCTGGAATGGAGGGTAAAATGGTTGTTTAGAACAACAAAGCTAGCTCTCTGTGGAAGAGGGGTACAGCTACAGCACCATCTAGTGGGAATCACGTTGGGGCCACTAAAGGCAAAGCAGGTTTACCAATATAGGTTTGCTCACCAAAATTTCAACATGCACTAACTGATACGCAGTCAGGATGGTCTCTTAGTTTCCACTAGCAATGACCAGATAAACACAGCTTCCTTCTAGTTTCCACCTGATCTAAAACTACTCTCATGTCACAATGACTCTGCATATCATATGAAAAATTGGAATAGCCCTTTAACAGAGCTTATGGTTTTATGAAGGAAAACTACATTTTGCAGTATTTAATAACCTAATGTTACTTTTACTCACTTGCAGGCTTTGAATGAAGATGATCTGAGAAAAGGCAAGAATGACTTCAACATTAAGAAGGATCTGCTCGGTGATGGTGAAGCTAGTTCTGCTCAGGATGGAAAAACCTACCAGCTTTACACACTGTACCGTGACAAGGACGGCAACATTAGACAGGTTACTGATGAATCATTTTTTGCAAAGCGGCGGTTATGCTCAGAACTTCATTTATAAATCTGAAGGTCCCGGAGCACTGAGAGGGTAAAATAGCCGTGGAACTTGTCAAAACCACAATGATTGGACCATAGTTTGAGAAAATCTTGGTTCTAAAAACTTAACATATTGCGCATGCTAAGCTCAAAGTCGAACCATTAACTCCTTCTGAGTGGGCAGTTTGTGACCTGTGACCATTCTCTTTAGGCACCAGGCAATGGATGCCACTGTAAGCCCCTGATCAAGAAGTTGGAGGGCCAACTGAAAGCCACAAAGGAGGAGATGAGGCTGCACCTCCTGAATGTCCACGACCAGGTCAACAGTAGACTGAGCAAAATGGACTGCAGGAACAGACACCGGGTCTGGCCCCTACTCTGTCTCTGCTTACAGATCATGGCTTCAATTTACTTTTACACCTTCAGCCTCTTAAACTGACATTTCAGTTCATTTGGGTTTTCAAAATTTGATACCAATATATGTTTTTTTGAGTAAAACTGCTGGTTGCTTATATTTTGTGTGTCTTTAAAGTCAAACTTAAGATTGTCTTGTCCTCACAACTATTAATACTACTCTGCATTTTTTTAAAACCAAAAATTGATACCTGCTGAAGAACATAAATTTAGGGAACGGTATCACTGCAGAAAAATGTATCTTGACTTTTTGGTAATTACAATCTTGACAAGTCAAACACCAAGAATACATTTATGGATTCTATGTAGATATATTTGCAAAACTGAATTTTAATTTCAGTTTTGATCATTTTCATGCCAGAAAGTTCCAAACTTGTTACACAATTGCTTGACTCAGGTTTTCACTTTTCAATTAATTATACAATGGTAAGAGTAAAGCCAGAAATTGTGGAGTGATATAAATCTGAATTTTCAATTGAGATTAGAAAAGATGTCGTGTCATGGTTGGCACCCCATAGTAGTCCGATCTGGAAATGAATTATAAATAAAGTCATTTGAACTTAATTGCACAATTCCAAGAATAAAGTCAGAGTATTTTAAGAAAAAATTCAGAAATGGAGATTTCAGTCAGACTGTATTTTTATAATGTGTTGCGCTCCAGAGGGAGACCAATCTTTTTGGTACAACATAAATGGAAGTGAGACACACTTGCTGTTAAGATCCTTTGAGTGTGTGCCCTTATTAAGCACACGTTTGATCATACAGCAGCTTTGTTTCTTGTCTCAAGCAGGCGAATCATCAATTGAAGAGGTGGTGTACGTCCCAGCTGAAGGACATAGACATTCACAAACCTGCCAAAGCCCAGTATTACAAACTCCTCCCCTCACCGTCTGTGGAGCAGTCTGTGGCAGACGCTGACCTGGAATCACTCCCTCTGCTTTCTGTGGTATCTGGAAACAGCAGCACTTCACTGGCCACCTACGTCAACATCCTGCCATCTACATCTACCCACGGTCTGGGAGGCCCAGAGGAGAAGCAGATGGGGAGTGGAACATACTTTGAGATGAAAGTGGACAGGTCACCAGGTATGTTCAAGAACAGCTTCTACAATGCAGTTAACAAAGAACATTTTAAAGAGGCATTTAGCAATGATTTATGGCTGGTATCACAGCAACAGCATCAACAGGTCAGTGACACAAACCATAAAGGCATCCATTAAGATTCAACAGAAATATCTGGCGGAGAAGTAAAATGGAAATTGGCACAACTTTTGAACAATAATATTGACCATTTGTCATTTCATGGTTTAATAAAAACTTTTCAGTCTTCTAAGCTTAAATGGGCTGTGATGGCAGTTGTTTATGGGGATACAAGCCTGTATGGCTCATGGCTTTCCATGCAGGCCTCTGGAAGGGCAGGGAGTACCCGGAGTCATACTGCCAGAAATACTTAATGATTCAATAAAAGTTCCCTTTCGAGGAAACTTCAACACTGCGGCGGTAAAGACACTTTGGGGAACACCTCCAACATAACCACATCTGAGTCTCTTGTAGAACCTAGCCCAATCTTGATTGGTTTAATGTCAAGACATGATGCACGCTGGCGGAACCGGAAGTTGTAAAGGGAGCCGGCTTCGCTTTTGTCGTCAGAATTCTGATCTTCAGCAAGCGCTCTGTGTCTCTCTACTGAAGCCTAGATACTGAAAATGACCCCTTGCGTTCACCCCTGTCCTCACTGTATCCCTGGTGGTGGCAACACACACTTTTTGTGTGTCCCCTGTCTGGGGAGAGAGCATGCTCTGTCAGCCCTCGAGGGTGTTGACTGTGAGCACTGCAAGTGTCTCCCCGTGACAACGCTTCCCTCTCAGCTGACGCTTTTTGACGAAAGTGGCCAGCCAGGTCCTGATCCAGAAGCCCGCTCTGCAGCTTCTTCTGCCCCGAATACAGGACCAATGCTGGACGTGCTCAGTGTCGAAGGCGGTGACGTGGGTCTCTCGTCAGTCCAGTTACCGCACTTTGAGGAGCTGCTTAATGTGGTGGCTAGGCTGAATATCGCCTGGCCAACGGAGAGGCAGGATGCTTAGCAGGGCGGCAGGATGGATAAGCATTTTCTGCAAGCTCCACGCTGAAGATCTTGGGCTAAGCCTTTTTCAGCTAGGCTTTCGAGCCACACTGTTTGCCATTCTGCATCGATCGGGGGGCTCCAGGATCCTCTGCATACCATGGCTGTTTTGCCGGCTGGGCATGGGCATGTGTCTATCCTTCCGGAACACCAGAAGTACCATTTTTGGGTTTATCCATTTGGCCGGGCTCTAACCCCTCACACTTTTATGGGATGCATGGACGCCTCCCTGGCGCCACTCAGGCTCCAAGGTATCTTAATTCTCAATCAAATCGACGACTGGCTAATACAGACTCGATCATATACCCATATGCAGTGCCTAGGGTTCAGGCTCAATGCGAGCAAGAGCATGCTTACTCCTGTCCAAAGGATTCCTATGCATTCATAGGAGCAGTGTGGGACTTGATTATGATGCGGGCACATCTGTCTCCCACACGGATTGCGTCTATCCTGTCCGTGGTGGATAAAGCTAGGCCAACAGATCACTTCAAAACAGTTTCAGCAACTGTTATGGCTCATGGCGGCAGTGGCCACTGAAATACCGCTTGGCTGACTGCACACGAGGCACCTGGAGGTTGTGGCTCAAGGCCAAAGCGTTTTCCCTGAGGGGCAACCTGTTTCGCCTGATCAGTGTTATGAGCACATGCCCTCGTTCTCCGGCCCAGTGGTTTTTTGAGCCAAGGCCAGATGCTTGGAGCTGTGTGTCACCGTCGCACATTGTCGACAGATGCATCCGACACTGGATGGGGCACGGTCATGAGCGGCCACTCTGCCCGAGGTCTATGGTGGTCGGATTGTGTGCTGATGTAAACTTCTTGGAGAAGTTGGCAGTAAAGTTTGCCTTTCGGCACTTTCTACCGGACCTCAGCGGCCACCATGTTCTAGTGAGAACAGACAACATGTCAGTGGTCAGCCATATCAATCACCAGAGGGGTCTGAGATCGTGGGGTCTATGTCGATTGGCCCTTCCGATCATCCTGTGGTCCCAGGGAAGCTACTCTCTCTGAGAGCACTTTATATCCTGGGAAACCTGACTGTGGGAGCAGACATCCTGCTTTATAGTTTATGTGCAGTGCCCATTCGGGGCATGGATGTTTGGAGCGCAAACATTACCCTTGATGGTTTTGGTATGTAGGGAGGCTTCCCAAGATATTTAGTTCTAAAGACATGGCGTTGCTGCCAAACACAAAGTAAAGCCCTATCACTGCAGCAGTTGGTTTATTGGCATGAGTGTCCTGTGTAAATTATAGGATTAGCAACAAAAATAAAGCAGGAGACCGCAAGGAGTTGAAACACATCTCAGTAAACAGAGAGTCCATCGCCAGTGTCTTTTGCTGTTTTTGTCTAAAAGCAGAACCTGCATTACATGTGGTTTCTTGTCTATGTCACGCTACTTTGAGAGACTGAGTTGTAGCCATAAAATGTGAAAATTAGTCATTTTAAAAATCTGTAGCTTTGAAACTATAGATAAACCGCTGCAAGATGGTGGCAACAGAGACGCATCTCACAATATCAACATGTTTGAAACAGTAAAATATTTTTAAATATTTACTTGTCACCTGCAAAATCATATTCCCTGTTTTCTACTATTTGAATGGGTTGAAACACCGCTGCAAGATGGTTGCGGCAGAGACGCATCTCACAACCTCTACTGTATTTAAGTTACATCGCTAATGCTTGAATTGTTTGAGTTTAGCGAAACAAAACGGATAACTTAGAAGTACTCTCCCGTCTCTCTTTCCTCATCTGTTGTTGAAGGTACCGTAGTGAGTGAGAGCGAACTGTAACCATCATGCGACTAAGACCCAATCCACTCTAAAGCCTAATCCCCGAACCCTCACAAATTTAGCTGACATCACCTGGTAAGTTCTTCAGCGCGAGAGGCTGCAAGGGTATAATGGGACAGCACTTTAATGACATATCACGTTACGTTGACAACACCAAAACATTTGTGGGTTTGGGACTTTTTATGTTACAGTTTTACTTAGTCACAGCCAAGGCACTGAACGTTTTTCAGGCTCTTTCCTTAGAGTGGACGAGAGGTAATTTTCAAATAATCAATTTACTCATTTTTATCAAAACAGCATCATACAGTTACATAGAAACATCTTTTTCTTGTAGTTGCTCCTTTAATGTTTGTTTACCTTTATTTCCAACGCCTCCTGTGTTTATCGTCACAAAGCTATGAACTGTGGGTTATTCCCTCAGGCGAAGTCTGCAGAGAAGCGTGCATAAAGGGTTCAAAAAAGTCTGCAAGACAGCCCTCATGCACTTGACAATTTGATCGTGGCACAGCCCTAAACCCTCGAGTACTTACCGGGAACGCGACTCCTGAGTGTGGAGATTGGGATTGGGCCTAACATCTGTGAGAGTGAGAGCGAGCTGTACCCAGCATGCCGTTCAGTGCTGTAACAGTTAATATCGGCCCCCTCTCAACACACACTCTCTAAACTACACAGTGTTTACTAAGAGAAAAGCGAAGTCCCTCCCTTTCCGGTGTCCCCCATGGGACCTTATTTTGGAAAAAATATGTACGGTAGTCAGTGGTGAGAGACTTTTTTTTAGCCCCTTTGAATTTTGCCATGAATTACACATTTGAGGTTTGTCAATTTAAAAGTTAATTTTCCAAGTTGTAGGTTTGCCATCATGTAGTGAACTACATCTCTCACGCACACAATGCACGTCACCATCATCAACATAGTCGTCCCTTGCACAAATGGGCAAAGAGGTGGAGCGTCGGTGGAGCTGAGGTGCCAAATTGATGAAACACAGCCACCTAGCTCGAAGGTACCAAGCGAGCTAACGCTAAGAAGCTAGGCTATATGATACTCTACATTGCGGCTGACGGTCCACTGTTGGTACCCAGTCGTGACCCAGCTTACTCTTGAGGTAAGTTAACCTGAAACTATACAACAAAACCTGAAATAATGAGTTATCTGTTATTGTTCAAATATATTATTATGGAAATTTGGAATGTCGAGACTTGTGCTACACTGAATTAGTAGAATGTGTATTTAATGTCTAATGAACAGTTTGAAGGAAATCAATTTAGATATTCACATAACTTTAGTTGCGAGACATCTTTATTTTGATGTCACTTGGTTATAATGTTACTTTTAATAAGTGAACATCAATAAGCTAATGTTAAGTTACCTACATGTGACCCTTGTGCTTCCGTAGGGACATTTTTGTCCTCTTCATTTTTGAGTTCGATGATAATTTGGCTGTGTTGATCCATATGGGATGACTTTTTGGGACATCTGGGAGTTTGTTTTATGAAATTTGAAATTTCAACCTCAGATCCCATGATAATACATATACACAAAATCGCACGCACAAAAAAATGTACCCACTGAAATCCAATAAAAAAATAAAAAAAATCTATTTTTGATCCCACTGTAATCATGGCATAAAGAAATGTTTTCTCTGAAGTCAGCCATTCATTGTGCAGTAAACCCTCCAACGTTGTAGTTTTTACTGTTTTCCACCAGATGGCGTCACCTTCCCAATGGTGGCCATTGGAAGATCTTTTCTTTCAGTCCTTGTTGATGTCATGGCCACCTGTGATGCCTCCACCACCCCTGCTACACACAAACTGTAAGTACCAGTCTTTGATTTGATTGTCATCTATATTTGTGTTGTTCCCTTGTTTCGTTTTCTCCTACAGATGTGACATAATAGTAGTGTAAACTTGAAAAACTGAGCCACCGTTTTCAGTTAATTTTTCAACATTTACTTTATTTTCCTCCCATAATCAGTGTAGATTATTGGTGAGAGAGATGCAGAGACGTTGGGAAGCAACCTCAGCGTAGTGGACATCCTGTCTGTTGGTTTGGCTGGGGTAGACTGCAGTGGAAAGGCCTTCTCCCCTTCTTTTCCAAGTCGCTGCGAGGGAGAGCAGGTCAGCAGCGTCAAGCTGGTCAACATGATGAAGGAGGACCTGCGCCAGCTTCAGCTCCCGCACCCTGGCATGAAGAGCATGTTTTTGTCTGTGACCCAAAAGGTGCCGGCGGAAGGCTCGTGCCAATCCGGTGAAGCTCGACAAGGCCCGGAAATTTGTCAACAGTGTTGTTGCTTCAGTTGTTTGTAGCTTAAATGCTGTTATGATTGAGCACCCTCACAGTAGACATGACAGTCCTGGGCTATTTTTGAAAGAGGGAGTTAATTTACTCCTAGAGGAAATTGTACGTTTTGAAACACAGTAGCTAATTGCCTTAAAGACCACTTCCCATCGCAGTGAACGGCTTCCAGCTGCTTTTGAATTTAGGCCCTTAGGACCCATTTTGTTGCACCCAAACACAGCCCTGACCGTCATGGCTAATGTTGAGTTTATTTTTCATGTTCATTATAGTTGTTAAAAAACATCTGTAGCCACCTCTGCCCTTCCTCATTCCTACAATCCCACCCTTTACCCCCCCCCAGCACTGCTGCAGAGTCCATGCAGCTCACTGGGCATAGCTGTTCCTCTTGCACAGGCCCAGTCTGTTAGGCTTATTTTAATAAATAGGTTTACTTTGACATTTAATGTTTTTAATATTTTCCAACTTCTTGTGTGTCCTTTTATTTAAACAAACATGGTTCACGTTTGAATAAATTCTATTTATATTTGCACCCCTTTTGTCTTTGCTACTGACTGAAAATGTTAGATTTCACATTTTATGCTGACTTGGTGCATTCGATCAGCCACGCTTCTTTCTTTTGCCTCACAATACCTGTGCAATACCCACAAGACCTTCTCAGTGATCACAAATGAATGACACCTCCTAGGCTGCATCCAAAAGCGTTACTAGCAAAAAAAAGAGCGTTTCTGATGGGAGTTAAATTCATTCAAATAATGGTTAAGAATCTGAACAAAGCTGTAGCATAATCTTATAGCTCGATGAGAAGGTTAGAGACTATATGGTTTAGTAGAGAGCAGTGGTGGAATGTAACTAAGTACATTTAGTACACAATTTAGAGGTGCGTGTACTTTCATGTATTTTCATGGCATTTTCTGCTACTTCAGCAATTAACTGATACTGAACAGTGCCGATGTTTATTTAGCTATTTATTTTATTTTTGTGTTCATTTCTGGAATTGGCTGACAATGTATATTATTTAACATGTATAAGAATATTTAAGTTAAATATTCTTTAAGAAAGTTATTTGTTTAAGAAAACCGCCTTCTGAGTACCTTTGCATAGGCAAATCGGTGCACAATCCATGTAGAAAAGGTCTATTTTCATTCCAGCTAAAAAATTCACAATATCCACATATCATATAGGTAATCTGTGAATGTTTCCCCTCTAAAATCATATCCGTATAGGTCTCAAAAATCCCGTATCGGTCGGGCTATAGTACCAATAAATATACTAATGAACATGTCCCGTAGATCTCGAGTGCGACTTGCTGTTCATGTGCGTACAGCTGAACCCTAAACCCTGCCCCACTGCTCCACACTCAGACACGGAGCTGAGCGGCTCGCTGTTATTCAAAGTTTATTAAAATGAAATGCGTCGCGTGTTCAAATTGCACCAAATTCAACACTGCACTCCCTCGGGTCCGCAGCAATACACCCAACAAGTGATATATAAGAGATATGCGAAAGACAGAATTGCTTGTTTCTCAAAATCAACTTTTGAAAGTCTTTTAATGCTTGTCATTCATATATTGTGGTTATACGCTATGGAGCTGTAAATAGCTTACTTAATGAACAGATTCTCTGTTAATTTTGTGTTAAGTGGTGATTTATTTTTTTCTCCAACCCCACACCTCTCCAATTAGATGACTATGAGAACACCGCCCTGTTTCCTCTGCCTGCTGACCACACATCAGGCCTCCTGGTAGGCCCTGTTGACCCCCTCTGGCAGCCTCCAGGAGCGCAGGACAGCTCCATAGCAGCAGCGGTGCCACTGCGTGAGGAGGGCTTCTCAAGGGGGAAAACCGCTGAGGGCACCAGAACACTGGAGTTCTTTATAGACCGTCCCACTGAGCCCACATTCAACCAGGAGAGGAACAATCTGCATGCTATGGAGGTGAGTGAACAAACGGGTGGGATGAGGAAGCAAGCAGCAAGCAGTCTTGAAATGGACCTGTCAGTCAAGCAAACATGCTTCAAAACACGTTTTTCTTTAAGCCTTAGTGGATAATTCCATTTTATTACAACATAAGTCTTATTTTTGTCATTGTGGCCATCGTTTCCATGAGTAAAGTTGTACTCACCAAGTTAATAACTGGACACATCTCTAAAAGCACTTAAGGTAAAGAAGGGCCAAGAAACAGAAGCAGTAAGAGGGTGAGACAGGTTGGAAACAAAATCCCTAGAGGAGAACACTGAAATTATTATGCAAACTGTCTGTTGTAAACATCCATCTTGGTTCACAGACGCACTTTCTGCGTCAGCTATGACCTACTGTAGTTGTGTGCACACAGTCTCCCTGTCTAATGAAGGATTAAAGGCAACATTTCAGGCGTGTTCACTTTGCAAATGGGAGAAGTTTGCCCTCAGTGCTTTCTGCCAGAAAGATTTTTCTGCTAGAAAGCCCTACTACTTGATTAGGTTTAGGTACCAAAACTACTTGGTTTAGGGGAAAAAAGCCAGAAAGCCTTTCTGCCAGAAACCTCTCCCACTTGCGAAAAAAGAGAGGCTAAATACCTTTCTGCCAGAAAGCTGAAAGCAGACTTCTCCCACTTGTGTTCACTTTCAGTTTGATCTCCGAATACAGTTGTTTAGAAAATCTGGATAAACTTTGAAGTTGTTTATAATCTGTCTGTTTCTTGACCTGATAGATTTTGTTGTAGTGATTTCAGCAATTCAGTTCGTGAGTGCATTTTTTCCCACTGATGGAAATGATCGCCAGAAGTATGAACATTCTACAGGAACTGGAAGCATGGGAAACAGCCAGCCTAGCTCTGTCCAAAGTGGAGACAAAACAGACCAGCACCTCTAAAGCTCACTGATCAACACGTTGTATCACGTTTGTTTAATCACTGACACAAACAGAATATCAGTTGGTTTACAGATTCGACTAATGTGAATAAAATGCATTAGTGAGCTTTAGAGGTGTTGGCAGGTGTGTTTTCCAATTTTATGCTAAGCTAGGCTAATCGCTTCCCAACTCTAGCCTTGTAGTTAACACACAGACTTTAGACTGATATCGATCTTCTCATCACACTCTCAGAAAGAACGCTGAGCAAGATATTTCCCAAAATGCTGAACTTTTCCTTTAAGAACTTCATTTCCTGCGTGTGGGTTGTTGCCTTCCTGTCAGGTGACCCAGCATTTCTTTGAGGCGGTGTCAACTCAGTTGGAGCGTTGGTACGAGAGGAAGATCGTGGCGGTGGAGCAGCAGATGGAGCGCAGAGCCCAGCAGGACAGGAAGGAGCTGCTGCAGCGAATAAGCACACTGGAGGAGGAGCTTCAGAGACTGAAGACCAATGAGAATGCAGAAAGCTGATGCGCCCTGACAGTGACTAATGCTGGAGGGCGAGTGACAGAGAATGGATGAACAAGTACTAATGTAAACAAAGACAACCCAACAAGCAAATAAATAAGGACAAACATAGATGCAATAATTCATACTGTATAGACAGTTAATACATGAACAAGATTATTGCCTTAATTTTATTAAGGACAGTCATTTCCTAAATAAACGCTTGTCATGGAAGTATTTAAAGAATATCTAATAAACTTATTTTAAAGTGTTGTAAAGCACATAATGGTATACACTGAGGGAGGAGTTCTAGAGTTTTGTTCATAAGTAATGTTCATTCATTGAAATACTCGTGGTGAGGCTTTGAGTTGCAGTACTAGCTGGACGGGGGAATGAACAGTATATACAAGTAAGATAAAATGTTATTTCTAAATGTAATTTTTGTACATTTATATGATCTAGCAAATAATACATTCTGATTAAATTGGTTATCATGCTTTCCATAATGGTTTAGTGTACAAAAAACATGTAAACATAAATTAATGCATTATAATGCAACAGTCAGCTATGATTTCCCTGATCGTCATTATTCTTTTCAATAAATATTATGTTCCATGATTAACATTTGATAAAAACATTCAAACTACCGTCCTTTACAGAATCATCTTTAGGTTAGGTTAGTTTATACTTTATTGTCCCCGAAGGGAAATTCGCCTTGAGCACGGTGCGTTGTTGCTTCACAAACACATCCCATCAATCAGAACCTGAGAAGCAGTTCCACGTTTTAAAGCTTCACGAGAGGAAAAAAGAAAACAAAAGGAAAAGGACATTTTTGACAACATGGTGCCATGGATTGTGTGTACAGTCCATGTGCTAAGGAGCTAATATGTATATTGCATTTTGCCCTCTTGCACCAAGATTAGTGCTAAGGTGACTGTATGTTTATTGATTAGCGTCTTTTCGGGAAAATAATAACCATTCATTTAACTTCTTATTACAGCGTGGCTGAAATATTTGTTCACAACTGTATGGACCATTTTGTTGTGTTTTGGCATAAAATGTGGCAGATGCTGTTGTTACTCATTCTAATGGCTTTTTTAATGATGTTGAGTTTGTTCCTGAAATGGCATTTCAGTCAGATTACCGGTTAGGATGAGTTTCTTACACTTTGTTTAGTCTAGCTTTGTTTTAAATAGTTCCATATGTTAAAGGGGACAAGAGCTGTTTTCTGACGTTTAACTGTGTTTGAAGTAATAATAAAAATAATAATAATAATGGTTTATTCAAATAGCACTTGTTTATATTGCAATATCAATGTGTGAACCCAGACTCATTCAAAGAGTTCAGGGCTAAGCCTCATGTCTCCACTGACCCTAGAACTGTACTTGTTTCAGACTGTAAGTAATACAACGAACTGAGTGTTTGAGGCTTAGTTTTTATTGATAATTAAAACAGTTCTGTTACTACATCAGCACATTTTAAGTCAAAATCCTGCCTTCATAAGACAAACGACTACACCGGCATAGGGCTGGTTAGTGACGAGTGTTTATAATTAAAAGGAAAATGTCTAAATTCACCACCCCTTCCATGCTTTATTTGACTTTTTTTTAACAAAGCACAATTTCACTGTCATTGCCATTTTAACAACGCAGCACCATGCAGTTTGGGGGTTTTCCCTTAAGCAAACATTTGCTGATGTCACAGCGGGACAGAATTGAGCCCTCACAGACTAACATTGGAAGTGGGCCAAACTCAGAAATGACTGAAGGAAACTTTATTGCGCACTAACGAACCAATGTCAAACAGCTGTGCCGCCAGGCGGCTTGTCACAAGGCGAGTCAGGTGAAACATGGGGGCGGGAAACGCAGTGGAGCCTCTGGTGGACAGGTGGGGGACTGCAGGGCCAAACCTACTAGCTTAGCTGCGCATAGAACAGGTTCAGATAAACTGCAATGTTTAGGGGTTGAATGTTCTCAAAGAAAAATGGTGAAATTGGTTTCATTTCTGGTCGTCATCATTTCTGATCATATCACTAACTGCCGAGGAAGAGCCTTCCTGGATTTTTTAATTATCACATGGATAATTCTTTAGCAGTCTGCAGGACCAATAATTTGTAAAGAAAAAGAAGACCTATATTACATTCAAGTACATATTATTGTTTTGTCTGTGAATTTAAGCCTCAGGTGAGTGAACCATTCACATGTCTTTGTTGACACGTGTCACTAAAAACTGTCAACATCATCGTGTTGACTTGATACCACAGAGTTACCGTAAGTGAGCGTGTTTCCTTTGGAATTTGAGCGAAACGGCCCTTTAAGTTAACTATAGCCCTTTTTCACAGATTACATTTTGACAGCACAGTGTGTAATTAATGTCAGTTATGAGCTGGTGCACATTTTGCTGCTATGACACGTGAAAATGTCCGCAATTCCTGGGAAATAAGTTGTAACGTTTTGAATAGGATCCTCTGCAGTCATTGCTATTTTTGAAGCCAGCAATTAGTAGCCATTTGAGGAATTGCAGCCATGGAGAGCAGTGCAGTAGTAGTTTTTTCTACTTCAGTGTTGACTTATGCTTAAAGATCCCCTCCAGAGAAATTTTGAGACATACAAAAATGCTTTGCTTGGAATAATTATTTGTGTCTAATGAGGTTTTTCCACAAAAAAAGTTCAATTGCCTTGTTAAAAATGCCCAAAATGACACCTGCTTCCCCCCATGAAATAAATCCAGGATTTATGAGCATGCAAATATTTCTCATTCCAAAAGTTGAACTACTAGACACCAGATGCCTCCCACCTCACTGAAAGGTCCATTCTCAGTGTACGTGCACTGGAGGCTTCCCGTTTCCACAGCCCACTCGTGTACACACTTGTGAACTGGACCATGAGTGCGTTTGACACAAGTTGTGATCCTGCTGGAACGCACATGTCTCACACTCCGACTTAAGGAGAGCACAGGGAAACGTTCCTCCTTCAGCACATGAAGTTGAGAACAAATTCCGCACACACGTCGTCCTGTACAGTGAAGGTCAAACATCCAAGTAAGCAAAACCCACTTGTGAGTGGAGGGGGACTTTAAAAGAGCTAATTCAGCGAATAGTAAAGGTAAGCGATAAAAAAATCGGGAGCGGCCCATAAAGACATTGCTCCATAGCGCTAATAGTCAAAAACTACACATGGTACCTAAAAGTAGCTATACCCCATTGTAAACACTCCATTACAATATTCCTTGATTCGAAAATTGTATTTTTCTTTACTTACCACCAAAACTACATTATCAGCAAAATGTACCACCCCACATAACATCCACAGTTTGATTCTGGCAGAGGGCCTTTGTTGCATGTCACTCCCCTCTCTGTCGCCCTGTTTCCTGTCTCTTTAAACTGTGAAATAAGGCAAAATGCCTTTGTATTGTATTATTATTACAAGTTCCCTCAAAATTATAAGCACAGTACTTGGGTACGTGTACATCATTACATTCCACCATTAGTTGCTAGGTAAGCTGGGGGTTACTAAATGAATTGAAAGTCCTAACAAGGATATTAAGACCAACATGTGGGTGAGTTGAGGTCTGGCGTCAACAAACAGACGGACTGGACGAAGTCCCGCCCTAGCTGCTCAGCTGTCAGCCAGGCCATGGGTGGAGCTCCTGATGAAGCAGCCGTTGGTTGTGTAAACCAAATGATCCTGGTGTGACATCTGGCATTTGGCCTCAGCGACCACAGCCGCTGCTTCTGAAGGGAAAATCAAATCAATGCTCCATTGACTCTGTCAGAGCGCGATGGAAACCTAATTAATGGCCCTCCAGGCACAGCTGGTCATTTTATGCAGCCAAGCACCAGGGCTCTCCAATCAAGCCAGTAATATGTACTATTGCTTTGGGGTCTGTGCCCCCCCCCCCCCGCCCCCTTACCGGGATAGTGTCAGCATTCAGTATGTTAAAAACTCATGCCTATGTCATGTCATTGTGAAACACTCTTTTGACATACAGCAGTGCATTCTGGACTACACTACATTAGTCATGTCAAATAGATTTCTATAGCACATTTAAAACAACATGGGCTGACCAAAGTGCAGACAACAATCAGCAACAAACCATGCACATACCCAGGCAGAGAGCAAGCTAAAATAATAGCAATTTAGATACATTTCAAAGCCGGCGAAAAGACACGGGCCTTGAGCTGTGCTTTGAATTACTTTGAATGTAGAGCGGGCAGATCTGATGTGGTGGGGCAGTTTGTTCCACAGACTGGCGCCCACCACAGAGACGGCACGGTAACCGCTGAGCTTCCGCCGAGCCCGAGGGACGGCCAGAAAAGACTGGTCAGCGGGCCGGAGTGACCTAGTTGGGGTTTAAGGGGTTTTAAAAGGTGACCTAAGGTAAGGCGGTGCCAGTCCATGAAGTGCTTTGCAAACAAACAATAAGGTTTTAAAAAATTAACTCTAAAGCTGACAGGAAGCCAGTGGCGGGAGGCAAGTACGGGGGAAACGTGCTCATGCATACGGGAACCAGTTCAGAACCTCGCAGCAGCGAGAGCGAGGACTTCCATGCACAAGGTGCGGTAATGACAGCGTGGATTACTTTTTCACAATGTTGGATCTTTGGCTAAGGGGCGCCTCCCACCACAGAGTTTATCTGTTTCTCAAATTTAAATGCAGAGAATGCAAAAATCCTCCCAAGGGTTTTTCACAAAGTTTCACAAAGGATGAGAGTGGGTCGAGCTTCTCACACAGAATGCTGATGAGAGAGAGAACCACCCCAGTTATAAGTTCATTTAGCATCAAGAAGTGTTGATGGAAACAATCAAATAGAGGCTGCATTGACTGAGTAATTGCTGAGTAATGTTGCAATGTTAAGGGGGGATTAGAACCTGTTATAACTCTTCAACTGTTATTTTAATACAGGGACAATCACTAACTAAAAACCATGGTGGAAAGTAACTAAATACATTTACTCAAGTACTGGACTTAAGTACAATTTGGAGATACTTCAGTGTGTTTTCCTTTTCTGCTAATTTATACTTCTACTTCACTACGATACAGAGGCAAATATTGTACTTTTTACTCCACTACATGTATTTGATACGTTTAGTTACTAGTTAGATATAGATAAATAATACAAAATATAATCAACAAATAAAATATGACGTGTTTAAGATCAGATAAGGGGGGGGGGGGGGCATTCACCAGCTAGCAGTATATAAAGTAATAAATGAGCCCCACTTTCATGCATCACTAATCGCAATGCAATGATGTGGTCTACATTATTCTGAAATGGGCCAGTCTGCATAATGATTACTTTTACTTTTGGTACTTTAAGTATATTTTGATACTGCTACTTCCATACTTTTACTTAAGTTCCATTTTTATCCATTGGTTGGTTGTGGGACTTCAATAACATTAAAAAATTATTTTAAAAGGTCTTCTTCAGGGAGATTTGAATGTGAAAATTTTGGGTTATTTTAAAGTCGCAGTAATTGAGCTGAACAAGCTGTAACAGCTTCATTTGTAGCATTCCGCATATTGTGTTTGTGTCTACCTTCCGGTGTTCACTCACTTCTAGTTTGATTTTGGTCTCCACCAACTCTAGATTAAAATAGCTGGCTAAATGCTCCACTATGTTCACCAGCTAGTCACTTACCGTGTCTGTATGCTGGACATGATCCATTAAACAACATTATCCACATTTGATAGGTGGACTAAACGTTAAGGCCTCCCTGTTGGCTCAGTTACTTTATGTTGAGGGCACAAGAAGCAGGCCCTATGTGAAAGGCCAACCATAAACAAATATCACCCTCTCTGTCAGAGAGGGTGATATTGATGGCACTGATTGGAGTTGGCACTGCTGCCGTGGGAGAAGGGGGTGGGGGGCACTGTCCCGTCGGGAGGCGATCGATGGTCACATCCTGTGAACCCTGCATGTAACACGGGAGAGCACTCCCAACACACAGGCATCAACGGCACACACAGACACACAGAGACACAGAGCCAGAGCACAGCCGAGGAATGTAGACTGGAGTTTGGGACCAGCACCAGAGGACCACCAAACACCTCCATGGGGTAGCCATACAGACACAGTCAATTCCCAGGATGCTTATATAACCATGATGAAGTGCATCAAGAGGCAAAGAGGGAAGCCGTACCAGTGATATGTAAGTGCTGCTGAAATGGTTGGTACATTGAACATTGAGTCATTTGATGTAATGTCATGCTCCTCAAAGTGTGCAACACATTGGTCCAGGAATGTGAAATAGTTTTCTCAGAATGCCTATATAGAAATTGTAAATGTCATACTTGTATTTGTTATTGTAAAAAGAAAGTAATGGTTCCAGCTGAATTTCGGACCTTCCAACAGACTACATGCGACGTATTTCATTTGCATACTTATAGAGGGGAAAATCCACAATAAAATATAATTTGCATGTTATTTCAATGGCATCGCCGCAGCTCAGATTTATTTTGTGCGCGAAGGCCTCTGTATCATGGGTTGTCTGGTGAATCCACACCAAAAACAAGGTGCTGGCCATGGCAATGACATATCTGAAAAGAGGATAAGCAAACACTGAGCTCCAGTGATGTGACTGAATCCCCAGTCTTTCGATCACATGTTGAAACATTCACGGTTCATACGTCAGTGATACAATAAAATCATTGGAGCTCAATCATCTTCTTTTTTAAACAAATCTCTCTGAAACCCAGACCATTGCGAAGATGTCATGCAGATATGACTTCTAAAAACTGCACCATAGACTGAATAATGAAACAAATGCTAGAGCCCCTTATAAGTATAAAATACTGGGAAATAGTGGATGCTCGATATTCAGAAGTAACAGTTTTGATTAAATATATAAAACAAAAGCCCAAAACCTCTACCATTATTTCACTTTCTCAGAAAGTGTCATCAGAGTCTTCATTTTCCAGCCAATATTTGTTTTCATGGCATTTTATTCCTAAACACTGCACATCTAAATTCTGTTTTAGGGTGGGATTTCGCTGTTATAGGCATTTCATATGTACCCACAGTTTGGCTTCTCTTTGGTATGACCAGGTATTTGCTTGGGACGGGGCTTAGTTTTTGACGTAGACTGTACAAAACATGATTGACAGTTATCACTTTCAGTAAGACATCAACATGAAACCTGTTACACCTGACACCACTCGCAAGGATGTCAGTGTTCATGGCAATTTAAAAAATGGCCAACTAAAGCAGCTTTCCAATTTCTCTTTTTTCTTACATTTCACTAAAATAGCTGTTTGCAATGTTTGGAAGTTTCCAGGGGCACTGCATCAACTTCCGAACACCCCCCTCATTTTGGTGATTGGTCCAGTATATCTCAATCCATTGTCAGTGTTAAGGTTTTTGATTCTGGTGATATTCCACATTTTTCTTTCTTTTTCTTTTTGAACGCCTATGTGCAGGTTCAAACTAACAATGAATGTATCCTACAAACAAGTATTCTCTGTGTGTACAAAGCCTGATATATCTTATTGCTCTGTGCCATAGAGCTCCAATGTTTGTTGTCCAAAAACTATTAGCCAACCAATGGACAGATAAGGTAACACATTTTTGGCTTTGGGCTTTTCATGGGATTTTAAAAATATAGAATAACACCAGCTTTATTCTTAAAAGGATAACGGGTTTATTACAACTTGGATTTTGTTTTTGTTGAGTTCGCCACCAATTCTATTGGTAATGATAACAATGTACCACTCACCAAAATTCCTGAGTTCATCGAGCACCGCAACAGCGCTAAAAATAGGTGCGACGAACACAAGCAGTCTGACGTTCAGAGAGGTTGTACACAAACCCCCACGTTAGCTAAATCTCTTTGGGAGAGAAAACAAACGCACACGATAAATATTACGACCCAAACTGGCTGTTGTAAACATCCACAACAGTTTACAACTTGCAACTTTCTGGCACTTGTGCATTTTCCTGTGCAATGAGGTATTATGAGTAACATTAGTGCTGCACGCACTTTCAGTAGTTAATTTGGCTAAACAGTTACTTTGTTTGCAAATTTGTTTCTGATCATCTGTCTGCTTGTGTTTCTTGTCTCATAAGATTTATTTTTAGTATTGTTGCTGTGTCCCGAGATTTCAGTTATCACTTTAGTGAGTACAGTCATAAGCCATCGAACTGATGGCCCAAGCTATAACAAATACAACCCAAGTTGTAATAAACTGTAGCTTTCTTTTACAGTTTCATAGAGTAATTATACTTTATACAGTACATAGTCCAGCTTTGTAAGGGGAATGTGTATTATGTGCATACTGTGTCTCCACAGTTTGAGGACATGTGGCAGTGAAGTGGCGAGAAGCTGACCATGGGTGACTGGAACCTGCTGGGCAGCATCCTAGAAGAGGTCCACATTCATTCCACCATCGTGGGCAAGATCTGGCTTACCATACTCTTCATCTTCCGCATGCTGATCCTGGGTGCAGCCACTGAGGATGTATGGGACGACGAGCAGTCCGAGTTTGTCTGCAACACTGACCAGCCCGGCTGCAAGACAGTTTGTTACGATCGTGCCTTCCCCATCTCCCTGATTCGCTTCTGGGTCCTGCAGGTCATCTTTGTCTCTGCGCCCTCGCTGGTCTACATGGGCCATGCCCTCTATTGTATCCGAGCACTAGAGAAGGAGCGCCACCGCAGACGGGCCCAGCTTAAGGAGGAGCTGGACGAGACTGAGTTGGCGTTGGGCGAACATAAGCGCATGGAGAGGGAGCTGAGGAGGCTGGACGAGCAGAGGAAGGTGAAGAAGGCTCCTCTCAGAGGATCTCTGTTGAGAACCTACATAATCCATATCCTTACACGCTCTGTGGTGGAGGTCTGCTTCATCCTGGGCCAGTATATACTCTATGGTGTCCAACTGGAGCCACTCTATAAGTGTGAGAGGCTGCCTTGCCCTAACAGTGTAGACTGTTACATCTCCAGGCCCACAGAGAAGACCATCTTCATGGTCTTCATGATCGCCATTGCTTGTGTGTCACTTTTCCTCAACATTCTGGAAATATCCCACCTGGGCATCAGGAAAATCAAACAGACACTGTATGGAGAGAGGTACACAGAAGATGACAGTTTGATTTATAAGTCCAAGAAGAAGCCGTCCATACCACAGCTCTGTGTAATGAGCAATGTATCACCTCACAACGGGCCTTTGACTCAGACCTTCAAAGTGATTCCCGAGGTGGACATGAAGCCTCCTCATTACAACACTGGGCTCAAAGCCAACCAGGACGCACCGAGACACAACAGCTTGGCTCATCTGGGGCACAGTCAGACCAGTTATATCTGCCCCCAACCTAGGATGCCACCAAGGTCTGGCCAGAACTGTGCAATCCAAGCCCCCCAAACCCATGAAGGTCTAGAAGTCCACACAGCCATTGTAGACCACCATCCAGCCTGGGCTTCTGCTGTGTCCAATGTGGAGGGAAGTACAACAAGCCATCATGAGAATCCCCATGACAAAGAACACCCTCACCCCAGTCATTTGGAAGCTCTGCTGTCCACTAACACCTTAAGGCCCAGCACTAACAGAGACCTGGATGAGGACGAGCGAAGGGAGTCAATGGGGAGCGAGGTTCTGGTCCCTAACCCCAGGAAGACCAGCTTCATGACCAGGCTACCATCTGAGAGCTTGTCCTCCATCAGCGGCTCCACAAGCCCTTCCTTACATACCTCAGAGGAGTCAGATGAACTGGGCTCCCTGCAGGGAGACATGCCCATGATGCCGCCTGCCGGAGGCCGAAGAATGTCAATGGCAAGTAAAGAGCAGAGATTGTCTCATGTTTCCAAATCAGTCCAGAACAGCAAGGGCAAAGTTGTAAAGGACATGAGTACAACTGACAATCTGGGAGAAACTTATCCCCCAACAGGGCTTCATCTCCCATTGTTTTCTAGAGTATGATAGTCTTTATCAGATATATTTATAAAACACAAAGCTTCTGCTGGTGTGTTATAAGTAAAAAGGGAAAAAAGCTTGCTCACTGGTCGAGTTATGAAGTTAAGTATTTCGTCTATTAAAAATAAATACCCAATATAATAGCCAAAAAGATTTGATAAACACCTCTTTACTGATGAAGAGGGGTCAAAGAGAAAAGTGTTATGAGACAGCAGAAGAGTTAAGTGGTGTTTTGAAGAGAGAAAGAGGGGGAGAGAGCCCTCCTTTCTGTTGATCTGGACGAAGCTCAATAGTGGCAAATGGGTAGCCTCTCTCCATTCAATGTTGTCAGTGGAAGTAATGAGAAGAAATCAAACTGCTCTGAAGTTATTTGAGATAATGCCCTTAAGTTCTGACAGGAGGCCAAACAAATGAGAATAATTATAAGATACATTATATATTGCACACTTAGATTCAGTATGAAATTTGTAGAATATATCTAATCTTTCATAATCACAGACAGCTACAGAGTTAAAATCATACTCTCAAATTAATAATTTGTGAGCAGTAATTAGTAATTCATGCTCTCAAATTATTGTGCAATGTAATTAACAGAAAACCGCATTAATCATATCTGTTATCATTTAACATTTGTAAAAGGGAGGTCAAGACATTTTTTGTATCAATGGAGATTTGAGGAAATATTTGGAATTTTATCTGTTAAATGAAGGTGCTATCTTTAACATGATAAAATGTTGACAAAACAATTTAATCTTCTGTTCGATTAATAAATGAAACAGTCTGCACCTACGATGGCTCTGACAAATTGGTTGGGTTTTTTGTTTTTTTGTTTGTCTGTTGTTTACAGACTGATGTGTACTTGAAGAATGTTAGGTGCACTCATGCAGGCAACGATACTGGTCACATACTGAAAGATGCTTACTTTACTGAATTCTGAGTCTGCGATGTGTATTCTATGTCCAGCACCAGTTAAGCCAAAGCTGTCTTTTTGTCTTTCTCAGAGCATGTTTCTGGATATCTCCTCGATTATGAAGAAGTGAAGCGACGAGGCGAACACCACGTCCGTAGGAGCGGTGTCCCACGGCCCAGCTGGGTCACAAACAGGGGAGAAATTGTATCAATGATGCAGCCATCAACATTGATCCACTGCTCACATGGGGCCAAAACCAGTCAGGCCATGATGAGGCAGCGGACTCGTTGCCAAAGCCCAGTATGTTGTGGATATGAAGCACCTTAGAACGCCTACATGTGGATACTAACAGGAAAGGATTCAATCTTTTTAAATATATAGACATATTTCCATGAGTTGGCTGAATTTTTAAGATTTTGCAGAAACAGCACAGTGGATTATGGAGAAAACGCCTCCTGTTTGCTTCTGTAACATGGACTTTATAAGCTTAAAATACATTTTCTAAGTCGAAGACTTGAGTAGAATCTGTGTGTAGTAATTTATATACAGTAATTTCATGAGAAATCATGATACTTTATAATATATTCAGATTAAATGCTTCTTAACAAAACAGCAATCATTTTGTCAACATATATTTAATCAAAATCAACCACACACCAAGACCACACTGTAGAATGCTCATGCTTTGTTTTAATTCTCAACAAAAATTGCCTAGACAAAATGGTGTTTTTTTCATTAAAACCTTTTTCCATATCAAATAAACAAACCATGACATGTTGTACAATATTTACAAAAAAATCGAAACAAAACACAGGTCATTTGAACATTCAAAGATAAAAAAGGAAATCAAAAATGCTGAATCTGCATATAACAGTTATGGTGCAGGTACTCAAAAAAGGACACGTAAAAAATGGCTCACCAAAATCTACAAATACAATGAAGTAACCACTGTAAAAAGTTAGAAACAACTCCACAGAAACTATCTACATTTCTATCATACAGTTCTTACCCATAAGAAGAGGTATGCTGAATCATCCAGGTAGATAAGTGCTTAGAGTCTGTTCAACTAAGATTTAAAAAACCTCGAAAATCACAATCTGAGATTCAAATTGCCCCAATTAACGTATTCTGTAAACACATTGGATTAAATAAGTACTTCATTTAGTCTGCCCCCATGTACTGTATTTGCAACTTGAAGGCAACTGATTCCAAAATGCTATCTTCCATAAGGGAAAACACTTCCCTGATAACCACTGCTCAAGGTTCGAACAATAACTGTTGTGCCGAGATTAGCATTGCATTCAGAGGTGTTAAAGTTGGAAACTCAAACAACCTATGTGGAAAAATACTTTATATAGGTATTCATAGACTTGAATTCAGAGTAGTAGTTCAGTCCCAAGTTTGTTGACATGAGTAAACTTATGTCACGTTAAAATGACAGAAAACTGTGTGAAACCAGTGGTTCTCAAGAGTCTGCAGGTTTTCCTCCAATCTACTGATGAACACTCCTTCAACATGGCCAGAGTATCACCTGCTGATTTGAAAACATGCAGATCCTTGGCGCTCCATGCTACCGCACATGGCTAAGAACAACTGTTAGAAACACAATATGACATTAACCATACACATCATTTGTTTCAGTACAGTTTGATATCAATTTGCAGAGACTTGAGAAGCGTGCTTGTGTTAGCTAATCTGTCACAGTGAACATCATCACGTTTTCTTTTTCGTGGCATGGTGATGAGTTGTTACGTGTAGATTGATCTGAAAAGTCTGCATTGCCATACAACAATAATGTAACTCTGGCAACATTAAAAGCATGTGATGTATTACCCACAGTACCTCTAAGTTTCAAGTCTCCACTAGTTACTGAAAGGAAGTGAAACCACATCAGAATATAATTCAGAGATCTAGAGTGTCCTTTAAAGAATGGTTGGTATATGGATTTGCCCAATGGGTTAATACAAAAAAAAAAAAAAAAAAAGATACCATTGATATTTAATTCTGTTATCACCATTTTAAATTGAAAATTGCACTGGTGTTACAGATGCTGCAGAACCAGTCAATGTATACTGCTAGACACTGATACTGTTGCTGTATGTATACGGAAGAGGATTAGGGCCACTGAGTTCTGAGATTAATGTCAGAAATCTAACAAATAAGTTATAATTTCAATATTAATTTAAGACATTTGATTTGTTCCTAAATTTATCTTTTTCTCTAACTCCTGACCTTTACCATAAAATTATGACAAGTGACTTTTCTTCAAAATTTGACATATTTTGCTCTAATCATGCTCCATACCTGGGAACTATTGTGCAGTGTCCATGTTGTACGCTGCCTCCTCAGAGTTGGACTTCTGCAAAATGCAGAGCAACCAGTATAAACTATTACATTTTTCACGTCTCTGAAGTGCAGCCTTCAATTAAGCCAATATCAGGCGTCTTTTGTTTTCATTTTAGCATGATGATTCTTCTTGGTAAACTCAAAAAGTCAAAATGAGGCACAGAATAATTTCATGGAATTCATGCAACTGTTATGTTCTGTGAAAAGCACATACGGTGCAAAAAATGGATAATTAAAAGCTACAAAACGATTTGATGCCTCATTTCGCTGTGAACTCAAGTGTAAGTTCTTTCAGTTTTCTTGAGCTCAAATACAGAAATGCAAATGATTAATTACATCAAGTAAATTTTCATCTTTTAAAGTCCTCTATTACGGTATATTTCTAGGTGACACAAGAGCATTTGGCTTTTCCATATGGAGACGCCAGCAGTCAATATTAAATAAATAAAATAATATGTAACGTATGTATATATCGCCATGAAATTGTCAAATAAACCAATCAATTTTAAAAAAATGTTTGATTATTGTGAAATACTATTTCTTTTCACAATAACAATTTATTAGGGTTCATTTTTTGTTTAAATGTCAAAATGTTTCTTTATTTCACAAAATGTTTTAAAATTCTTTGCAATTATTTCACATTTACATGGTTATAGTACATATTTTGTCCTAATTTATTGATATGGAATATTTAGTTCATTTATGTAATACTGAACACTTTGGGTCTCCATATTTCCAGGAGGGGGACTGTACTTGGCTGATTTCACTATTTGTCACAAGAGGGTGCTTTACGAATAGTGAAACAAAAAGTCTGAAATAAAGTTAATACGCTTCGTCTTTCCCTTTTGAGGCTTCATCTTAGACAAATAGGGCAGGAGTCAGAAGGGGCCAAGATCCACATTTTAGGACACTGTTGCACCGCAGTTTCTTAAAGCTGCAGTGTAGTTTCCACTGAACAACATCCTTTGTTCCCTTACTGGATAGTTTGGCCTCTGTAACCTCTAAGGCAAGAAAATGTAGCTGCACTTGTAAGAGCTTTATCCGCTTTACTTTTGAAATTACTTCTCAGGTCTTAATTATATCTTTACAAAACCAAAAAGAACAGGTAATACACAACATTGTAAACATACTCACACCCCTTTAAGTAAAAAATTTCACAACTTAAGTAAGTACATGTGTGACTTGAAAATGAAGACTTATTTGTCAGGAAATTGTCAATAATAAAAAAATACAACCATTAACAAATCAATTCTAAGAAAGGTTAGAGACCTACATTTTACATCTATACAATTCCCTCTACACCTGACCCCAACCCCCAACAACAAGTCCAAATTAATAACTTAACAAATTCATATTAACGAATTAAAGTGAAAACCAGCTGAGCAGTGTTCTAATCAGTGTACTCTGAGCATTTAGTACATGAGATTATCATTGGCTGACAGTATCATGTGGTGATATCATGGGTGGGATCTGTTTACTTTCCTTTTAATAACATGAGCAGATTTTTTTTTTTTATTTGAGCTCATTCTAGTCTGTAGCAAGCAGCCATTACACTGATCCACATGGTTTTAATTTTATAACTCAAATATTCCACTTTTTTATTTTTTTTTATTTTTTTTAAAGCGAAGAGTTTCACATTCACAAATCACCGCGAAATAATCCTTTATGTGAAGGGTTATTAACCAGATTCGGGGGAAAAAAACAAGCGCAATGAACTATTGCCAACGGCTGTTTCAAATTCTAGTTTGACCTTCCTGTGCCAAAAGTAACTTCACCCCAAGCCTGGTGGACAAATTAAGCCCAAACAAGTACAGTATTCAGATGCCATGGATGTGCACCACCATGAAGATGAAAGTGTAGCAGCAGAGTGTTGGGCAGCAACAAAGCAGGCCGCAGCAGCACTCACCCCTGCCACGTGCTGCACCATCGACTTTTCAACAGCAGATGGATTTGGCATCTCCCTAAATCAATAACGCGCCAGTGTGTTTGTTTGGAGCTTTGAACTTTGTACCATACACTATCAGGGATACTGATTTGTAAGTAGAAATTGATCAATTTGCTTAGTGTTTGAAAAAAAAATTCACATGTGGTGTTTTGAAATTTGAAAATGTAGATGTCTAACACCAACATACTGTACCAAATACTTTTAGTAGCTATGTACTAATACTAGAACAGTGCAGCTAAATACAGGATTACTATAAGTACAAACACCAATTTTTTTACTACTTGTAAGACAATAAATAAATAGGTCAAAAAGAGCACTTATGAGTTGTTTAAGCTGTTTAAATGACCACACCAGTGTGCTTACATTTTAGCCCATTTAACATGGATCATGTATACTTTACTAACTTCCATTTTCCAAAACATAACAGTGGTTTAGATTTGAGTATTTTTTGTTCCTTTCAGGCAGCTATTGGTTTCCATTCATTATAGTATTATAATATATAAATCAACGAGGTGAGTTGCTTGAGATTAGAAATCCATCAAAGTGAACATTATTTCTGTTATGTTTTATATTTTGTTGCATTCATTGGCCATGTTACTTTTTTGTCCTAATGTGTAGCCTTTAAGTAAACCTTCTATAAACAATTTCAGGTAATTACAGCAGCTGTAATTCCTGCACAATAAATATGAAATAAAAGTGTTATTTCCAAGGAATTTTCCTGGAGAGGACCATGTAATTTGGTACCAACTACGGTATAAGGAAATAGAGATAATGTTTGACACATAGTAAATACCCAGTCATTTCTTAGATATTTAGAAAGAACCAGGAAATTATGTAATAGTAACAGTCATTTTTAAATTTCAAGAGGAATTTCCTTGATAAATCTTGACTAAAATGACCGGCCATCAGTTTAAACGTAATCACATAAATTAATGTGTTGGAAACTTTAATCTTTATATTTGTTGAATTGTATGCTTGCCTGTCATGTTCATACTGAGCAGAAATTCAGTTCAATCTATTGAGAAATACGACCGCATGCTTTGGAAAATGGTCAGCAGAACAATATACTGACATCGGTATGGTCCTTTAATGTCTTTGGACAGCCAGTGATTGGCTCGGGCCAGGTTTTACTGTAAGTGCCAGTGTCACAATGTGTTTGCTCAGATTTAATGCCAGGTGTCCCTTCCTGGGCAGTACCTCAGCTTTGTAATGTAGTTCTGTCTAAGCGCAGATATGAAAAAAAGGGAGAAGAGAAATGTGTAGGAATGTACATCTGAGCACAATCGAAAGTAAGAGTGAAGTTTGACATAAGCAATTTTGCATAACGAGCGTTAATTTTACCATTTCAACTAATGTAACATTTTACAAATACACACCTTTGGTAACATTTTATTTTGAAGTCCTGTGTCACACAACAATTATTGGATCACTAAAAATGTTAAGTCATATGACAAAAAGTAAGCTGTTTGATGTTGTTCCATATATACCGAATAAGTTAAAGGATGAGCTCAACCTTTCGGGAAATAAAAGTTTGTTTTCCTTCTTAGAGTGAGGTGAGAAGATGGACAGCCGTCGCTTAACACAGAGCTGGAGTCACGACATGGTTAGCCTATCTTAGCATAAAGAGCGGAAGCAGGGGGGAAAACTGTTAGGCTGGCTCTCATGCCACAAGTGAAAAATTACACCGACCAACACCTCTAAAGCTGCACACAAACAGAAATGTAAAAATTACAATTTGTGATTTTAGTTCGAGTAACTTAATAGAACTCTTGGAAAACAACATTGCAGTGACTGCACAGCTTTCCGAAGTCTTGTGCCATGTTCACGTCATATTGTTCAAACCATAATGATAAGCAGCAGACTGGGGGGGAATAAAATAAATAAAAACATGTTGACCAGAGCCTCCTAGTTGTTGATTCTTGTTAGAGATATGAGGTTATTCCATCTGCTATGACATTTACCTCTTGGTGAAAAGAACTACAGTAGTGTCAACTTCATACTGGAGGCAAAGTGGCTGCAAAGCCACCATCGGGAAGTTACATCTACTATAAATAAAATCCAATATTTACACTAATACAATCAACTTAGCTAATTTAAAAGGCGCTATGCACATTTTGGATCCGGTTTCACTTGTTAATGAAGCACTACAAACCTAAAACACAACAAAAGTAGCTAAGTTAAGCTAGTTAAAAGATCATTTAAGCTAGTTAAAAAAAAAAACCCATCAGGTAACCATCTCTCTTCTATTCAGCTGACATTGCAGGAATGCAGCATTATTGTTAGTGAGGTTGCCAGGTTTGAGACCAAAACTAAAACCTGGACCGACTGTACCTGGTAGCTCGTGCTGCAGCCAGTGGCGCTGGGTGGATGCAGAAACCTCTGTTGAGAAACTCAATTTCCGGAACTGTAAAATCACAAATTATTACATTTCTACTCATGTGGCTGTTAAAAACAAGACACATTGTATAGAAGTCTGACGGATGCTGAAAAGGAAAACGGATTTAAGGCCGTTTCAGACACAACACAGTGTGTGCTGTGCTCGCCGCAACGAAAAGCCATCGGAAGTAGCGGGTTTCAGAGAACAGTGGTGCCGTTGTCGCGTTTTGTCTGAGTGGGTCTTTAGAGGTCAAATATTAATTTACTACAAATCAATTGCATGTACTGAAGTAATTATCAAGATTTGACAGGGTTTCAAAGTAAAGAGCATGTACATGTTAACAGGGACATTACTGAACATTCTGAAGGAATTCCTGAGTTTAACCTCCCCTGACGCACAAGAGAGGGAGGAAGCTGACAGGAAGAAAAAGTCAGGATTAGGCAGAAAGAGGAAGAAAGAAAGAGAGAGAAAGCTGCCAGTGCCTTTGTTTTATCACCAGTCCAAAAATACCTGTTGAACAGTATTGCTGATAAGACAACACTTGTGTCATCCATTACAAAAAAGAAATATAAATACTTCAAATATGAAGGTATAGACATGTATGAGTGTGTCATAGACCAAACGGTTTGCCTCCAGACTAAGTACAGTCCTGTCCCTCCTGTTCCTCCGTTGTGCATTTCTCAGTCATTTCCTGACAGAAATCCACTGTTACAGTGGGGCTACATACTTCCTCAGTGGATCCAAGCACCAGTGGACAATCTGGGTTCTCCTGCTCCAGACCTGACACCTCCACCCCAGGCTGCCTATCCTCCAGCCCCCCCTGACCGGGACCCACATCCGACAGACACGCAGCGTCGCTTTGTTGCGACGCTGGTGACCGGGGCTGGGACGAGCCCTCGTCAGAAGAAGGCGATGATGGGTTGGACGTGAGGTCGATGCTGGCGGAGAGAGGAGGCTGAGTGCCCTGCACCTCCCTACACACTTGCTGGGAGAGGAAGGAGAGGTTCTGCCACAGCTCAGACATACAAACCTTCAGCTGGTTGCGCTCGCTCAGCAGCTTCTCCTTTTCACACACCTGAGTTCATAAGACACAGCATCATCAGGTCAGCATGACAATTACTGTACACTCCTCAGTAAGCACTTTATCAGGTATACGGAGAAAGCCACATTGACGCTGGGTCGTCCGGCAAAAAAGTTGAACGTGGCTCAACCGCGTTGGTCAATCAAGTACATGCGAGCGCACAGTCCTGGTAGATTACTTTGTAAAATGGACAGAGTGATTCCACCATTTACCTCACGATTGTTGCGATGAAAGATTGCATTTCAGTTCTCACTGGTACCTTAAACCCACTCCCGCGCCAGGAGTGTGAACTAAATACAGCTGTGTATTTTACATGGGCTTTTTGTGCAAGTAACAACGTGTTTAAACAATTATCAAATTCATCTTCCACATTTTAAAAGCTAAACTTAGCTTTATTGCAACTTGTCCGAAAATTAACAAACATGCAAACACTGTTGCTTTTTCACTGTTCATCATCTATCAACTGTAAATCATCACTGACTTTCAATTACATGATATTCAACACTCAACAATACTGAATAAAAAGGACTGAGTTTTATTTTTTTGTTCCAGATGATGAATGTTAGTGTACACAAGCAATTTACTGTGCCAAACGTCAGGATGTTAGGAGATAATGCAGTTCTTGCTTTTTCTGCGTTTGCGGGTGTGTAACCGCCCGCTGCGGTTGGGTCCTCCCATCCCTGTGTTGTTGATGGGGTATGTGATTCTAATCCAGTACACGGCTTTCACAAATTCAGCAGATATCTCCTCACGGTCCACCAAATTAAAAAAAAAAAAAAGTGGCTAAGACCGAGCCACACAACACTATGCCAGCCATGATTTGTGTGTCATATAACATTAAATTACTTGCCCGCGGACATTCAGCTTCCTTTCTAGTTTGCCAAGATGTGCTGCTGTTGTGATGTTCGCTGTAGCAGCAGGAGAGTTGTGAGTATCTCTGTCTGGAGCTGGCTTAATGACTCTGGGAAACCGTCTCATCCTCTCTGGCTGTTAGCTTCCCAGTAGCAACGGTTTCCTAACCCACAACCTAGCTAACGTTAGTGACATTACTTGCAGTCCCGTTGTTCGCGCTATATCATGGCATTTGTCATGTTATTTCTCCAGAATCACATACCCCACCTTTAATATTTAACAAGTGACCTCTAGTGGCTGTATGAAAGCTGACTTGTTTGTCATTAGCAAAGGCAGAACTAGTGTGATGTCTCAAAACTACATAGGGAGGAGGATGGGGTGGTCGGTCCACAAAGCATGTGACTTTGACACAGGAGACTACGGTTTCCTCTTTCCTACCAGCAGTCAATGCTGGTTTCTTGTAAACATGGTCGTGATATAAAGGCTAGGGATCCTTTGCTGCTATGGCTAAAAGAACTACTCTCAGTAGTTATTCCATACCATGATCTTTACCTGACCCTAACCAAGTTGTTTTGCATTAACCTCACCAAACCTTAATCACTACAATGGTAGATAACATTCATGCAATGGTTATTGTTTGTGGTGCCTACTGATTGGGCCATCAGATCCCAAATAGGTTAATATGGGTTGTTTTTAAAGTCAGTGAGAAATCACATGGTGTTTTGTTGGCTATAGCTCCCCTTTATAGAAAGACTTCAGTTTATTAAAATGTAGGTCTTACTATCAAAGTCTTCATATCTATTGGGATTGCTATGCTTTATTATTCCAAGGATAGGACTGACCACACCTGAAATGTGACACATGACTACGGTAAGTAGTATTTAGAAGTTGAAACAGGAAGTGGGTCTGTAAACTCTGATGGATATTAAAATAGACAGTTTGGGTAACTTGACGGTTTGCCTTCTTTACCCCCCCCCCCCCCATCATCTTCTAACTGATGGAAATGATCACAGAAAAACAAAAATAAGACCAAAGATATAATAAACTGAATGTCGTGATGGAACAGCTGACAGATGTAAATATCAGTGAGAAACCCCATAATACCTGATGTGTGATGCTTCACTTCAACACGATAGGCACCTGGTTAACAGTAATCAGTTGTTTTGCTAAACAATGGGAATGAGGAGGTACAGTTCTCCAATATGGCCACCAGAGGGGGTGTTCCATCACCTCAAAGAGCTCAACTAAGCATACAACCACCAAAGTTGGAACAAGCACACAGATAAAATATCAAAGTAAGGTATTCAGTTTCTGTCAGGTAACTTTGAGACCCATTAGGCTGCTGTTGTGTTTGATTGGACTGATGTGTGTGTGCTTAACCACCGTGTGTGTATGTTATGACCGTACCAGTTTGCGAATCTCGCTCTCCAGGTTCTGGATGCAGTCCAGCTTCCGCTTGCGACAGCGCTGGGCGGCGATGCGGTTTTTGCTGCGGCGGCGGATGTCGTGGATGAACTCCAGCTGCTCTGAGGTCAGCTTGTGCATCTTGATGAGGATCTGGAAGTCATTGCGCGGCAGGTTGGTGATCTGGTGCACGGGGAAAGGCAGCTTTACCTAAAAGGACCACAGGGTTTCATAGAATTGTATTCCTTGTTAATTGAGATGAATCGCTTGATCATGTCACCACAGTTCCATACTTGGGTCACGTGATGACCACTGAACCAACCCCATTTGCTGATGAAGACAATGGCAAATGGTGGAAAGCTCCATACAAACACTAGCAAGTGCCGCTTGAGTGAGGATCATTTTGTGAAATTACTGTTTCCAAGGTCAAGAATGAACCTAAGGTTGTATGATGTAGGATCAATCCTACTTAATTAACTATGTGGAAATTAAAATCTTACAGCTTACAGCACCTGGTATTCCCAGGCGGTGTACCATCCAAGTACTAACCAGGCCCTACCCGGCATGGCTTTCGAGATCTGACGAGATCGGGCGCTGTCCGAGTGGTATGGCCGTAAGCTTGTTGGGATCATGTGTAGGCTGAGACACAGCCATACTCGAAGACAAGAGGACAGTGCTCTTTGGAATAAAGATGCAAAATGCATCATTATGAAATAATTTTACTGTAATTCTAAAGGAGTTTGTTGGATCAATTATACAGCAGTCTACAAAGCACTTCTAAGAAGCACTCCTTTTGTTAGACAACCAAATTTAAAAGCATGATAACTAGTTCATCATAATGTGCTATAAAAGGTAGATAATGGATACAAGTAGCATTATACATTATCCAATGTGTGAATGTAAATATTCATCACTTAATTCTTTCCCCTTCACTTCTGAAACCAAAACTACGCCCTTGGACCAGTTGAAACTTTAAAATGTTGCCCACACATCAATGCATCGGTAATAACAATGGAAAGACAAGAGTCATTCTGCTGCATAATGGTACCTTTTGATACTTTTAGTGCATTTTGCTGATAGGACTTTTGCGCAACTAGGATTTTGAATGCAGAACAGTTACCTGTATGGGAGTTATTTTTAATTGCTACTTTTACCCCTGCACAGCTGGAATTCAGTAATAGGAGTAGGCCTCAGCATTAGTTCCAAGTTGGCATTGTGGTTTAAAATGCACTAGGTGTCAGTATTAAGCTTCTTATTGATCCCAGCAGCTCTGACACAGAATACAGGATGAGCTCTTTGTTTCACAGTAGCTAAATTTGGTCCTAATTGTGCAAAATTTTACATTTGTAATAACACTTATTTGTTTTCTTTACCGATTTGTGTTTGATGGCTTATCTATTATTTGCAAAGCATTTTTTTGCATTTATTTAAATAAGTTTCTACGTATTCATGCCGTCATTCGCCCTAGTGAACTAATTTGTTTCAACCTCTTATTTTGCTTTGATTCTTCAGTTTGTTTAAAGGAACGCATTCATTTCTCCCTCTATTGATCTGCCTATTTATGTGAGATTATGTTGATATTCTGGCATTCATGCATTCGTTCGTTTGTCTCCTGAGCTGTGCCCTTCTAAAGCCGAATTCTTCCTTTTAAAAATGTTGCTGGTTTTATCCATTAAAGGGTTGAGTGAATGTGTGTTAACCACTTCCACGCCGTTCACTCCACGTTACATTGCAGTGGTGTACATCAGAACAGTCTGCTGCAGCAGCCCATGCGGTTTCCTTCATACCAGCAATGTTCAGGACAGTGCTGCCAGCGTACGACGGCGACATTATTCACTGCTCTGACAGAGGAAAAGGAAAAGAGAGGCGAGTGTGTGTATGGTGGTTTTTAGGTGTTGCATGTCCTTTACTCTATAGACCTCTATATATAGCTTCACATAATAGGGTTGGAATGACAAAGTGAGCCTTGGATGGTCATAAATCCCCTCAATCTCTCTCTGGTGCTTCGGTTTCCATTTTTAACACCGTATCCTTTGAGACGCTCATTCCATCACTTGCTGGTGTTTCACGACACCTGCAGGCAGATGATCAGAAACCTGGATACGGCTGTGATCATATATACAGGAATAGGTTTTTCATGGTTAGCCTAGCTCGGCATAAAGACTGGACACAGCGGGAAACCGCTAGCCTGGCGCCATCCAAAGTTCAAAACCTTAACTTCCAACACCTCTAAAGCTCGTTAATTAACACGCTACATCTCGTTTCCAATTAGCTGCTTCCTTCTAACAACTATGTAGGTAGGTTTGAGTAGTGTCAGTTATATATGAGTTTGCAGTGTTTTAGTGTTGTGCCTTTTCCCCTTCTAGACTAGTTTAACAACAAAATCTCAACCGCATATTAAAGCCTATAATGTATTTCCCCAATAATTTATATAATTTTATTAATATTTGATTGCAGTTTGGTCATTGTAGGAAAAAAATCTTAAACCAAAATATGAATCAAATTTCCCAGCAGGTAACTGTTTTATCTAATCGCATATTTAATTCGCTGCTCTCAATCTGTTGCATGTGGCTGTTTTACAAGTCCCACCTCTGCCATGTGCCTGGATTGGAAAAGACAGGGTTAATGGAGGTGGACCATAAGCGTTGAATTTAGTCAAGCCAGAGAACTTAAAGAAAGCCTGCCTTAGTGACACAGGGTCCTGGTCTCTGTACACAGTCAGTTATTGTTAAATAGTTTCTTTTATCTAATTACTCAATTAATTGTTAAAAAAAATCAGTACAATACTTGATTAAAAGAAAGTCAGGAATTGCAACCCTAAAATAATCATCTTGTAAATATTTACTACTTAAATAACGAGGAAAAAAGCAAATTGGTAGAATGCAAACTGTGGTGGAGGGGGGGGTCTGGGTAAGATGCCCTAATTGGAGAGGGGAGATCTGGGGTCAGGGGTAGCAGATGGAGGGAACATGGGCAGGATACCTTCCACCTGCCTACAGGGCACCCTAGGGTGAGTGTGTGTCCGCTCTATGGTAAGACAACTGGGTCAGGACAAAGTGGGACAGACCACACACACGAGTGATTTAGCGATGTAATAAAACTAATTTAAAAACAGTATTAAAATTTAAATTCTACAAAAGTAGACATTTTCCCCGCTGTGTGTCGGTGAGTAGTGATTGTTTTAATAGGTCTTATATTGTCAGGTCACATTTCCAAAGTGAAAAATGTGACTTTTCTACGTGTTCAGATTGATAGTGCCACAACTGTTAGGTGCCTTTGCAAATATACTCCGTTTCCAGTTTATTAGATACACCTAGCTAAAAAGTAATGCAGTCTAATACCTTCATGAAAGTCATAAAGTTCAGTGACGGTAGGATGTATTTCAAGACTGTTGTATTAACAGTTTATTAGGTAAATCAACTAAAAGTAATTCAGTTTGAGTGTATTTAGACTGCTTACAAAATGCTGCCAGCATTTAAGTTGCCCTACTTTTCTTTTTTTTTTAAATGATGATGTTTAAGATATTTAGATGGTCCTTTATTGAAAGTAGAATTGGCAGAATATCTAGAACTGCAGAGTACAAAGGACAGAAAACATTTGTCCAAATACTTTGTGACTGATCAACACTGAAATGGAAGGCGTTGGAGTGTGTAACAAAACAAGAGTCGGCAGCCAATTCAGTGGCTCTGTAAGGCTCCGGCACAGCGGTGCTTTAAGCGAAAGGTTACCATCAGTATGCTAACACGCTCACGATAACAATGCTTCTGATGTGTAGCGTGATCAACGTGCATGCCGATGAACATTTTGTATTCGTAAAATTAATTAACTTTCCCTGAACTTGTTGCGAACACTTCCTCCGGGTTATGAAACCGGACTCAAGGATGGACTTCCCCCAAACACCCTGTCTTCACATGACCGCTGGGTCATAAAACAGATCACCAGAACTCAGGGAGGACACTTATGGAATGTTAAACGAGCATTGACAATCACAAGAAGCACATTTATGGCCCTTTGAGAGGGTTCGTGTGGGTACCTGTGTTGTAGCTGAACTAGTGGCTCTACTACGAGAGGCTCTCTGGTGTGTGTCTGTGGGGGAGGGGCCGTACATAGCTGTAGCCATGCTGTTTGTCGCAGTCAACGCTGCTGTTCAGCAGTAAATAATCTATGCCAACAGTACAATCTAACTACTCAATCACTGCACGCAAATTCGCTCAATCCACAGCCAACAGTCTGCAGGGTCGGGAGATGTTGGTTTTATAGAAACGGGCGGGAAGGGGGGGGTTGGTTGGTGACGAAAGCTGCCACCACATGTCACCTGCCAACAGATCAGCCAATAGCTAAATTAATTGCAATAGCTGGGTTTCAACCAGTAAAGGGCAGTCGCTATGCATATTTAACATATGTAGAATTCAAATACTAACCTACACTAAAATGTCAAGATTTGGACCTGAATCCATCAACACTAATACCCATATACTGCTTTTCAGCTGAAAAAAGTACTTCACAATGGACAGGCCTCAAACCGATCTAATACTCCCACATTCCAGGAGAATTTAAATATCGCTTTCTACATGTTCACGTCTATGCTTGTTGACCAGGTATATTGATAGAGTATTGGTTTTTGCTCACAAAGGTTTTATTGCACTTCTGTACAGTAATGAGCGTAGTTGTCACTAACACGAGTAATCTTCACTGCCTCGCTGCTGTTCTGACTGGGCTCAGCCCTGACACCGAGCAGGTGCTATTAAAATACAATGTTTTGACAGGAAGGTTTCTTTAGTTTATTTATAGTATTTGGACACATTTGTTGTTCACAATGTAACATTGTCAAAAAAAAGGGTGCGTCCCCTCGACGGATCGATAGTGCGTTTACTGCATCCTTTCTGGTTTTAATGCATCAGATGCAGGACGCGAATCCCGAGCCACACTGAACGTGCTGAAGGACAGTGTAATTTAACTAACTCTGAAACAAAGAAACCTTCTACAAGAGGTCTGCTCATGTGTGGCTGCTCAATGCCTGCATTTCAAACCAAGAGTTTGAACCGGAACGAACTTTGAACAAACTCTGAAAGCCTCCATGGATCCATCACACCCAGCCAAGTGGTGGTACGTGAAGATGTTATTACTCTGCTGAACGTAAAGAGACAGGCCGACTCAAGTCGAGTTTCCACATGGGATCAAGAATGCCCAAGAGCTCCACATGAAAGAAAATCCATCAGCTGACCAAGCTGCGACATGGGACCGAGCGCATCCGAGAATGCCCAAGAGCAGCCCGCAAAAGAGAATCGACCTGTGTCTCCATCCGCCCCTCCACAGCAACTTCACCTCTGGCCATCTGAACCACCAGGTGAAACTTTACTTTTCCTGTGATATTGGGGTTGATGCTATAGATTGATAGGAATTAAACAGCATAAGGTCATAAGTAGGATCCCATCAATCTAGTAATAGCATTGAATTGCTTAAAGTTTTTTATTCATGCTTCCCAACAACCTCTCAGCTGCTGAACGGCACATTAAGATTTCACTGGTCAATACTAAAGTTTTATCCACATAGTGGTTTCCTGTGGCCACACAAGTTAATTTTTCACTGTGTAATTTTGTATAAAATGCTCCTTATTTCATGCATGTCGCTGTATTCAAGGCCTCATTCTGTCATTGCACTTATTCTCATGTGCATGCTTAGTAGTTAGTTCAATAAACCTTTCATTAATAAAGAATCTGATCACATGTTTGTGTGCATGAAGTACTACGGTCACTGTACACAAGTCAACTTAGTAGCAGCCTCCAGAACTAATTAGCTCTCATTTTCCTTTTTCCAAGGGTGGTTATGTTAGGTGAATTTAATGAGTTATTTAGTATAAATATGCTTTATTTCTGATGTAAAAATGAAGTAGAGGGATGACAATTTGTATTCAGGCCTATGTTATATATTTTTCTATTGATTTCTTTTTAATGTTGACATATGCCACTACAGTAATTTTTACAGTAAACAATGTGAAGTAAAATGGCTCTGGTGTCCAGGTGTCTGTTCCAGTATGTCTATTCAGAATAGATGGCACCTTATGCTGCAACACAGCTTCACTGATTCAAGCACAGGCCAGAGGAAACAACTCAAATCGAATGAAGCCAATACCCCGTGAGAGAGAGAGCTCCACTATGAGTAACTCATCTCACTCCTCAAATATTGCAGTTGCTTAGGTTTTACCATGGCAACCATACAGCTCTTTAACTCCATGGAGTATGTGTTGGAAGTGTTTGCGTCATTTCTCCTGAGAGAAAAACGGTCTAAGAATAGTCCCAGCTGTAGATCACACCAAGAACGTGAAGAAAAAAAAAAAAATGCTAACAACTCCGATATGTACTTTAAATTTTAACTCAAGAGGCCAGTTATTGCTTATAGGTTGTTGATAATTTGATAAACTATACTGGTGAACTGAAAACCTTGGTATTTATAAGCAGTATGGAGAAAGAAAAGTTGTGTGAGAATGGAAAAATGCATTTTAAAAAAGCATAAACATGCATAGTACATGTGTAATAACACAAATCACATAAATTATTTTAACACATGTTTTTTGGCTCAGTTTTTACTGTTTATTAATGGCTTATGGCAGTGTCAGTACATGTTTTAGCTATTAATGCCATATATTGTTATTCTCTGAAAAGTTGGCCTACTCAAAAAAAAACAACAAATACTTGCAGATGTGTCATTTGACGTTTCTAACGGTATAGAATTTTATTTAATTCAAATTAGCCTGTATATCCACAGGTTTTTAAACACACCACAAGTGTGTGTAAATGAATGAGTAGATGGAGATGTGTCAGTGTCCCATGAATATAAGATCCATGTTGATGGGACATTCTAAGCCTTAGTACTGCCAAACAAGAAGAAGCTACAGGCATCCTAGCAGCTCTGTGAGGCTGTACTTAGCATGCATAGCTCAAAGCACTGCTGTGCCTAACATGTTGATGTTTAGCTGGTATGGCGTTTACCATGTTCATCTTCGTTTAGCTTGTGTTTCGCTAGCAGGGTTCCCATCATGGCTTTGGGTACACAGGATATAATGTTGCTATGAGTCAGTGAGTTGAGGGTGGGTTTCACTGAGCTCGTATTGTTTACATTTTGACAAATCTACATTATGAAAATTCAAACTGAATACCTACTAGTATTATTTTAGCTAATGTTAGCTTACTTTAGATAACTGCTGAACAACATATTAGTGATCGACTGATGTCATGACTACTACTTTTGCTACTGTTACACTGCTTTTTAGCAGGTCACATATAAACATGTCAATGTTTTAATGCCGAAGTAAAACAGTAAACACAGAGTGCCCATAAGACATCTTTGTTGTTTCCTGCTTGTGATCCCATTCCACTTACTCTCACTCCAGTCGCTAATGATGATGGCTTTAAACAAATGCATTATCAGATTCTTTATGAGCAGGCTCACTGAAACTTGTAACTGAGGCTGTTACAAAAAATGACAGTCTCGCTTTAACACACATCTCACACCAGTAAGTGTCAGGGGCCAGGCTAGGTAAGTCTTAGAAGTACCTGAATTTACCTTGATACCAACAGAAAGAAGAATCCTGGGCAAAAGTATTATTAATGACCATACTAACCTCAGGGCCAGAGACTCTGGAGAGGCCACTTTCACTGTCGCCCTCAGAGAAAGAGCCTGATTCGTCGCTGGAGTTGCCACCACTGGCGCCGAATGCCTGTTCACTTTTGATCTTGGTGCAACCCTGAGAGAAGACCATCTCTCCGCTGTGGGGGTTCCTCTGCTCTACTACCCCAGCCAGGCAGTGAGACAGTCCAGAGGTGGAACCTGAGTGTGGGGATGAGGAGAAGTCAAACTGGGGAAAGCTGGAAGGTGGGCTACCACTGCCCGTGTCCTCTGGGTAAGAGAATGAGGAACAGGAGCTGGAAGTCTGGGTTGGGGGCTCAGAAGGAGGAGGGGAGTGGGCTGATGCCTTGATGGGAACAGGGTAGCTGGTGCTGAGGCATGACCGACCAGAAGAAGGAGCTTCTACCTGCATCAAGGTAGAGACTTTTTCTCTGAACTTCTCATCCATGTAAGAATGGGCTAATATTTGTCGCTCGCCAGCTGCTGAAGAGAAAATGACACTACGCCTGTCTAGATCCCCCTCATGTTTAGAGGACGAGGCTTTGGACACTGGCCTTTCCATATTCTTGCCAATGCCAGTCAGGGCTGCTGGTATTACATCTGCAATTCCGGTTTTGAGGTCCACTTGACCCAGAGATTCCCTCTTATCCCTCTGCCTGTCTTTGACTATTTCCCTGTAGTGGTTTAGGGACAGTCTGTTGGTGAGTAGCTGCTGGATGGTGGTGCTAGGCACACCGCTGAGATCTAGGCCACCTCTCTGGAGGTAGGAGCGCAGGCAGGAAGAGGGCGAACCGCGGTTCAGAGAGTGCTCAGCTGCTACTGGAACCCCTTCTACCTCTAGCTCCATCTCCAGTACCTCCTCAGCACACAATTCTGGGTTGCAACCGTTCCTTTCGTCTGCTTCTTCGTCAAAAATAAATGGTTCCTGTTTGATCCTGGAGGGTATAAGAAGAGTTTGTGGAGCAGCACTGCTGTCTGCAAGTTGTGAGCTCACAGGGCTGACTGTATGGTTGGACAAAATGACATCACTGCCATGACAGTTCTCGCCATTGTGCTTGTTTTCACAGATCTGGTACTGATATTTCCTGTATTTAGGACATTGAGAAATGTCAGCGTGAAGTGACGCAGTGCTTTGCTGCCTTGTCTCTGCAGAATCATCCAAGGATATTGCCTCAGAAAAGACTGTATCCTCGGCTGTGATGTCATCATCATATTCCACCTTGCCATTACTGGCATGTTGGCTGTCATTCTGTAGCTGAGCTTGAAGGAATCTGAAGCAAGAATCTTCCAAATTGTGAACACCCAGGAAGTCAGCACAGAGGATGACCTCATGGATGTTTTCCTGACTTAAAACCAACTTGGCTGTATAGGCAAACTGTAGCAGTGGAGCAAAACCCTTAGCTGTCACCTGTAGAGGAGAGCAGAGAAGACATTTCAATGAGTCTGAACATCCACATGTGGAGCAGCTGCGCCAGAGGAAAATATCCTCTAGCCTATACTACAATAATTCACATAGTAAAGTTAGTATAATGTTCATTTCCAAAACACTAATTTCATCAGTACAGCAACAGTCATGTCATACTCCCCACTCTGCGTCTTTAACAGAAATAATGTTTTCATACTTCCAGCCCTTTCGGCTTTGCCATACTTCTAGTCCATGTTGAGCTACCTTAAACAAAACTCACTTTATAATCACAGATAAATTCACATTAAAAGCTTACCTATAAAGAGAAGGCTGCAAGACAAGACAATGAATGTATCAAGAGGTAAACATGGAGGTTTTGAGTTTGCATTTACTGGAGAACAGGTGGAATTAAAAATAAAGGCCTATCCAATATAAGCTTTTCCAAAATAAACGCCACTATTTGAGAACTTACAGTACCTACAGTAGAGTGCCTTTGTCCTGTAAAATTCAGAACACAATGTACAATTGTACCTTTATACATGAGTTGTTGTTACTCGTCAGAGTATTGCAGTAGTCTAAAAGATTCTTTATATTTAGTAACAATATTGTGCATTGTATTATAAATAGAATACAGACTGGGACTTTAAGAATGGATGAAACAGAATTTTACTCCACAAGCAACCAGTCCACTTTCTTCATAGTTATTTTGCAACATTATTAATCTTACATGTCTTGTTTTCTTGCCCGGATCTTTTTGCATGTTGCTTCTCTCCCACCCTTAACCCTCTCATCTCCCCTGCTTTTTTCTCTACAGTAAGCAGAGCTACTTTTAGTGGTGGAAATTAGCAGCTGCCAAATCTGGGTGATGTGTAATAGCTCAAGCTACCAGCCATGGTGGCAGGTGATTGCAAGTAGTTCTTAAGAGAAAGATTTGAGACATTCCACAATGCATATTGAATCGTGAGTCTTCGTTTATAAGAGTTTCGCATTTAAAGAGATGTGGTAATTGATTGGCGCTGGTAGATGCTGGTTACCTTTGAACGGCAGTCTGTAGCCAGCTACGTTAACTAATAGAGATGAAAAGGCAGCAAAACAGCCTTTCACTTGTGAAAAATGTGACAATGATTCACTCTTGCATCCCTTCCCATGTGTGTACATTTTCTGTTCAGTCTAAGAGTTTGTGATGGGTGGGAGGAATGTGCTGTTTCACACCAGAAAGGGTGAAAAAATGCTGGAACAGATTTGTATTCTTTGTACTGGTCCTCAATAAAAACATAAAAATAAAAAAACCGAACGATTCACTGTTCTGACAGTTTGTAATGCATTTGCAAATCATCAACTTTGTCAGCTTGTGCTGCATCCACAACGCCTGCAGGACATGAAAGCCTGCTTACTGGTAGCGCCATTTTCATACCCGAGATTTTGTAATCCAGCGGGTACAAAAAAGTAAATTTTTAACACTTGCTACTATGCATTTGTGTGTATGTGATGGAGGGCATGTGGAGAGTGTGGGTTGCTGTATGTTTACTCTATATTTCTGTGTGTGCATGTACATGACTATGTGTATACTGGTGTGCATGTAAGCCTATTTTCAGCTAGCATCAGCAGTGTTTTTTGCAGAAACATCTATAAGCACAGAGAGGAGCCAGGAGAAGCTTGTACCAACCTTACCCATGAGAAGCAGAAGAGATGGGAATAATCAATTACTATGATTGATCATTATCCACTTAACATCTTGCTTTCATATTTTCCACCTCAAGTAGCTTTAAGGAAAAAATATACCAATTCCACACTGACGTATGATATATTCTGTACTATCTTGAAGCTGTATGATATTTAGACTGAAATATTCAAACCTGAGACTCAAGACTTTGCCAGCACAATTCCATCAAATTTAAATATTTTAGGTTTTGTGAATCATTTTAAAATGTTATAAATAACACTTATGCAGACAAAAAAAAAAAAAAACATCCAGAGCTTTTAGAAATGTGAGGAATAAAGTATCAATTTTCCTAAAAAAAAAAAACAATTTTAACAGGTTCAAACTTTCTTTGTGTGAGATGTCTGTCGTTTGGATCCTACTTCTAACAAGGCTTGTGAGCCCATAGTATAACGACATTGTATCACGTGGTATAGAAAGGTATAAAAAAGTGACACTGACATTAGCTTAACTATAGCTAGTTAGCCATAGATAACGTTACATGAAATGAAAGTTGTGCAATCAACTGGCAACCAGCCTTTAGTATTCTGTATTTCCATGTTATGAGAACCACAACAAATGGAGTTTTCCTTACTGCCAAAGTATCCTTGAGCAAGATACTGAACCCCAAAACGCTCCAGAAGCTGCGCCTTCGGTTTGTGAATGTTCGCATATGCAAGTCGCTTTGGATAAAAAGCGTCTGCTAAATGACTAAATGTAAACGGGCAGCAGAAAGGATGTGGAAAATAAAGCTATGCTTACGGTCATTAGGGGATGTTTGAAGTGGTGGAGGCCTGTGCAAGTGATTACTGTATAAAGGTAGAGTCAGACATATTAATCAATATGACAGATCTGGGGCATTATATGCCACTCGGCTCAGGAGCTGTTCCATGATCAGCCCCGGTGTTGAATGGAAGCAGCAGCAGCTAACAAGATAGCCAGTTATTTATGCCCAACATATTTTCATAAACTGATCAGTTTGTGTCAAACCTGTGGTTTTCATCCTCTTTGCACTGTATTTATCCAAGGATTGTCAAGTTAGCTCTGTGCTTTGGTCCAGCACCCTCCTACCTTTGCTTTACATTCATACTTGTAGCTGGCTAGCCTGTTAAAAAAAAAAATAAAAAAAAAAGGTCCACTTGGAATTGGTATTCCACTCTGTCACATGACATTAAATATTGTAAACATTCTTTACAAGCAGGAGTCTTCCCCTCAAGCCTTCTGTTATTACACCATTACTGAAAAAAAACTTTGACCCATCTGTGACTATATAGACAAAGCGCCAATATCCCTTTTCTTAGGTAATTATGCAGCTGTTTGTATACAACTATTTCAAGTAGTTTATTACTTCACAATCTGTATGATGTGTATTGATCTGGCTTAAGGACTAACCACAGCACTGAAACCGCTCTTGTAAACGTCAATGACCTAAAGATCAACAGTGCTGCAAATAAACCTTCAATCGTATTACTAGACCTGACTGCAGCTTTCGACACTGACCACATTTTACTCAGTCTAGAAAATTTAGTTGGCCTATCTGGCCATGTCCTTAACTGGCTCTCTTCCTATGTAACAGGCAGGACTGTGTCTCTTGACAACTTCAACACTGACAAATTTAAAATGTGTTGTGGGATCCCACAAGACCCAGTTCTAGGCCCATTCCTGTTTAATCTATATGCCACTTGACTCCATCATACAGAAGCACAATCTTACCAGTCATGTGCAGATGATAGTTATATATATATATATTTTACTTTAACATGGTAACCTCAATCTAATGTTAATTGATCAGTGACAGACTGAATGACAAAAACCTTTCTGCAGTTAAAGATAAGACTGAGATCCTTGTGGTGGGCACTAGAAGAGGTCAGAGACAGGAAATCCACTCCTGACCGATCTCACCGTCTCTGAAACCCAGTGAGCGGGGTCGAAATCTTGGATTCAGAACTCAATTTCACCAGTCACATTACAAGTATAACTAGAACACCATTTGACCACCTAAAAACATATTTCCAAAGTCAAATCCATCCATGCCCTTCTTGCTGGAATCCCCAAAAAGACAGACGGCTCCAGCTCATTGAAAATGCTGCAGCCAGAGTACTCAATAGAAAAGGACAAAAACTGAACATATTACTGGCTACTGATAAAACACAGAATTAATATATTGCTCGTGGTTTACAAATCACTTAATGGTCTAGCTCCTAAAGACATCTGATCACTGCTTACAAACCCTCAGATTAGACACTGGTCTCCTAACTACCCATGATCAGTAGTAAATCTGGTGAAGGTGCATTCAGTTATATTGGGCCCACTTTCACTATGACCTGCAAGTGAACAACGACGAGTCCTATGGTCAAAGTGAAGCAGGAAATCTCAATCGGCACTCCTCCACCGTGTGGTTCCCTGGTGGTGGAATGAGTTACAGAACTCGAGTCTGTCAGCAGACTCCCTCCCTCTGTCTTCAAAATTTGCTTGTAGGCCTACCTTTTCAGAAAGAACTTACCTAATATGCTCTCCCTTTAATCACCTATGTCATTTCATGCACCTGTAGCATGTCAGGTGGAATTGATTGAGGCACTTCTTGAAGGCTTCTCCCTGTTCTAATTGTACTTTTACTTTATTTGTATGTCGCTTTGGACAAAAGCATCTGCAAAATGTAATTTATGTCTATACCCAAGTGGATCGGAGCAGACTCTAGTAGCTCCGATTGTGTGGTGCGTCACAATCGACGTTTTGTGCAGGAAAACGTGACATGTATCGCTGCAGCTGCTTGTTAATTGGTGGAGCATCATGCTGCTCTCTCTGTTTGCATCTTGTCAGGACCTGTGGCGTGCTTTCTCCCAAGTACTGAAGTGATGCTGATGATGTTGCTGTTGGGCAGATTACTGTGAGGATTAATGCCTAGCATGACCCCTCGTTTCACGGCGGTAAACTAGTAGTAAAGGCCAATAACACCGGGCTGGGTGTGGTGATCCTGATGTGGGTGTTTTATTAATATTCTGCCTACTCGTTGAGCTTTGGTTATACTGCAGCAGCAGCACCTCTGACTGGCTGACAAATCTCCTCCCAATTATAACACATTTTATTTCGAGGTGCCATTCAGAACCACCAAGGTTGCCTTACAAGTAACAATTAAAAAATATATATATAAATGTACAACATAAACATAAGCTAGAATAAAATTAGAGTGTACAATCATAATATTGATGGTGTCAGACATTGTAGGCTATAGTAAACAAATGGGTTTTTAAGTGTGATTTGAAGGTAACCAGAGATGTTATTGTACGTGTGTTTTGTGGGATAGTGTTTCAGAGTCGGGGAGCAGAGCAGCTGAAGGCTCTAAGTTCCATGGTACACAGATGGGCAGATGGAATGGACAAAAGGTTGTTTGGAGATGATGCGGGCGGCTGAGTTCTGAACCAGTTTGAGTTTATGGAGGGATTTTTGTGGTAAACCATGAAGGAGTGAATTGCAATAATCTAATCTGGATGTAACCGGTGCATTACCCAGTATGGTAGTACTGTTAGGGGTGAGAGAAGGACAGAGTCGGCTGATGTTGCGAAGATAGTAGTAGGCGAACCGAGTGATGTTATTTATGTGAGCTGTGAAGGAGAGTGCTGTCGAGATTGACACCCAGACTCTTTACCTGAAGGGAGGGGTGAAGAGTGGAGTTATCAATTATTAAAGGGAAGCTGTTTGTCTTAGAGAGTGTGGACTTTGTGCCAATGATCAGACAGTCTGTTTTATTGCAACAACAACAATTATGTTGAGAGACTCTGGACAGAACACCCAGATTAACAGTCACTATCAAAACAGCATACTGTTATCATGGAGAAAAATATCATGAACTCAGTGGAGTAGCTACAAAGAGCCGCCACCTTCTTTCCCTTTCAGGGGTCGCCACAGCAAATCATGCGCCTCCATCTAACCCTGTCCTCTGCATCCTCTTCACTCACACCAATTAACTTCATGTCCTCTCTCACTACATCCATAAATCTCCTCTTTGGTCTTCCTCTAGACCTCCTGCCTGGCAGCTCCAACCTCAGCATCCTTCTACCAATATATTCACAGTCTCTCCTCTGAACGTGTCCAAACCACCTCAGTCTGGCCTCTCTGGCTTTATCTCCGAAACATCTAACATGAGCTGTCCCTCTGATGGACTCGTTCCTGATCCTGTCCGTCCTCGTCACTCCCAAAGAGAACCTCAACATCTTAAGCTCTGCCACCTCCAGCTCTGCCGCTTGTCTTTTCTTCAGTGCCACTGTCTCTAAGCTGTACAACATCGCTGGTCTCACCACCGTCTTGAACACCTTTCCTTTCATTCTTGCTGATACTCTTTTATCACACAACACCCCTGACACTTTTCTCCACCCGTTCCAACCTGCTTGCACTCGCCTCTTCACCTCTTTTCCACAGTCTCCGTTGCTCTGAACCGTTGACCCTAAGTACTTAAAGTCCTGCACCTTCTTCACCTCTGCTCCCTGTAACCTCACCGTTCCACCTGGGTCTCTCTCATTGACACACATGTATTCTGTCTTACTGCGGCTAAGCTTCATTCCTCTGTTTTCCAGAGCAGACCTCCATCTCTCTAGAGTCTCCTCCACCTGCTCCCTGCTCCCACTATAAATCACAATGTCATCCGCAAACATCATAGTCCATGGAGATTCCTGTTTAACCTCATCTGTCAGCCTGTCCATCACCAGAGCAAAACAAGAAGGGGCTCAGAGCCGATCCTTGATGCAGAAATGACAAACTACTGGCATAATGTTGGTACATTAATACATACAGGTCTATATGTTTTGTGTGTACCATGAAAGGGCCACAACCTACATCTTTGTGCAACCCTGTGTTGTAAAATGACATCGCCTTGATAACATTGATGAACTCGACCACGAGAGCACAGCGCAGCACCTGAACAGTTAGCTTGTGGTTCATCGTCAATAAAGGCAAGCGTTTGGCCACATTTTGGATTTAATATCGTAATAATGATCTTTGCAAGATGAAGGTGAAGCATTTGTGAAACACATCTTATCCCATCACCCAGAGAACAACAACTCCCTAAAACAGACAACCCAACAATCATAGCCATTTCAGGCAGTGAAGCTCTATTTTGTTCATTCTAGACACTTCCATCACTTGTGTACAACCGGAGTTAAAAATGTGCACCCTTATCCCCCTTGTACGTTTCATCACACCTCACCCCTCCCTATGACAGCCCATTTGGAACATACACTGTATAGACACTGTTTGCATTAACACGTGGTCGAATGATGTACAGTTGGAAAGCAAGTCGCTGTGAGAATCTTTGCGTTTAGTATAGGGTTTCCCAGTATACAATTTACTGCTACTTTTACTGATTTCCTGGTCTTTCTGGATAAAATGTTAAAGTGGTACTTCAGGGATTAAGTATTTTTGCAAGAAACATTTTTTTCCCCCCGGAGGCTGAGATTTTCTGACTTCGTCCCTCATATGGAGCAAACGTTTGTAACACAAGCTTTCTGTTATAAACTTGTAGTTTGCTGCCCAAAGTGAGATAACCCTGAAGAAATCAGGATTCTTTGCCCAAACTTTGACATTTATGTTCTCCTGTAACATCTTTTTTTTTTTTTTTTAATAATGACCTCAGACCACTCGCTGAGCGTTCTTGTACTTTTTTCTGTGTTCTCACTGTGTCCTTTTACCTTGTCCGGCAGGTTGATGATGGGCTCCACGTCGCCTGGCGACCCGTTGTGCCCCAGCAGGGCCTGCAGGAAGTAGCGGCTACTTGCAGCAAGAATGGCCCTGTGTGCGCGCACCTCCCTACCCTCCACCAGCACGGTCACGTCGCACAGGATGCCCTGCCGCCGCTGCTCCTCCAGGCTCAATAGCACATTGGCACAGTGGACCTTGGATTCATACACGTACACGGGGGCTGCCGCCTCACCATCCCGCTCCTCACCTGCCGACATCACTCCCCTCTAGCACCCTGCACAGAAGAAAGGAGGAAAGAAAGGACACCATGTCAGCTAGCTACATGGGAACAATCCTTGTTAGACCGTCATGTCTGAAAAGATATTTCTACTACTTCTTTTTTTTTTTTTAAAACAACACTTGAAATGATGAAGGCACTTGCAAATGACAAGTTGATACAAAATGTAAACCACACATTGGTGTTTCATTTTTACTTTACATTTCATGAAATGCTCTTTTTTCCCCCCTCTCTTAAGTTTTACATCCTAAACTTTATCATAATTGTATTTACTATGATTTTCTGCTATGAATCTATTCTGTACATACAACATCTATTGCATGTCTGTCCGTCCTGGGAGAGGGATCCCTCTGTTGCTCTTCCTGAGATTTCTATAATTTTTTTTCCCTGTTAAAAGGCTTTTTTTGGGTAGTTTTCCCTTAATCGAATCGAGGGTCTAAGGACAGAGGGGGTTGTATGTTGTACAGATTGTAAAGCCCTTTGAGGCAAAATGCGATTTGTAATATTGGGCTATATAAATAAAACTGAACCAATGCCACCGACAAGCTAAAATTCTTTCAGTGTTTTCTTTACAGCCGGTTGGCCATGACATGAGTAGAATTGGGGGGGGTGACATGATAACCTTGATTTGAGGGTGGGGGGGAAAAAAAAAGAAAAAGACAAAAGACTTTAAATGAGTTGGGTGCTACAAACAATGCCATTGCTGCAATTCAGAAGCATTGTGAATTTGTAGCCGATGAACAAGAGCCCACAAACATCCATTAGTGAGTCAGATGTGCAGTAGGTCTAAATCAAGTTTCGGCTCCTATTTCAGAATCAGTCTCAATCGCCCACTTGCCACTGTGGCCACATTTGCGGATGCTACCCAAGCAAGACTACTGACAAGCCCTTACCATCCAACAATGATACACACAACCAAGAGTAATGAGTGCATTTGGGAAAATAGTGAAACACAGAAAGGCTGTCGACTAAAATCAACTGCGCCGAAGATTTTAAAGACTGTTACCTTTCCTTTAGCGCCAACACAATGATCCCACACACTGGGAAGGCCTTTTGAAAAGCACAGCGCCTCACCAGTTCTCTTTTCACCTCAACAGCTCTCGGACAGTCTCAGATTTGAACGGTAGAAGGACACAAGGGGGTATTTATTCATTGTGTATTTGATAAGGACAGATCCAATATACATAGACAAACTAGAAACAGCTATCCGACGCATCATAGTGTTTGTAGTGGATTCACAGAAACCGCTGCCTGAACAAACGATGTTGTGTAAAATGGAACTTTACAATTGAAGATCAATAAAATGCGACTGATGGTAGCTTCTTTGCTTTTCGTCCAAGATTTTCAAGACACTCTGTGGATGTAATTAGATGGGGGGGGGGGGGGCTGGCAGCAGGTAGTTAAAATGTGAGAATACCATCGAATTTAGAAACAGCACAGCACAGTCAAATGTCAAGTAATTTCTTATCTTTTTAACTATTCACTGCAGGGTCATTGTACTGAATTGTAATAGTGTCACGGGTTGGTGTTGGCAATGGGTAACAGGAAAAGAGGACCCAAACGCAGACAGCTGATAGAGGATGATGAGTGGGATGTTTATTTAATATTTACCGGCAGGCAGGTAAGCAGGCAGGCCGAGCAACAGGTTGTAGGCCAGCACAAATCCACTGACAGCAATGACAAACTGACAACAAACAAAGGAAAAACCTCAACTTAAATACCTTCAGGCAGGACAGGAAACCAAGACACAGGTGAAAACAATCACACAGGTGGAAACAATCAGGGCAATCTGACAGGAAGCAAAACAGGCACATGAGGGAACAAATTACAAAATAAAACAGGAACAACAGAACCTAAACCCAAAACCCAGACTTTTCAGAATAAAACAAGAACGCCACAGCACAAATAACTCCAAACCATACAGAAACTCTACAAGCCACAGAAAACACCCAACTCAACCTACAACCACAACAAATATGCTGTAAAACATGTGTATGAAAGTGTATATATCTATATGTATATACGTATATCTAGAGATAGATATCGAAGAAGTAGAAATAGATAGATATAAAGCAGTCTTCCACATTGATTGCAGGCAGCTCTCTCCATTGTGTTTCATTTCACTGCTGTAGTGCATAAAGCCCCGACACAGACAGCTGAGCATGCAGTCTGTCTGTCTCATCAGCCCTCGGCTCTGTGTGTGTGTGTGTGTGTGTGTGTGTGTGTGTGTGTGTGTGTGTGTGTGTGTGCCAGCAGGCATAGAGGGGGCTGCTTTCTGCTGATTCATGGCTTTTGAATAGGCAGCACTGGGGGCTTGCTGAAGTAATGTTCTGGCTTTTCTCCCTGTGTCCCACAGGCCAATCATCTCAGCATTGTAGATCATCTCCTGCCTCCCCTCAGGAACACTTCAGGCTCCGACCATTCTCTATTTCTTTTCATGACGCTTGCATATTGTTCACTGCCACTACTTAGCCAATGCACTACTTTGTTCATATTTTTGAGCTTTTAAAGAGAGGTGAAAATGCATTCACTAACATTGATCTTTGTGTCTAGTTATCTACTGCTTTAATTGTTTTTGGAGCCAAGGAGGAACGATTAAAAGTCTGCGCTGAGCTTCAATCAGTAATCTTAAAAACCACAAACCAAGCCAGAAATCTTGGTGTAGTCATGGACTCAGACCTGAATTTCAACAGCCACATTAAAACAATTAGAAAGTCAGCCTACTAACACCTTAAGAATACATCCAGGATTAAAGGACTTATGCAGGATTTGGAAAAACTTGTCCTTGCATCTTCAGTAGACTCGACTATTGTTACGCTGCTTGCATCCTGACTAAGACCAAGAAAGTGGATCAAAGCACTCCAGTTCTGAGGTCTTTACACTGGCTTGCTGTCAGGTCAAATAACTGATTTCAAAGCACTGAATGGTTTAGGGCAGAAGTGCATTTCTGATCTTCTGCTACGTTGTGAACCATCCAGACTTCTCAGGTCGTCAGGTCTGCCTTTCTGTCCCCAGAGTCAAAACTAAACGTGGAGAGAACAGCGTTCAGTTTTGCTGCACCACATATCTGGAACAAACTCCCAGAAAACTGCAGGTCAGCTCCAACTCTCAGTTCTTTTAAATCACGGCTGAAGACATTTCTGTTGCCTTTTATTAAATCAAATAATGATTAATTTCTTACACTGCACTGTAAATTTTACTCTCCTGTTTTATCCTATTTTTATCCTATTTAATCCTACGTATCCTCTTTTTAAGTGTTTTTAAATGTCTTTTCATAATACCTTATGTTGCTTTTATGATATGTGAATAACTAACTAGTTCCTTATGGTGGCACTAGAAATGTCAACAAAACCAAGAGGATTCATTTAGATTTGAGGGTTCATTCAATATTATTGTCTATGAACCTTCAGAGGAATTGTATTGGGATGATATAGCCATATTTTGTTATCATTTTACAAAATTCTGTTGTGTAAAAGTATGTCTTCAAGCAAATAATAATTACAAAATTACTGTAGCTTCCTTGGAAAATTCCACTATGATTCTTAAAACCACCTGTTATTGGACAGACAATGCACACTGTCTGGCAGGAGGTGATTAAATCAATTTAGAAAAGGGAGGTGATAACCCATAGTATTAGGAATTCAGTGATGAGTAAATAAAATGAGTATCAAATATAATAATTACTAATGCACATCGTTTTATATGAGATTTTGCCTACACATGTAAAATCGTACCTAACACTTTTCATGGAGGTCCAGCAATTAGTTTTCAAGATACCTTGTCATGGACCAAAGTGTTTGTCAAGAGGGATTCTTGACCTGATAGAGGCCCTGGATATACAATGGGGGTTGCCAAAATCTGTAGCATCATCCTATTAAGAAACTGAATCCACACCAGATATCTTGGCAGTAGCTGTAGAAATCTAGCTTTTGACTAAGTGTTAGGATGGCCAGACCATCATGAGGAAGTAGCACAGTACACTTTAGTCCAGGACTCGAAATTAAACTTTTTTCCTCTGTGTCCTAGACTTAATAACCATTGTCCCAAATTAAGTCCTTTTTTTCATTCTAGACAATAAATATAGTTTAATAACATTGTTTCAGTAACTTGCATCACCTCGTTGACTCTCTCTGGTCCACCATGGAAGTTCCACAAGTTGTTCCCTGCACTTTTATCTAAGTGTTCAACTCCTGGGCACTACCCTTGAGCAAGGCGCCGCTGCGTGGCATGCCATCACTCCACCATCTAACCACATTTCAATATCTCTAAACCCTTTGTGGTTGTATTTTGGGCCTATGTGTGTAAAAAAAGAATTTCCCCATGGGGATTAATGAACTAAATCTTCTTCTTGTTTAGTCATTGGTTGAGGTACTGTTTCTTGTTTATGTCTAACTGTTTGATCAATAAATGCATCACTGTAAAGAGCAGTGCAAATGCAAACCTGTTTCTGATTGGTATACGTCGATGGAACTTTACATACACACACTTTACATTATTAGTATTTAGCCAAATCATATTTGAAGTAAAAAAGTTTTGAAAAATCCACAAAGAAAGGGAGACGATCGAATGAACTATTTACATATCACAAATTATAGGCAGCTAAAGAGAAGCTAAAACGTGCCCCACACGCCACACCTTCTGAATGCACAGCGCAAGAGGAGAGGGAGAGGCAAGACCCCTGGGCTGTTGGCAGAAGAGCCGTGGACTGTGATCACTCTGAGCCGCATGCGTGGGAAGGAATTACAATATAATATATTTGAATATATTTCTCGCCTTTTCCCTCATGGTCTGAAGAAGTGGCTAAATGTGTCGCTAGTTGCTATTTAGAGGGTCTGAAAAGTCGCTGAATCTATAACTGTATATTGCAAGACACATAAACGTAATAAATTCATTTTAAATGATATGTTTCTCTACTGTCCGAGAATTGTCCCAGACACGGTACCTTTATGTCCCAGGTGGCCCCGGGACAACAGGACATCCTTCATTTCGAGCGCTGATTTAGTTTCAAAAGATTACAAAAATGAGACATGAAAATATTTAAAATCATCGAGGGTAACAAGAAATACTGTCACTAATGTAATATGCAGTTTGTTCCATTTGCCGTTGAACTTAAACAGCCCTGTGAGCATGATTACTTGAGATGTGAGAGCCAGAGGTAGCTCCGCAGTCAGTACTGACAACACCGTTCCAACAAAATACAGAAATTATTTTGAGAAATTGCATATCTCCACATTTCCCACTTTCCACATTTCTCACTTTCATTTAGCCCAGTCTTTGACGTTTAAAGCTATGCTTCTCCATGTTATGCTTTTTCCCATCCAATCCACACTGGCTAAATTGTTCAAAGACAGTTGAGGGGCTTTGGTAAACAAGACATTGCCAGTGGTTTCATCATCTTGTCTGGGCTGCGCTTTAATACATGTGAGGAGGGGATGGGATGTTTCAGCAGTAGACTGGCAGACAGCTAACTGATATCCATAATCCCCAAACTGTAAAATTACAACTGAAGAGGAGGAGGGAGGACAGGAAAAACACAGCTATGTTTTTTGGATTGTAACTGGGCTAAAATAACCTGGTGAAGAGTGAGGAACTGTAGCTCCTGAAATACAGTATGTGAAACCATATAATTTACTGTATGTTCATCCAGTTACGATAAAGAAAACACAGATACAATAGCTGATCTCTCAGGACTCTCGACGAGCAGGTGGAGGTAGACCCTGAAAAAATACAGGCAGTGGCAGAATGGCCTCGACCCACCACAGTACAACAACTTCAGCAGTTCCTGGGATTCGCTAATTTCTAGATGTTCCATCTGTGACTACAGCTGGGTGGCTGCATCATTGACCAGGCAGACCTCCCAATCAGTTTCCTCTCTTCTGTACTCCAGAGGTGGATCAAGCTATTATGGACCTGAAGAGGGGCTTCACCACTGCTCCCGTTCAGGTGCAGCCCGACCCTGGCTGTCGGTTCACTGTGGAGGTGGATGCCTCTGACACCAGGGTCCGGGCAGTCCTGTCCTAACGCTCCAGCACAGACCAAAGACTGCATCCCTGTGCCTTCTTTTCCCACCGCCTTTCACCTGCTGAGCGCAATTATGATGTGGAGAATCGGGAGTTGCTGGCTGTTAAGCTCGCACTGGAGAAAGGGAGGCCCTGGCTTGAAGAAGCTGAACACCCTTTCATTGTCTGGACTGACCATAAGAGTCTTGCCTACATTCAAACAGCCAAACGCCTTAACTGTTGCCAAGCTTGTTGGGTTCTGTTTTTCTGGGCGCCTCAGGATTAGCCTTACTTATCGACCTGGTTCTAGAAATTTTAAACCTGATTCCCTTTCTCACCAGTCTGTCTAAGAAGCCTCTGCCAGCCGTAACCCCCTTTGACATCTTGGGTGCATAAATTGCCATTCTAGTTGAGACTGCAGATTGCACAATTTCTGCTGTGTTTGTTTCTTCAGAAAAGAAGAGATTCCAATAATCTTCCGTCTCAAAATTGCCTCTTCCGCATCCCATAGCACGGACGGATTCTCCCTGTAATCAATCTGTTCAATATATATCTTAATCTCTGTTGCTAATTTGTTCTTTAATTTGTGGACTGTTTTATATTGAGTTGAGTCTCCAAAGAGTTGATTTATGTTGGTTACCTAAACAAAGACTAATCTCTCCCAAAAGCAAGAAATAATAAATCCTGGAGTAAACTGCTTGTGGGTGAAAGTAATACATATAGTCTCAATTTGTGGGGAAGAAGTCCCTGAATATATCTATAGTGCTTATATCAGGCATCAGGTAATTTATTCTTCAAACAATTGATGATTGATTGAATAAATATGCTATAGAACTCATGGGTACTACATCGCAGTCCTGCACATCAGTGCGCAAGCAAGCATTTACAGATGGTAACTAAGTTGTGTTTTGACATTTGCTGGTGCTGGCTGTTCCCTCTGACTCTCCAACGTGCAGGTATTTAGAGTCATCTGCCATGCCAAACAGGTGATTTCTCAAAAACAAAGCTGAAATACTTCCAAGCAATCTTTCCAAGCTACATTTCTGTATCACAGACGGGTACGTTACCAGAGAGCCGCCACCCAGGAGAACCACATACATCTTGAGGAATATACATCATTAGTCACATCATACATCAGCAAATGTGTTGATGATTTGGTGATCACAAAGACAATAAAATCATTCCCCAACCAGAAATCCTGGATGAATGGAGAGGTGAGGGCGCTATTCACAGCCAAAAAGCTGTTTGGGTGGCAAGGAAGCATACAGCACAGCCAGAGCGACACTGATATCTGGCGTCAAGGAGGCGAAGCAGAGACATCAGGAGAGACTGGGGAAAAGGAGGAAAAGGCACACACCCCTGTCTACGTCAGTGGAGCTGAGGTGGAACAGGTGAACCGTTTTAGGTTCCTGGGAATCAGCGTCCCAGAGAACCTGTCATGGTCACCACACATCTCCCGCCTGGTAAAGAAAACACAGAAACGGCTGTATTTGCTAAGGAAACTTAAAACAGCCCGTCTGCCCCGCTGCCGTCGGGCAACCGATACGGAGGTATCCGCTGTCGTACCGCTAGACTACAGAGCAGCTTCTTTCCTCAGACTGTGAGGTTCCTCAGCTACCCCTCATCCTTCGCACTCCACCATAAATACATGACATGGAACTTTCTGTTATGCTGGTTTTTGTACATTACAATAATGCGCAGCTGAATATACCATTTTTATTTTTATACTATTCTAACCTCAAATATTTGTGTGTGTAGTGTGAAGGGGGTTACAACTTTTTTTTTATTGTGCAACCCTGTGCCGTAAAATGACAAATAAATGGACCTTGAATAACCTATGTGATTGTGACATTATCCAGGAGGAGAGTCAAGAGTCAACACACATTTCTCTATACTTGACTTTTTCAAAACATGCAGCTAATGCATGTCAGTAAATGTACTAATGCAACCAAAACACTTCAGAGATATGTCAGAATCAACTATTTTACCACAACACTGACAACATTTGTCACCCAACAGTAACACTTTGTCACTCATTACAAAAGGAACTAAAAAAACACTAACAACCGGTAGCATTACAATATGTGTCGCTATTGTCTTTGAAGTAGATTTTTCTAGATATAGATACTTCTTAATTTCTTTATCATTAACCAAGAAAACATTAGAAGGCTACTACCTTACAGTACACGGGGCCTATGTCACAGAAATGAATCAGAAATGCTGCAATATGCTTCAATAGGCTTTATTTGTTTGCCATTTTTGCATGGAGTAATTTCAAATGCACAAAATTAAACTCAAGGAATTCCCATAATGCAATAAAAATCTATACATGTTCACTATACATACTTGTATAGGATAGTTACAGATAGTAATACAATACTAGTCAACCCGGTCTTCTTCTCTTCGACATCACACCTTAAGTCCCCTCTTGCAATAAACTTGGGAAAGAATCTTTAATCTTCTGCAGATATGTCAGGGACATCTGATCATGTGGCTGGTGGTCATAAACTTTCCACCCCCATGAGGATTTCCTCTGTGGGGTTTAAGAATGGAGAGTAAGGTGGAAGGAAAAAGAGACACCGTCCTGGGACGGGGCTGTAAACCACTCTGTGACTGGAAGAGAACGGTGACACCCCACATCTTCCCATACAATCCGAAAATGTTCTGGATTTCTGCCTCACTTGCCCCCTTCGAGGAAGGAAAGCAGGTTGTGTTTTGGTGCTGGTTGAGTTTGAGTGTCAAAGCAAATGAAAAGTGATACAGTTGAGTTCTCGCTGACTTTACTTGTGCCGACTGTGTGAAGAGTTTTGAAAAAGTGAATTCAGTATTGAGAAATGCTACCAATTACCAATTGTAAAAAAAAACCCCAAAACAAATAAAAAAACTATTAATGCTGGGGATGGTCTTGCTTTTTTATAAGCACAGTATTCATCCCCCCTCCCCGCCCTATACAACCTTCAGTCCTGAAGTGTTACCTGGAGACCGCTGAGCCCTCTACCGTCGTGATTACATCGTGATTTAAAAGCCGCCCCCCGCCCCAGCCTTTGGCGAGTTAATCATGTCACTGAAAGTTAAATAAGACGTGTTTTTCACCATGACTAGTAGGCTATTTAAAATATTTTTAACAATCACATGATCTACTTAATGAGGTAACTTAAGGATAGTGTTAACCATTCCCTTAAGAGAAGGCTTTGTTTCCCACCAGAGCCGAAGTCGCTGCTGACTTTGGGGCAAACCCCCTTCATTTTTACCCAGCAGATGGGAAGCAAAACACCGGAACTTTTCGGGTATTGTGGAGCTGCGGCGTTTGTTCGTGAGCAAACTGTGACCTGCACTATACATACTCACCCTTGAGTTTAATATTGCGATTATACAAGTTACCACCGAAATGAAAGATAGAATAAAAGTGCATTCACATTGTGGGGCAATACAATTAATAAAACCTTTTTGCTAGAGTTATCTCCGTTTCCCTGGAAACACATGGGGTCTGACGAATAACTGGAAAACAATCCGTCACGTCAGTAGAATCACATGTAATGAAACTTGGTTTACTACTCCAGCAACAGAGCTTAGTAACCCTTAGTAACGACATAGCAACAGAGAGGATTTCCAGGCCCTGTTGAGTCAGCTGGCCAACTTGAGCTAATGTACTCTAAAGATGGAAATGGGAAGTGGGATTTCCCACACTGAATAAATACCACACAGATGAAACTACCTTGCTAGCTCAATCTTGTTGTAACTAAGTTATCTGCTGAAAAAACTACGAACTACTACGTCTGCGAACTTCGCGGATGTATTTTTAAGGTAGCAGCGCCGTGTCACCGGGACAGCTGATGGAGCGTGCCAGATCGTAACATAAAGGCTGAACAGTTTCCATGTGATCCAAACATTTACAATAACTCCAGAGCGTTGTAAAGGCCAAAAGCCAAAATGTATTGAAAATTTCCAAAATTCACCTATTTTTAAAATAACGAAATTCTTCTTTTCCTTTCGGCTGCTCCCTTTCAGGGGTCGCCACAGCGAATCATGCGCCTCCATCTAACCCTGTCCTCTGCATCCTCTTCACTCACACCAATTAACTTCATGTCCTCTCTCACTACGTCCATAAATCTCCTCTTTGGTCTTCCTCTAGACCTCCTGCCTGGCAGCTCCAACCTCAGCATCCTTCTACCAATATATTCACAGTCTCTCCTCTGAACGTGTCCAAACCACCTCAGTCTGGCCTCTCTGGCTTTATCTCCGAGACATCTAACATGAGCTGTCCCTCTGATGGACTCATTCCTGATCCTGTCCGTCCTCGTCACTCCCAAAGAGAACCTCAACATCTTAAGCTCTGCCACCTCCAGCTCTGCCTCTTGTCTTTTCTTCAGTGCCACTGTCTCTAAGCTGTACAGCATCGCTGGTCTCACCACCGTCTTGAACACCTTTCCTTTCATTCTTGCTGATACTCTTTTATCACACAACACACCTGACACTTTTCTCCACCCGTTCCAACCTGCTTGCCTCTTCACCTCTTTTCCACAGTCTCCATTGCTCTGAACCGTTGACCCTAAGTACTTAAAGTCCTGCACCTTCTTCACCTCTGCTTCCTGTAACCTCACCGTTCCACCTGGGTCTCTCTCATTGACACACATGTATTCTGTCTTACTGCGGCTAAGCTTCATTCCTCTGTTTTCCAGAGCAGACCTCCATCTCTCTAGATTCTCCTCCACCTGCTCCCTGCTCTCACTACAAATCACAATGTCATCCGCAAACATCATAGTCCACACTTGCTTTTCAAAAGCAACATTTTCACTGCGGTCACAAAGCTGTTTGCTCCCCGTCTTGCCACAAAGGCACGCACCTGGCGGAGTAACATTATTAGTGACGAGCACGGTGTGCTGTCATGCTGATGTGAGCGCGTTCTAAATGTCTAGTTGACCAATCAGATTGCTCGGTCGGAACAACTTGCCGTACGACGTACATTTTAGGATGTCCATTGACCCAGTCAGAATAGTTGGGTTAATGGTCGAAAATGGTTGGAGTTATACCTAAACCTGTACCTACACGCCTCACAACACAGATGGACATCGCAAACGGTTTGTATTACTAAATGCAGCTCTCAAAATCACAATCAACAGGCAAAACCCCAGTGAAGCAGAGCAGCAGGAGTTTGCTTCTGTCCAAGCGGCACTGCCAGCATTTCCCATAATGCAGCGCTCTATGGCCTTTCTCCTCAACAGGCAGCCTACATTCAGCCCGGCAGAACCATCAATCAAACACACATCTAAGGCCATTCAAACCCCCTGAGACTGCCAGAGACGAGCAAAGGTGGCCACACACACACACACACACACACACGCTGTATATATACTGTAAGCACTACTCAGTATACCCCACAGACACAGATGAAAATAAAACATAATTAGGGCATGGGAGAAGGCAGGAAAGGATGGACGAAAGTAGGGCATAGCAGCATGTTGGACTGTACCCACTACCCACACACACATACACACACACACACACGCACACACACACACAGAGTGGAATTGGTGAATTATTAGTGTTGGTTAATTAATATTTGGGTGCAGTGGCATCTCTGGGGGGGTATCGCTGCCTGGACTTGGGCTCTGCTGCTCCTGTGATGAATAATTCACTTCTGGACGTTTCGACTCTGCCTGCTGGGCTGCACAGTGTGTGTGTGTGTGTGTGTGTGTGTGTGTGTGTGTGCGAGCGTGTGCGTGTGTGTGCGTGTTTACATTTATGAGATAAATAAAGAATGGTGAGCTCTGTCAAAACCTCCGAAGACATTTATTTGCTATAAGAAGCACTGCCCATCCTGAATCATTTACGAAAATACATTTTATGCAAATGTTTTACAAATTTTCCCTAATCTGGCATTCAGGGAAAGGGGGGAACAAAGCACAGCTAAATGAAACTTAAATGGACACAGCAAGTTGGAAGCAAGTCCGATCGTTGGCACCTCTCACTACTCTAATTCCTCCCTGCTGGGAATAAAAGCCATTATTCGACCTGACAGATAAAGGCTGCTTGTTAATAAAGGCCGGGTAAAACAAACAGTGAGGGGGTAGGAATTGCCTGCACTCTAATAGCTCATATAGTAAATTCAGTATAATTTTATCTCCACACTGTGTCCCAGCCTCCTTTCCAACTTACAAAAGGCTTCTCTTTTTGTTTAAATCTGCAGTTCAGGTTTTATTCTTGAAATCTATTGTGAAGCAAACTGCTGCGGTGTTCGACTTTTCTCCAAGTATTTTTTTTAGTTCAAGTGTTGAACCTCACTACATTTCAGATGGCAGTCGGTACGGAGCACGAACAAAAGTCACACGGAAAAAAAAAACGCTAAACCCTGTAAGGATGGAGTAAACAAAACATGCTAAATCAGCAAGAAAATCGGCTGCAGGAGGGCCAGGGCTCCAGACTAACTTTTTAACTTAGGTAAGTAAGTAAGTTAAGCCTTTATTTGTCCCGCAGTGGGGAAACTGCACGGTGCAACAGTATATCGTTCGGTGGACCCAATAATTAATTTTAAGCATTATCTTAGTTGGGGGGGGGGGATATATACAAGGTAGATTTATTTATCACAACAGAGGGTTGTATGACTAGAGTTGTTTTTCCCTTTATGCTACTCACAAAAGCCAATGTTATATAGGCTGATATTTGAAAGAATGCATGAACACATGACCCTATTTCTTGTAAGTTCTTTCTTATGTCGCCATTTTCATTCTTCTTAGTCCTCCACCTTATTTCAGTGTTTACTCACAAACGACTTTAATCTGCTCACCTTGCTTTTCCCTTCTTTTTCTTTTCTCGACACACACACACACACACACACACACACACACACACACACACACACACACACACACACACACACACGTTGTGTTTCCATCACTTTTGGGGACATTACATTGACTTAAATTCATTCCCTGGAGACTTACCCTAACCCTAACCATAACCACTACTAGATCAAACGTAACCCTTACGCTAGCCTAAACCTAACCTAACCTTTACATTATGAGGACTTGCATTTTGTCCCCATAAGGAAGGCAAGTCCTCACAATGTGACTGTGTAAAAAGATTTATGTCCCGCCCACACACACACACACCTACGTCTGGACTCCTGCACCCGCCCCGCCTCTTTCTGTTTCTGCTCTGTTGACTTTCTTCAACAGCAGTATGTTTTATAAAGTCGCCCCCCCCACCCCCCCACGCCCCAAAAAAACTAACATTTTTCTTCCCGCAATTCCATTTTCACAAAAGCAGGCGAGCCACTCTCTGCAGAGCATGTGCGACTGTCTTCTAGTACTCTTTCCGTCCCTGCACATTTTAAGATATGATGCGACCAGCGAAGTTATCACATTTCATCCTGTGGGGAACATGGATGCCTGTACCAAACATCACGGCCCAAACAAGACAAAGGTGAAGCTCCAGCCCAAGCGTCAAGCAAACAGATAACCCCTACCATTTAATCAAGAAATATAAAGTAAAAGCTAATCACCCTGGGTCTATAGAACGATGCCCGCTTGCTTGGCGCTGCTTATTCCTCACATGAACCGATTCAACGCGCGCAAACAAATGGAGGTGACACTTTATCTCAGGAAGAAATGTCGTCAGTACAACTCACAGCTAAAGATGGTGCTCAGTACTGGCTACATTACCAGCGCCCTCCCTTGGGGGGTTCCTGAGCTCCGGAAATATACCGCCGTGACATCAGCATCTCTCGTCCAACAATGAGCCTTTGTTGCAGCAGCTCTGGGGAAGCTCTCACTTGCACTGTGGTCATTGAGCTCCTGATAAATGACCTCTGAGGTCATTGGCAGCACTGTTTGCTCAACCCTCAGCCTCCTTCAGCCCTGTATAACTCATCTTGCCATTGTCAAGTGGAATTGGATTAGTGCAAATGAAACCCCCTTCATCCCTCAGGCATGCAGCCAGCTCTCCTGACAGAATGCTCGTATGTCAGAGGGCTGCTGTAGATGTGCGTGAAGGGCAAGTGGCCTGCTGTAGGAGTGAGGGAATATGAGTAGCAAATGGACTGTAGGGCGTGGAAGATGGGGCGTGGAACATTTATGGAGGAAAGACATATGTGTTGGTATAAGCAGGGAGGGGTGAGGGCAATGTCTGCATGTGTGTGCGTGAGTGTGTGTGTGTGTGTGTGTGTGTGTTAACCAGGGATTAAGTTACAATCTAGAGATGCTGAATAGCTGACCTGGGTACTTTGGATCTCATGCCTTCTCACTCCCCATCAATACCTTCGCCTTTTATCCTACAAGTGCGCACACACACACACACACACACACACACGAGTATCGCAGACCGCACATGGGTCAAGCAGCACTAATGCAGAACACTCGCCGCTCTAATCTGCTTCCATCAGGAGACCATTTACAACCACGAGAAAAGCAATTTCCCCACTTGGATGTTTAGGAAAAGCAAACGAACTCGTTGCCAGACACGAACATTGATACTGTGTGATTCTGCAAAGCCCCGGATTACTTTCAAGGACAGCATTTGGTTTTATGTCTAATGCCAGCGTTTTTATATTTCTCACTTTCTGCTACACCCGTGCACGGCTACTACAGCGTGGTAAAGCCCGGGTTTTGAATGAGGGTAGTTTTTTAACGAGTAGTGTTTCTTGCCCATTCTTCTTTCCTTTGATGTCACTGTGTTCCCAGAGCACAGCAATTAACTGGCCGAGTGCAATCTTATCATTAACGATAGGAAGAATGGCCGAAACAGACAGCCCTTTAAGTGGGAGAACGATTTGCCCGAATGGCTTAGTCATCTGGTGCCCTATTCAGAAAACATCCCAAGGCTAAACGTAGCTACTGACTGAGTTAGGAGGAACTCCTTAAAAAAATAAGAGGCGTGTCAGTCCTAAATTTAAGACTGCCGAGTGTTTGATCTATCTCACAAAGCCTCCGTCAGTCTGAGAGAAGTTAGAGGCAATCCAGAGGACTCCGCAGACACTAAGACCTGCTCACAGTCAGCCAGTTGCTACACAACGATAATGAACGTTTTAAAAGCATAATTAGATGGCAGTGGATGCAATCGGCTCGCCGACAAATCAAAACAATCCAATAACACAGGAGATGACAGGAGTGCACAACTCTGCACTTTGCAGTGCTGAAAAACTCTGACAGAATTATTCATCAAATCAAAAATGCTCTTCAGATGCCAGTTTGTTTGACAGTTCATTAAGTGTGCATGTAATCTGTGACACAGTTTATCTATCTATCTCTCCCTCTCTATCTATCTATCAGTCTGTCTGTCTGTCTGCCCGTCCGTCCGTCCTTGTGCTCCTGTATTTGGATGAATATTTTATTTCGCGTTCACTCACACAGACTGGTCACCTGTCAACCAGTCAATGCGGACATAGTGATCCGTTTCCTTCAGCAAGCACGATGCCATCCGCCAGGATAGCTATGGGGCCACTATTGCAGCCGAACTCAGTTGCGTGACTGGATCAGATTTTTAAACGTGTAAACAAAACCAACAAAATCTTTGAATGTCTACTGAGATTTGTGAATGTGCACCGGGATCTGCAAATGGGTATTCAGAATGTGGAAATGACGGTAGTAGATAGAAAATATAAGCGATGGAGCGGCCTATGCAGAGACATCTAAAATGAGTACACGGGCCAGACATAACCCCCGGACAGACCTGTGCGTATCGTCAACGCTCCTTGTGCTCATTCATGGTCAAGCACGAACCCACTGAATCGATGCAACTGTTTTGTTTTACTGACACAACAGAATCTCTGACTGAGCTTTCGATGCTGTAATAAGCGGACTGTTGGTTAATATTAATACTGTCTTCATCGGTACAAGCTGTTTACTCAAAGGAGAGTGGAACATAACATACGGGTAGTTATTGCACACAGGGGTATCAAAGGCTCATATAAACAGCTCAACTGGGATTAGCTATCAACCAAATGTACCATTACAGGCAATATTCCATCCATTTACTGTAAGTCTTTAAACATTGCCGTGCATTCCCTTACTTATGTACCAACCCAATGTAATAAACCGTGCTGAGTGTCTCGTGAGCTTTTTTCTTTTATCAACACGGTAAAAAAACTAAACAAAGGGCTGAAGGCCAGCATGCACTTGACTGCAGAAAATAAACATCTCTTCTGGTCAGTTTGTGGGGAAAGCAGTGCTGCTGGCTGCAGACGCTGTGGTGGCAACGCAATTCCTGGCTGAACTAGTTGAATTCGTCATACGCCAGACGTCCCTCAACAATTGGGTCGAAGGAAATGGATATGGCATTACCTTTTTTCAGGTTCACTGCCTTTGTTTCCATCTCAGTGCTAACACCTGCTACTTAGCTCTTAAACGGACAGTTTAAGCAAGCTGAGCCGATTAGAGGATCAAACATCAATCCTCAGACTTCCTCACCCACATTTGTTTGATCTTTTTCTGTTGTTGACATTATTACTTTTACTTTGTCTAGATCACATTTACCTCTTTAAACTTCATGTACCCTCATTGGTGTGGAATGTCAATTAACAAACACAAAATTGCTATGGTTATATACTGTATGTGTTGAACTGCTTGCCATGCATGTCAGAATGTTAAAGTCACTGTGGAGGTGTCTTGAAGTGCAGTTTGTCTAATGGCTATTAGGGTTGCTCCAAGACAACTTCAACTGTACTGAAGTTACCGGGAAGACCTCAAACTTCGCTCTTGTACAAATTGTTTTGTCACATTAGACATACAATTGTGCTTGACTTTACAATTGTTTTCTCGATGGGGGCCATACCAGAAAAAATAACTGTTTGTGTAGATTTTGATTCGGGCTGGATGAGGTGTTAAGAGAATTCGTTTGCTTTCGTCGGGTTAGCAAAGGGACCTAAGGACGGCAGTATTACCAGGCATTTAGACCAAATAACAGCACTGTGGTGGAAAGAAATACAAAAAAACAATGTTTAACTAAAAACCACAAGGGGTTCCACTGGTGGCAACATGATGCTTCAGACACAGATGAGATGATGAAATATATACAATGTTTGTAGGCTTGTTGGACACCTAAACGCTGCACAGCAGTATAATACTATGACACAGGATATTACAACTCTGCAAAGTTATCACAGCAGCAATGTATCACCTATTGCGTCTATAAATGTATTGAGCACATCCACGTGCCCCAAAAAATGAACCATTATTATTTTGTTTAACCTCATGGTCCTTCCCCTGGTAACATCATTAGGACAAACTTAACATGTTCCATTTTGCCCCACTTCTGGACCCCTGAAGTTGAGCTATATTTGAGATGGTTGTTAATTTCAGCCTGATATTTTCTTCTTGGACCACATGTACATTTTCACAGGGCAGTTACACTTGAGAGGAATAGTGGTGATCAATGTTACAGAAAAAGGGAACTCCACTATTTAGAGCCGTTCAGAGCCAGTCAGCAGTGCGTGTTGTAAACTGTTCCTTCTACATTTTCATGTGAAAATAACCGTGCTTCAGCATTTGAATAAGGGCCAGTGTAAATATACGATATCAGTTATATGTCCATATCTGGTGCAAGGCCAAATGTGTCACATCAAAACTGTGCAATAAATAATTTTTGAGACCGTGCAAAAGCTCTCAGTTGCCAATGAGTCATAAAAGCAGGGATGTTGCGCAGAAGATTATTTCACCGCCTTCACAAGGCAACACAGTGTGGGCGTGAAAATGAAAGTATGTTACACATGTGGGCTGCCAGACGCCCACAAAGTTTCCATAGAGGAAAACTGACAAGATTAACATCACCTTTATGAAATATCAGTGAATTCCTTCTGTTTCAGATGTTTTGCATTGCAGGAAACTAAAAGCAGCATAATGCAACTGGAGTTATACCTCAGTGTAACGTGCAACATGGAGTCACAATACAGCAAAAGAAGTTTCAGTGACTCAGATGTTGATCAAATCACATGGACTCCATGGCTTTCCTTGATACTATTTTACTATGTTCCTCTGCAATGTGACGGTATACCGTGCAAAGGTAGATATGTGTCCACTGGTAGAGATTTGGCAATACCGTTTCCACGGCAGGCGCTATCCCTTGGTCTCTCTGCTATATACTCTAGGAAGGCAAATGTAGCAAATCAGGGCTGGATTCTCGCTTGATTTCGTGATTCTCGCATGCGATTCCCGCTGCCTCGCAAGGTAATGTGAGTCGAGCAGCAGGGCGGCGTACCACGTTCTCAAGTGACGTGAGAGCGGCAGTTGGTGGTGGGAATGCACCTCTAGGCTGGCTTGCCAACCACCGCAGAAGAAGAGAGTGACAAGAAAACATGGAGATGGAGGGTGAAATTGGAAATACAGAGCAGGAGGAGTTGTTTTTTGTTTGCATGGAAGCTCCAAATAAAAGATGAAAATAATCAAATGTGATGACGTATGGTATGTATATTTAAACCATTTCTTAATTGAATTTACAGAACAATTACTGTATTGTGACATACACCTTTACCGTGATATAAAATTACATATACCATGATAGATTTTGACCATATCACCCACCCCTTCTCTCCAGTATGTTGTGTTGGCATATATCACTCTCCTCACATCTCCTCCTGTTCTCACACTAAACACTGCCCTTATTAACCCAAAAGCCACTGAGGAGTTGGTCCTGCTCCACTGGATTCAATTTCAACTGTTTGGCAGTTACGTATGTAGCGGAGGAGGACTTTCCCTCCCCAGGGTGCTTCTCTACGGTCAATGTGCTTCCTTACACTTCCATTCCCTCCTTTCAGCTGGGAGGCTGGGCTGACATCACTTTGCCTTTAGCTGCTAGGGAAGCGTAAACTGGATCGGGCTTGTCATGTTTCAGGCAAAGTGAAGCTAGGTTTTGCTGTGTGAGTCATGCTTAGGATAAGAAAGCTGCAGAAATTCAAATTCACTGCTCGAGGAAGGCAGCCAAATCACACAGAAATGAGGAGATAGGATCAAAACAAAAAAGAAAAACACTTTTGGCTACAGATATAACCCTCCAGTGTTTACTACTGGGTTTATGCGTGATGCAGCCTACAGTCTTACAGTAGCAATTACAAACAAGCCTTTTCATCCAAATACCAAACTAAAGACAACCTTTCTCTTAAACACTTGGCAGCTGTCTCTGTAGTAACTAATACTTTCTTTGAATAACCAAAACAAACAGAAAGATCATGAAGCTCCACTTTCAAGGGGCCCAATTTATAATTGTTGCTTGTTGCAAGAAACGGGGCTTGAAAGATGCATAAGCCAATTCCCACAGAGGTTAGGATTTTTTTATAACGAATTGTGTGAACGGAAACTCTGACCCATGATATGAATATGTTGGAGACTGGAAGAATTGCCAATGCAGATGGCAAAGAAGCAGGGCTGGGTCTATAAAATTTTGCTTGATCTTGGGGTTCCAGATTGAAGCACACGCATACAGAATGGGGGCATATTTGGAAAATGTAAAGCCCTGCCTCTAGGCAATAATAAACTGTACATTATTAATACTTAAACTGTTGATTCAGTGTGATAAATTATAAATTCAACTTATATGCTGTTATACATATAGTAAATACACCTGTACAATCTATTGCAATTCAATACAATAACTCTGTTATAAATTCTAGCTTTACGAAGTAGAGGCAACATTGTCGGAACATTCAATTATATGTTTATTACTGAGGTCATAGCTAAAGCTGGACTACATTATACTGAGAGGTGTTTCTAATGTTTTGTCCTTCCCATCTAAAATCTGTCTCCCATAGAATATTACAAACACCTGAATTGAATGCAGTCCAGTACTACACCATCACTAACTATGACCTCATAGCTGAAAAACATGATTGAATTGACACCTCTACGACAATGTCAACAAAAACTGGACATTATACACCGCCTGTTGTATTGTCCTTTAGGCAGGATAGAGCACTGCCTAAGTTACATTCAGCCGAATTAACCACTCTTTTCAGGGCCTTCTGGTCCTGTTCGCTGCTGTTTTCGTACCAGGCTGTGATGTTCCCCGTCAGGAAGCTGTTGATGGTGCAGGAGTAGAAAATCCTCAGTAACTGAGGGGATACCTGGAATTTACTCAAGCGTCTGAAGTGAAACAGTCTCTGCCTTGCTTTTCAGCGCCCTCAGTAATGTGGACACCAAGGTACCCGTTGGTATTAAGGGGGGAGTAGTTCCTCCCCTGCTTTTTCCAAAACTCCACTTTCAGCTCATTAGTCTTGCTGACGTTCAGGAGAAGGTTGTTGTCCTGACACCAGCAGGTCAGGTCTTCTACTTTCTGTAGGTAGGCCGTTTTTTATTGTTAGCTGTGATCAGGCCCACCACAGCTGTGTCGTTAGCACACTTGACAATGTTGTTGGAGTCAAGGAGACAATGGAGTACTGCAGGGGGCTCAAAACGCAGCCCTGGGGTGCACCAGTGTTAAGATTGAGGGTGGGCCACCACCTGGGGTCTGCTTGTCAGGAAGTCAAGGACCCACCTGCACAAAAGGGTGTTCAATCCCAGGTCCTTGAGCTTTGTGACGAGCCTGGAGGGGTGAAATGCTGAACTTAAATGCTCAACCTGTCTGATAAAATACCTTTTTTGTACTTGCCTTCTAGAATGACACATAGAAGTGTTCTCTGATCTTAAACCTCTATCATCAGGACGCAATCCTATGTATGTGCCATCCAAAACTGTTACAAATCAATGTTGAAAAATACATGTTTTATGATGTGACAACACGGTTAAGGTTTGGTTAGGTTTAGGCACAAAAATCACGTTAGGTTTAGGGAAAGATCATGGTTTGGGTTAAAATGACTATTTCCTTAAAGTTACTGGACTTTCTTCATCATGGTTACAATAATAAACACTTGGTTAAGTTTAGGAAACAATTGTTGTCATGGTTAAAAGACACCAAAAATCATTGTCGGTAGGAAACAGGAAACGAACATCAGTCTCTGTTTACAGTCCGATGTTTTGCTGACCGATCTATCCACCACAACCACCCCTACGCAGACCTACTACCCTTCCTAATTCCCACGGTCAGAGGGCTTAGTCACTTGAATGCCCTTGGTGAAATGACTGATGCATTTGTTCTTCCTGGGAGGACAGTCTCCCTCAGAATCAGTGTGTAATGTCTTACCAGTCCTGCTAAATGTTAGATCCTTGTGCTGTGTCAGAGGATAAAAATTAATAATTCAGTTACTGGTGCCCTGCAATACGTGGGTAAAATGCACAGGGCATCGCTCTCAAAATGCTGACTGCAGATGAATCATATCGTTCCACACCCATTAATTACAGACTACCTTAACCGCATTAAAAGTTGTATTTTGGGGCATCCTGATGGCCTAGTTGTTGGGGCATGTCACCAAAGCATCCACGGTTCGGTTCTGGCCAGTTGCGCCCCTCTCTCTCTTTTCTTGTTTCCTTTCAGGAAACTACAATGTTGTCCTATCTCATAAAGGCATAAATGCCAAAAAATAATCATAATAAAAATAGTTGTATTTTGATGAACATTTCAATCTGTATTACATAAGTACATTGTTGGTCAGGAAGTGCTCCCAGATGACTGGACCACTACAGCTAATGTGATCAGGGAGACAGGTAGGAGGGTACTCGGTGTGTCATCTGGAAAGGGGAAAGTGGACAAGGAGACTTGGTGGTGGAACCAGGAAGTTCAGGAGTGTATACAGAGAAAGAGGTTAGCAAAGAAGAAGGGGGACACTGAGAGGACTGAAGAGAGTAGACAGGAGTACAGGGAAATGCAGCGTAAGGTGAAGGTAGAGGTGGCAAATCCCAAACAAAGAGCATATGAGGACTTGTATGGTAGGTTGGACACTAAAGAGGGAGAGGCGGATTTGTACAGGTTGGCCAGACAAAGAGATAGAGATGGGAAGGATGTGCAGCAGGTTAGGGTGATTAAAGATAAGGATGGAAATGTATTGACAGGTGCCAGGAGTGTGATGGGAAGATGGAAGGAGTACTTTGAAGAGTTGATGAATGAGGAAAATGAAAGGGAACTAAGAGTAGAAGAGGTGACTGGTGTGGAGCAGGAAGTAGCAAAGATTAGCAAGAGTGAAGTGAGGAGGACATTGAAGAGGATGAAGAGTGGAAAGGCAGTTGGACCTGATGACATACCTGTGGAGGTATGGAAGTGTCTAGGAGAGGTGGCAGTAGAGTTTCTGACTAGTTTGTTTAACAAGATCTTGGAGAGTGAGAGGATGCCCGAGGAATGGAGGAGAAGTGTACTGGTGCCAATTTTTAAGAACAAGGGAGATGTGCAGAGCTGTGGCAACTACAGAGGAATAAAGCTGATGAGCCATACAATGAAGTTGTGGGAAAGAGTAGTGGAAGCTAGGCTAAGGGCAGAGGTGAGCATTTGTGAGCAGCAATATGGTTTCATGCCTAGAAAGAGCACAACAGATGCAGTATTTGCTTTGAGGATGCTGATGGAGAAGTACAGAGAAGGTCATAAGGAGTTGCATTGTGTCTTTGTAGATTTAGAGAAAGCGTATGACAGGGTGCCGAGAGAGGAGCTGTGGTATTGCATGAGGAAGTCTGGAGTGGCAGAGAAGTATGTTAGAGTGGTGCAGGACATGTATGAGAGCTGTAAGACCGTGGTGAGGTGTGCTGTAGGTGCGACAGAGGAGTTCAAGGTGGAGGTGGGTCTGCATCAAGGATCGGCTCTGAGCCCCTTCTTGTTTGCTCTGGTGATGGACAGGCTGACGGATGAGGTTAGACAGGAATCTCCATGGACTATGATGTTTGCGGATGACATTGTGATTTGTAGTGAGAGCAGGGAGCAGGTGGAGGAGAATCTAGAGAGATGGAGGTCTGCTCTGGAAAACAGAGGAATGAAGCTTAGCCGCAGTAAGACAGAATACATGTGTGTCAATGAGAGGGACCCAGGTGGAACGGTGAGGTTACAGGAAGCAGAGGTGAAGAAGGTGCAGGACTTTAAGTACTTAGGGTCAACGGTTCAGAGCAATGGAGACTGTGGAAAAGAGGTGAAGAGGCGAGTGCAAGCAGGTCGGAACGGGTGGAGAAAAGTGTCAGGTGTGTTGTGTGATAAAAGAGTATCAGCAAGAATGAAAGGAAAGGTGTTCAAGACGGTGGTGAGACCAGCGATGTTGTACAGCTGAGAGACAGTGGCACTGAAGAAAAGACAAGAGGCAGAGCTGGAGGTGGCAGAGCTTAAGATGTTGAGGTTCTCTTTGGGAGTGACGAGGACGGACAGGATCAGGAACGAGTACATCAGAGGGACAGCTCATGTTAGATGTTTCGGAGAAAAAACGAAGAGAGGCCAGATTGAGGTGGTTTGGACATGTTCAGAGGAGAGACTGTGAATATATTGTTAGAAGGATGCTGAGGTTGGAGCTGCCAGGCAGGAGGTCTAGAGGAAGTACAAAGAGGAGATTTATGGATGTAGTGAGAGAGGACATGAAGTTAATTGGTGTGAGTGAAGAGGACACAGAGGACAGGGTTAGATGGAGGCGCATGATTCGCTGTGGCGACCCCTGAAAGGGAACAGCCGAAAGGAAAAGAAGAAGATTACATAAGTACATTGTATATCAAAGTGAAAGAGGGAAAACTAAACACACATGAAAGGTATTTTATACCTCTCCCAACTAAAGCCACATAGGTAGAAAACAAATCCTATGGTTTCTCAATTCTGGTTGCAACCACAGCAAGCTGCTAAAATATTAGAGTAAAAATGAACACACCTTGAATTTTAAATGATAAATGATTATGATTATGATTTTGTTCAGTGCCTACCACCTTCCTGACAAATGCATGCTCTTGTACCTCATGTCAGTTCCCCTGCGACCCTTACAAGAAGTAACCTGGTAAAGAAACTGGATGGACAGAAGTCATTACACCTTGAAGAAGAACAAATCCCACATGTTGACCAAATGAGCATCAATTATACAAAGCTTTCAAAAGTATACTGCTAATTATTGTCACAATCCAGCATTCTGTGACGAAACACCCAGAGAGACACATGTATATCAGTCTCTGTGCAGTTTGGTGAGTGTTAATTGGTCATGCTGAAGCTAATTAGCAGAAGCCCCAGAGGACCTCAACAGTGAGCACTAAGTGTCAAAACAGGAATGACTACATAACATTGTGATTAGGGCAATTAACACTTAATTAACAAAGTTGAAAAATCAACAGGGCTAACATGCAAAAGGACAAAAAGAATGGCCCCCAAACAGCCGTATGCACGAATCATCAAACAAAAAGAACTTCGAACTACTGCTAAGAAAATAATGAAATATTTCCTAGAATAAATACTGTTTCATTATTGGTGCGTTTGAAATTCACATTATCAGAGCAAAGGGCCTGAAGCAGGCTCTTGTAACAGAGAAATAGACAGTAAAGAGGCCTAGGGATAGTGCAGACTACAAGACTTTTGCCTGTCCCAGACACAATTCTTTGAAATGAGACTAAAACTCTCAAGTCGGCACAGAATCCTGCGCTGACATCCGTCAGGATGGGTCCTCTAGTTCAAGCACTTCGGAGACATGTCTTCGTCTTTCCTAGACACTACCACGGTTTCCAAACATGCTTGATTTTCTCTTTGCTAACAACTGGATCTGCTTGTAGTTGGGGCACCTTGGAAATGAGAGCAGAGAAGAGCAGTATCCAATGAGAGGGCACAGGAAGCCAGAGGCAGGTCGGGCAACATAAGGGACAGCGGGGACACACCGAATTATATTATTAATGTAAAAGGAGTCATGAAACAACCTTCTTGGAGAATGAAAAGAAGATGGAGTGATATAAAAAGGCGCATCAAAGACACTCAAATTATTGTGACGGCCCATGCCCTTCCCTGCCAATCTGTCTGTTGTCTACCTGTTTTTCAGATACCTGGTGCGTGGGGCAGAGGGACCCAAATGGGAACACCTGGGCTGGCTGTTTCAAGAGGATGCTGAAGTTGGCTTTCGATTCGGTAGTTAAGGTGATAGTTAAGGGAAACCTCACTTACAGTACAGAGCAACCGATCCTCCGCTGTTTTGCACCTCTTACTGTGAAAGCCTGTTCGACACTGCGGGAACATCTTTGGTGAAGCCTTAACGACGGCTGAAACCCACTTTTAAATTTGTAAAACCTTTATTCTATTTGTGACAATAGAAAAGAGGGAGATTTGACTGCTTTTTTTTTCTACCTAGACAACATTGGACCAGGTCTAGATGAAAAGCCACTGTACCTGGTGAAATCTAGACTAGATTATCCCAGAGAGGCTAAAGATTCTTAAAAACACAGTTTCAGATTTGTGAAACCTTTATTCTATTTGTGAAAATGCAAAAAAGGGAACTTCACTGCTTTTTTTTTTAAATTTAGACCATATTGGACCAAGTCCAGATCATAATCCGCTATACCTAGACTTGTCAAATCTGGACTAGATTATCCCAGAGAGGCTAAAAAACTATCACATCTCAAAATCACATTTGCAGGCAGGCATATTCAGACAAAACAAAAAGGGCTGCAACGCTACAACAGAGAGACAGGATATACAGTGTGGCAAATGACAAGGCTACGGTACAGGGCTACAGCATGAACTGATTGGGTAATGGAGTAATGAGGATCAAGTCTACAGGCAGGTGCGAGGTCAGTCGACTGGCAATAGTAGGAACACAATGAGGACAACTGGTGGGCAGGAGAAGAAGAGCAGGGTCTGAAATGATGGCAGATGTTGATATAAAGCTCTTCATGATCTGCTAATTAGGGAAAAAATGGTGAGTAGTAGGGCTAGGGTGTATTGTTGAGTTTTTGTTTGCTAGTGTGGAGCATGTAGTGACTGTGCTACATGCTAGATGATAGATAAATAGATAACATTAGCCCATATGCTATTGTAACAATTACTTCCTAGGCTGCTCGCACACGCGCAAATGACAGCTAATTGTTTCGGTTTGTTATTTATTCATGTAAATCTTATTTTATTTATTTTATTGTAATATTATAAATTATTATATGTTGTTCTTTTCACCTGGGGTTTCTTCTGGGAAGGCACAGCTGAAGATATTCCCAAAAAGTGCAGCTACTACCTTTCACACAACCCAACGCAGAGTGAGTCCACTACACTAGGTAGGGTATGAATGCTACCTTAAATCTAGCCACATGGTTGCAAAGCATGAAAGAGTGCTTGTTTATTATCACCTCTGCTGCTGTAATCCTTGATAGCACACAAACCCTAATTGCATGACATCAAAGCCAGAGCAACGTCTCCCCTCAGCAGAAGACATGGAGATGAATGTGAAGGCATGCTAATCTGTCTCGACAGGTGGAACCTCCACAACATCAAGCAGCCTTTGCAGCTTCATTGGCACTGTTACATCATCCCACAAACAGCTTCCATAGCCCTACTCAGGCCAGGAAATACATGACAAAATATTCAACTGGCTAACCAGTAGGTGCACTGTTTGCCATCAGATAGCTTTTACTAATACTAATTTGCGTGGGACTCCGCATATTGGTTCAGTGATTTTTCAAACTCAGTTTTTTTAAGGGTTTTTAAAAGGTTTTTTTGCAAGGAACATGGCTTTATTGATGGCAATATTGGTCGGTCTTTTGGTCCACCACTTTGGTTCAGAATGAAATATCTGAACAATAGAGGGGTGGCTGTAGCTTGGTGACAGAACGGTCGCTTGCCAATCGTCTGGTCAGCGGTTCAATCCCCCAGCCATGTATCGCAGTATAGTAGCTTTGGATAAAAGCGTCTGCTAAATCTAAATGTAAATCTCAACAACTATAGGGTGGATTGCCAAGAAATTTGTTTCAGACATTCATGTTGAGATGAATTTTAATCACTTTGCTGATCCCTAAACAGCGAGAAGAAATTTGTTGCGCTGCTCTGTCCTCGGCATTGCTTTGCTTTTTTAATAAAAGTTAAGTTTGCAAGTAATTTCAAAATAACACTCACCTTGTAACAAATTGTAATGCTGCTTTCTTTTGTTGCTCTAACACAATAATGGCTGATAATTCAACCCACAACACAAGATTTGAATCAGGAGCTTGAATTCATTTGAAACTTGTCTTGAGGCAAAATAATTATGGATCAGCCCTACGCTTTTTTCATTGCAAATCTTTTAGTAGTACAGAGTAAATGACCGTACCGGCCTACAGTCACCCCTGGGTATAATAAGGTATAATAATTCTTGTCAAGACAACAATTATATAACTTCTAGTTCCTGTAGAGAGCCAAGGTGAAACCGGAACTTCCGGGTTCTGCTCCAGAAGAAGGACAACCTCATTCAAAATCACATTGACATTTGTAACATTGCTAATAACTAAAAATCCAGCCTCGGAACACATCCTTTCTCAACAGTGTGTTTTGGGGGTCACCCTATATACAGTCTAATATTTCTGTTTTAGCAGCCTTTAATTAACACCATTTCCCATAAGCCTTGGACCATCACTGGTTAAATGTCACGGACAGGACGGAGAAGACTGAACACTGTAGAAGTTTTTAGACAGAGATACAGGTTGCCCCCTCCAGGCTGGTGGTGAGCTCCTGCCTCAAGCGGAAGATTTTAAGTATCTTGGGGTCTTGTTCAAGGAAGGATGAAACGGGAGATCGACGGGCGGATCGGTGTATTTTCCGCAGTGATGCATTCCATTTACAAGTCGATCTACGTTCCTAATCTCACCTATGGTCATGAACTTTGGGTCATGACTGAAAGGACAAGCAGCTGAAATGAGTTTCCTCCGTAGGGTGGCTGGGCGCTCCCTTAGAGATAGGGTGAGGAGCTCGGAGTAGAGCCACTGCTCCTCCACATCGAGAGGAGCCATCTGAGGTGGCTCGGGCAGCTGTCCCGGATGCCTCCTCGACGCCTCCCTGGGGAGGTGTTCCGGGTAGCATTGTTTTTTCACTTTGGTCACATTTACACTTGTCATTTCATCATTTACGGATAAAATCCAGATGAGATTCAAGGCACTTTCATTTAACAAAATAAGGGTCGGCCCTCCTCCAGTCCGGAAGGATACTAATGCATCTGCCAAAAACACCAGAAGAATAACTCCTGCACTTGAGTAGTTTAGTTACAACAGTAAAAGGCTCTAACTCATGCTGCTCCCTCACCCACACAGATTATTTAAGAGTTGAACTGATCAGTGATCAGATAAAAGCTAAAAATCTGTGGAAATCGCTGGAGCCGCTTTTTCCTTGTTGCTTTAACGAGAAAGAGAACAACGTCTAATTTAGCGGCTATTATCACAGGGGACAGATGAGACAGACCCTGTAGAGGATATTTCCACAGAGCACTGACTGATGTAGTTACACTGGGAGAAGCAACGATTACCTATGCATCTTGGATAGATGGATGCATTTACACCTTTTTAATATCTGGCCAGAATACGTCTCAAAACAGGAGGTGGTTTGAACACTCCGTCTTGAATGCTTCTTGTACGCGTTCACACTTCGTTTTTTTGAGATCAGATAGCTATCTGATCAGCCCAAGATGCATGAAGTGACTAAGTGTAAATGGGGTCTTTGTTAAAATCCCAATGGCTTCAGCTTCTAAGAGCAAGTGCTGCAGTGGATGACGATTTGTCTTAGAATATGGTAAATGGCTACATTATGGAAAGAAAACCCCGGGAACACGCTTCATTGTTTCAGAAAGATAGAACAAAGAAATGATGAATAACAGAATGATCTCAAACTAATAGTTTTATGGGTATTGAAACACGTTCAGATTAATTTTGATCATCCTTAGCCTATTTATAGTCTTTATTTTATCATTAAAATATAACAATAAAAACTAATATAATGCATTGTTTTAAAAAATCAATCAGACAGCATTTTGTGGAAAAGTCAAACATTAAGTGTAGCCTAGTGTAACTCACTACTCTGTTTCAATCAACCGACTGTCAGGGTTTTGGGAATATCTTCCCTCTACTTCCTCATGTTTCCCAGTGTTTTTCCCTGCCTTGTGTTTCCTGTCTGTCTTATTTTGTTCGTCTGGAGCCTTCCACGGAGCAGACCAGTCTCTCTCTCCTCCACACCTGCAATCACTCACCTGCGCCCCGCCTACCTGCACACCTGCAACTCATCCCGGTTCATCACCATCTCCTGCAGTATTTAAACACCGGTTCAACCACCCAGTCTTCGCCAGATCGTACTATCCCTACCGTGGTATTTACGTCGGGCTCTTCCCTCTACAACTTCCTATGAAGATTGTTCGAGTGTTTTGGTCACAGCAATTTATTGTTTCCCTCTGTCTCCACATCCAGAGATCCTCCCGTCTGCCTGCCTCGCTCCGTGGATCCTCCAACCACCTCTTGCCTGCCTGCCTCGTTCCTCCCCGCTCCTGCAACTCCTCCAGGAACTCTCAGCCTACCAGCCAACACCCTTCATCCCCTGGTTATGCGGACACGCTACCTCCACCTACCTGTCTATCTGGCTTCCAGCCGTTCCCGCTCTCACCTCTCTGGAAAAATAACAAATAAACCTTATTTGTTCCCCTACCGCCGACGTTGTGTCCTGCCTTGTATTCTGGGTCCAACCAAACAAACTACCTTAACCGTAACACCGACTCCTTCTTTATTGTTGATTGTATCCTGTTTTGTCCCCATACAGTGTAATTACCACTTCTTGTTACTGCACCATTGGTTTTGGCCTTGGTGGCCTACATTAAGACCGCGATGCCTCAGTAAATTTTGTATTTATCAAAGGCCAAATTGGCCTTGCCCTAAAAATGAATTAATTCCAGGCCTGGAGATGTAGTTGTTGACATCTGGGGTTAGATGTATAAAAAATAAGCACGCCTGAAAACTATGCCTAAGTCATTTTCCACACATACACATTCATAAAAGAACCCACTAACAGAGTGTAGGGGCCAGTGTCCTCGTTTCTCTACTGTGAGTTGGGTGATACTGTACGAAAAAGGGGAGTTGTTTTGTCCACAACCCAAAGATATTCAGTGTACTGTCATCGAGGAGTGAAGAAACCAGAACATATTCACATTTAGAAATTACTCAAACCCATTAATGGATTATCAAAATAGCTGCCGATTAAATTAATAGTTGAAAGCGAATTGATTCATCGTTGCCGCTTTATAAAACAGAACTATGTTATGCATCTAATGAAAAGACTGTGTGTATAGGTCTTCCTTGTGAGTACACACAGTTGTAGTCTTGATCCTGCACAGAGTTTTATGCATCTGACCACAGGAGTTTAGTACAGCAAATAGAAGGGTTGTCATGAACAACCTATAGGTCGAACCGCTAAATATAAAGGTGCCAGTAGCAGAGCCATTTTTATTAATAATAAAATCTTCAATGTGTCTATTGCTTGCAGAATACAACAATTTGAACACAGCCCTGTGATTTTATAAGGTATTTTTGCTGTCTTGTTCGATTTCAAAAAACATTCCCAGTGCAATCGCATAGGGCTGCAATTTTAACAATTATTTTCATTATTGTTTGATCTGTAGATTTCTTTTTGTCATTGAATTGTTTAGCCTATAAATGTCCAAAATATAATGAGAAATGTCCATCAGAGTTTATCAGAGCCCAATGTGGCGTCTTCAAATGTCTTGTTTTGTGCAAAACCGACAGATAGTCAACAGAGAAAAGCAACAGATTCTCACATCTTAAAAACTGGAATCAGAGAATGATTGGCATTTTGATGAAACAACTAATGCTTTTTTAGAATTGTAATATAGTCACTGAAATAGTCTTTTGTTTGCAGATAAGCCAAGATTTAGTCCTTCATTTAATGCACCAGAGCAACTTCTTCGATTATTGCACATTCTGATAACGCAGGAAAATACCAGTCAACGGTCAGAGCATGCATCTCAGCAGGATGCCCGCTTTCTGCATCACACCTCTTCATTTATTGTATCTCATTCTGCATTAGCTGTGTCCCTCAGACACTCTGGTGAGATGCACTGGAAGCTAAACAACAGATTTAGCTTTAGCTTAGCAAAGCCCTACATGGAATATGTGGATTCTGGCAGTGCCCCAAACAGCTGACCATCATCTCACCATCTGCCCCCCCTGTTTGCACCAATCACAGCCAGCCATGCCAGATGGGTTGCCAGATCTGTGGCAAGGTTATGCACCGGATAAACCAGAAATGCCAACAATGCCTGGGGCAGTGAGAGCTGAGAGTGGTGGAGAGACATGTCTGAGTTTTGTTGTTGGTAATTTGGTTAGGATTTTTGGAGAAGTGTACTTGGTTAAATAATGGTCTGGTAAACAGTTCAAATTCAACATATCGCCTCAGAACAGTAGCATCCTCCGCACTGTGAAGATACAAACATGTTCTTGTGGACAGATTGTCTCCTCATCACGAATTCTCAGTCTGTCTCTCAGAGGTCCAAACAATAGCTGTTCAAATCTGTTCCAAGACACAAATACACGGTAGCAGCTTGGCGCTCGATGAAGCGCTTTAATGTCAGGAACGCCATCTCTCACACTGGGATTAGAAGATGGTTTTCTGCCATGACAAATTTGCTGCTGGTGACACTTTTCATTGTTGTAAGGTGTGAACAGATGGATCCATAAAATATTGAATGTGCAATAGTACAAAAAAGGCAGCTGTGTATCCTTTTAAACATGTAGGCCAAGCCAATTTCAAACCAAAAGAAATGTGCTGGAATTTGTTACTGCACATTGCCTGACTGACTGACAAGACAATGAGTGAAGCAAGATCTAGTTGAGGCCATATGTACCAATTATTTGTGTGAAAGCACCAAAATTGGTCTTCATGTATGGCTTTATGCATTGAACATTTTAACAATTGGAAACCGTTGCAAAAACAGCACACAGTATTAGCTGCAGAACCCATTTTCCATGTCTGTACCAGCAGTTAGAGGAATCCTGCCACTGATCGAGGTAAAGTTTAAGTATGTTTTGGTGGTCCGATTCATTCAAGAAGTCACTACTGTCTACACTGACTGCATTTGACTATGGACCTTTTTTAAAGCACTATAGTGGAATTCAGATCAAGATGACCCTGACACTAATGTGGAAGTGAGTCGTTCCCAACCTGGTTCCCCAGCAGGTCAGCTGGAATCCGATGGGTTGTGGGATGATTTACAGATTAGGAAAGCTGAAACACACTTCTGCTACACCAAATTACGTTTAGGTTGTCCGACCTCCCTCTAGTCGTTGATTTCTTATTGTGAATTAATGGATCATTTCCCTGCTAGAAAGTATATAATAATATTGAAGTAAAACAAGGGAATACATAACTCGAAACCTCGACCTGATATAAGTGGTCAAAAATAGACAATAGGTTTGTTAGAAATTAGCCAGACCTTTGCAGAATCGATTACCGGCGATCCCCGCACAATGCAAGCCAGTTAGATTTGTGTCCGACCTGCTCCCGACATGCTCTGACGCCATGCACACGTGGGTGACGATAACCTCACAAGAGGTTTTTAGAGCCAAGCAAGACCAAGGGGATGACGGGAAACCTCAGGCTGTCGCCTGATCAAAGAGCTGATTGTCTCTTAAACCGCGTTTCCACCCAAAGTACCCAGAATGTTTAGACCCAAGAACTATTTTTCAAGGAAATCAAAGATTCCTTCAGCCCATTGTTGTCTGGGTTTCAACCGCAGTCTAAAGACCCGCGAAGACTAGGCAAATTACACCCATAAGGTTTCAGCCATCACAGCTGCATGGCTTTATTGTTTTAATTTATTAAACACATCACCTGCAAGTGTTGGAAATTAACCTTTTTGTCCACCTCCTACTGTGGCTGGAGGATAACAAAATCTACCAGCTACTTTGTCGATATGTGCTATCTATTGAGATGTGCTGCTTAGAGGTTCTGCGCATGACCCACAACTCCCAGAAATCTTAACTAGAAATATTCTTACAGTATACATGGAGTGAGTAGTGGTGTAATAGGAAATGATTCTTTAGGGGATATTGGTCTATCGAAACCCGCTACCGCTTAAATCTTAAATAAAGGCATTATAATAGAGTATCAAAATATGCTCCCCATTTTCTTACAGTACACTTAACCCTGTTTTTAATCAAACAGCATAAATAAAGACATAATAATACAGTGAGAGTTATATCTTTATGGGATATAGACAACCGGAAAAATACAGTATAATTTTTTGAAAAGGCAAAATAATAAAACGAGACATACAATATTCAAACAATAGGCTATTTTATTTCATGAGGTAATTTTTTATACCCGTATGGAAAATACTGATATTCTCTCTCTGTCTTTCATACCCACACATAGTAGGTGTAGTGCTATTTGTTCAAGTACCTGTCGAAGGTATCGAAGGTTCCTATGGTGGCAAGTTTACATACATTAGTCAACTATAAGTGAACACATGAGTGACTTTATGAATAGTTTCATCATGTTGAGAATATTACGCAGCAGTCGGCCAAACAACTAGTAGCATTAGGCAATACCATGGATGTAGTAGGTTGTAATTGGCGGCATTGAGCAGTAACTTAACACAAGTAGTTTGTGTTTTGTGTTTTGAATTTCATTTACTGGTGCCGAGCAAATGAAGCTGTATTGGAAACATTCATTCCGAGGAAAAGTTGCTAATAGGCTAGATTATGAAAATGGAGCTACCGGTAGGCAAGCTTTCATTTCCTGCAGGCGTCGTGGACGCAGCACAAGGTGAGCAAGTGGATTGTTTGCAAATGCATTACAAATAATCCGCCAGAAGAGGGAATCGTAAGTGAAAGGATGATTTGCTGCCTTTTCATCTCTATTAGTTAACGTTTGCTTGCTACAGCGTCATCCAAAGGCTGCTGGCATCTACCGGCAACTTTTAAGGTGGAATGTTTTCTTGCTTGTTACAAAGCAAGAGTTGACGCTGTTAATCAATCAACACACCTTGAATGTGAAACCCTGCGATAAAACGCCACATTGTATTTCCATGTCTCCTCGATAAAGTGTCCACGTGAAACAAGCAGACTCGCGATTCAATCTGCGTTGTGGAGCGTGAAAAAAATCTCTCTCTTAAGCTACTTTCATTCACCCGCCACCGTGGCTGGTAGGTTCAGCAAATTCACCCACCACTACACAAAATCACCCGCATTTGGCGGGTGCTAATTCCCACCTAATTTTAATCTGTGTTTTCTTCCTTTCACAGTGTGTTTTCAGTTCCTAAAAGTTAACTAACCTTTTGGTGGCCTAAAAATGTCTTGTTCAACATTCGGTTGTACTAAAAAAGCCTCTAAGGAGTCAGCTGTTCATTATTTCCAGGAAGTACATTTTATTTTAAGTCTGTTTTTCCCTAGCCAAAATTGTGGCTTAGTGGAAGAGCGGGTTGTCCCCCGCCACCTGTCGAAGTGTCCTTGGCCAAGGCACTGAACCCCAAATGCCCACTGCTCCTAATAATTAGGATGGGTTAAATGCAGAGATTGAATTTCACTAGACTACTGTGTATAATTGTATATGTGAGAATAAAGTTTGAAGTTTAAGTTTTGAAAATAAAAATTAATTTGCGGGCCAGACAAGCAGGCGTATAACCAGAACTTTCCAACTAGGGTGACCAGGTTTGACAAAACAATAACCACTTCAAATGTACAGAAAATTAAACCCTGTGGCGTCCCGTCACACACCTAATGTATCTAACGCTACACAGCTCATCTCATGTTACACTTTCTGTAACAAGCTGTTGTGTAGGTACAGAAAATCTAGAAAAAGTAGGGGTGCCCGGGGTTAGGGGGGGCGGATTCCCCAGGGAATTTTTTGGGAGGAAAATAACTGTTTAAATGCTCATTTCTAGCTGCTTACGACTAGTTACTTAATAGTAGCTACTTTTAATTGTGTATGTTCATCTGCCCACACTCACTCGTAACTGCTGTTTTTTGAAGTGAGTGAGTAAGTGTGATTGATCGTTGACTTGTCAGGACACTGGGTTTTTTATGGGTAACCATGGCTACGCCTTGCACAGAGCCCACTCGCTCTGCTGTTTTGTAACACTGTCACATTTCCAGCAGGACCCCGGGTTGGTTTAGAATGCAAAACGGGGACTGTAGCGCAGCGTGTTGTGGACAATATGGCTGTTAATCGAAAATCAGCATCAACTCGCGATATGGAAAAATATTGTTGAGTTTGACACCTGCGCTACACTAAGAGCGGGAACATAGTATATTATACCTGCTAAAAATGCGCATGTTAGCATTGTCATTGTGAACACGTTAGCCTTGCTGATGTTAGCCTTTAGCTCACCACTGTGCCTAAAAATGAGCCAATATATCCAAACTAAATTATCTATGGATATTTATATTTTCATTACAATTTTAGTCGGAAATAATGGACATATTCATATTCCTTATTCTCTACCATCAATACTGCTATACAGAAACAAAGTGTAGTTTCAAAACCACACTGTGTGATTGGTGTGCAGAAAATGTTTTTATTGATACACCAACTAGAGCTGCAACGATTAATCGATTAGTGCAAACTAAGAAAAAAGTCTAAATTCTCTGATTCCAGCTTCTTGTGAATGTGAATATTTTCTGGTTTCTTTACTCCTCGATGACAGTAAACTGAATATCTTTGGGTTGTGGACAAAACAAGACATTTGAGGACGTCACCTTGGGCTTTAGGAAACACATTTTTCACCATTTTTTGACGTTTTAAAGACCTGACAACTAATCAATTAATCGAGAAGGTAATCGAAAGATCAATCGGGCAGTGAAAATAATCGTTAGTTGCCGCTCCAACAGCAGCCACACACCCATCCTCAAGAATGATCGACTGCTGCGCCAAAGGGAATAAAAATAGACGTGTCGAGAGAGTGAGCGTACAGATGAGAAGGAATTTAAGGAGAGAGAGAAAGAGGGCGGCGTAGGCAATAAGAAAGGAAGGAAAAGAGATACAGATGGAGAGATAGAGAAATGGATCCATTAGCTATTCTGAGTAGTTTCCTCTGTCTGCCCTCGAGCTGTGCTACGCCTCCTGGGACAGTCTGTACTCATCACCTTCACACACACTCACACACACACACACACGCACACACGGTCAGGCTGCCCTTGATCAGTTCTTCTCACCTGCACACACGAACACACACACACACACACACACACACACAACAGCGCCGTGTGCGTGAATTATGTATCAGTTTTACACACAGAGTCAGACACAGAGCAGCAGAGACGAAGACGAAAAAGTCACGGGATGACAACAAGCTCTCTGCGTCACGCTCAACGGTAGGGGTGTAACTAGGGTCGGGCATCGTTCAGATTTGAACGATTCCGGTTCCGATTCTTACTTTGAATTTTGGTTCTTTTCGATTCTCGATTCCGATTCTTTGAGGGGGGCAATTTGCGTAGCGCTACATTCATCCACGAGGGGAAAAAAACTATTTCGGTAACGTTGTTGTTCACCACAATTAGCAATTTGGCCAAGGGCATTGTTAGTACATCACCTACTTAATTGTGACAAGGTAACATTAATAACGTTGGTTCGCACAGGGCAGGCTTTATAATCCCGCCCTCTTTGAAAAACATCATCTCGCCCCGAATTCACAAGTAATCACTATAAAAGTATATACAACTACAACTACCATACAACAACATGGTAGATAAAAAAATCCCCCAGCCTGTACCTAAAACTCTATTGTGACCTGGTAATTTTTTCAACTAAAGTTGTAGTTTAGGTTGACAAATAAAATAGTGTGAAGAAACACTGAATGTACTTAATTAAAGGTATGTCATATTCTTAATTAGAGATACAAATAATAATAAGAATATTTACTTTTCTTCTTTTTTCAGAGGACCATTTTCCTTACAGACATTTTGACTTGTTACAGCAAGAAAAGCACAGGCGTAGTTAATAACATGAATTCCAGCACTCTAACATGGGAGCGAGCCACCATTATTCTTATTTGTTATACTTGTGCATTGACTGTCACGACTCAAAATGTCCATACAGTGTCATAGTGCACATCTGCAGAATCCTTCATATGAGCTAGTTTGGAACTAGTAAAATTAAAATGAATAGGCCTAGCAAAAATTAATGGGCAAAATACTACTTAGTTCCCAGTGATGTGAAAATCACTACACAGCTGACGTATAGGTCCACAATTACTGATATTTTTTACTTATTACTAAAAGTATATCAAATACCATATCTTAATTGAATCTATTCTCTATAATTATCAGTCAAATAATCGATTAGTCATTGAGAAAATAAACGGTCAACAATTTTGATAATCGATTAATTTTTGCCAAATATTTGCTGCTTCTCAAATGTGAAGACTTGTTGTTTTTCTCTGTTTTATAGCACAGTAAACTGACTATCTTTTTGGTTTTGAATTGCTGGTCAGACAAAGCCAGAAATCTGAAGACCTTTGGGAAACTGTCATGGACATTTTTCACTAAAACCTGACATCTTATGCTGTATACTAAACAATTATTGATTAATCCTTTGGCATTCCTAACCCCCATTCATAACCCCACCAACATACTGGCAGCGGAACATAGGAGTGTTAACAGGTCAATGAATAAAATAATCGGCTGCAGCCCTAATTTAAGCAATACCAATGGTCTGCTATCCCTTAAAGGCTCAGTGTTTAAGATTTAGGGGGCTCTATTTGCAGAATATGCCGATAATATTCATAAGTATGTTTCCATTAGTTTATAATCACCTGAAAACAAGAATTGTTCTGTTCATTACCTTAGAATGAGCCCTTTATATCTACAGAGGGAGCGGGTCCCCTTCCAGAGAGGCCGCCATGTTGCTACAGTAGCCCATAGAGGACAAGCCAAACACTGGCTCTAGGTAGGGCCGTTTTCTGTAAGTTTCGCGGCCACCGTAGGGTGAGCCGAGCAGCGTTTAGTTGGTTGCAAACTGCAATTTCACCGTTAGATTCCACTAAATCCTACACACCGCTCCTTAAACAGAGTGAAGACTTTGGTGTTTATGTACTAATCTTTCAATGTCTAAGTTCACCAGACTTGATTCACTGCATAAATGAATAAGCGCTGGATACCTCTTAATGTGTTACATGACAACAGTAGATTGAAAAAGCAGTTATTTTCGGGACTGAACGCCTCCACACAGACCACAGCAAACACATTTCACACTCTTCACAGGATGCAAACCACCGACTGTCCTTCCATTCAGCAAGTCTAGTCCATAGACAGACACACACACACACACAATGACATAAACTGCACGACATCAATACATGCATCTCCTACTCACACTTTTTTTCCAGTCTAAAAACATACTGTAGTCAACTCATTTAAATCAACCTAAAACCAAATTTAATCAGTAACATCACACCATGGAATTGTTGTATTTCCATCTTATTTCTGGACCTGAGTAGATTCTTGGAGTAACATTTCTTTTCTGGGTTCTATACGGCCCCCCCGACCTGAACCCGAGTGGTGTTCTGTTATTGGACTTCTGTGCTAGTCACGGTTTGTCCATAACGAACACCATGTTCAAGCATAAGGGTGTCCATCAGTGCACGTGGCACCAGGACACCCTAGGTCGGAGGTCGATGATCGACTTTGTGGTTGTTTCATCTGACCTTCGGCCGTATGTCTTGGACACTCGGGTGAAGAGAGGGGCGGAGCTGTCAACTGATCACCACCTGGTGGTGAGTTGGATCCGATGGCGGGGGAGGAAGTTGGACAGACTTGGCAGACCCAAACGTACTGTGAGGGTCTGCTGGGAACGTTTGGCAGAGTCTCCTGTCAGAGAGATCTTCAACTCCCACCTTCGGCAGAGCTTCAACCAGATCCCGAGGGAGGCTGGAGACATTGAGCCCGAGTGGACCATGTTCTTCACCTCTATTGTCGATGCGGCCGCTCGGAGCTGTGGCCACAGGGTCTCTGGTGCCTGTCGTGGCGGCAATCCCCCAACCCGATGGTGGACCCCGGAAGTAAGGGATGCCGTCAAGCTGAAGAAGGAGTCCTATCGAGCCTGGCTGGCTCGGGGAACTCCGGAGGCAGCTGTTGGGTACCGGAGGGCCAAGCGAGCCTCAGCCCGGGTAGTTGCAGAGGCAAAAACCTGGGTCTGGGAGGAGTTCGGTGAGGCCATGGAGAAGGACTATCGGTCGGCCTCGAAGAAATTCTGGCAAACCATCCGGCGCCTCAGGAGCGGGAAGCAGTGCCATGCACACACTGTTTACAGTAGGGTGGGAATCTGCTGACTTCGACTGGGGACATCCTTGGACGGTGG
>CM022480.1:25402431-25417563 GCA_011952105.1 Coreoperca whiteheadi
GGAAGAGCTCGAGGAAGTGTCTGGGGAGAGGGAAGTCTGGGCGTCTCTGCTTAGCCTGCTGCCCCCGCGACCCGGCCCCGGATAAGCAGTAGAAAATGGATAGATGGGTGGATGGTTCTATACGTAAAACATCTTCCTTTCTGCACCCCAGTCCGCACATTCATCCAACACTTAAGTCCGGAACGAGATATCTCTACAACTACGGACCAGTTGCCATGAAACTTAGTACAGTTCCCAGAGGGGGATTCCTAATGGCCCCATGGTCTTTCACCAAGTCGGAAAAATGAAGCCTACCCGGACGTGCAAAAAGCTGCAATTCATCGAATGGCCACTTGAGGCCGGCTCCAAAAGGGAGTCAATACCCAAGGACCCCCATGTTAAAAAGCCCAACGTTACAGTAGAAATAAACATGTTTACAGCACGGTAGAAAAAACGGCTTTGGTCTCTATTGCTATTTTACCTCTTCATGACAACTCTGAGAGGGGTGAATTTTTTTTTATAAATCATTCGTTTAATTTATATTAAAGCTACATAATTAAGGGTGTGTCAGCTTTGAGTGACAGGTGGGGGGTGCTGCTGCCATCACCGCTAACAGCTAATCACCAAACTTGACCAAATCCTTGGTCTGGTCGCTGTAAAACAGACCACTGGTCTCTACCACTAGGGACACTGAAGCCAGTGGTCCGGACAAGTTAGTGGTCCGTGGAAGGTTTATTGTGTTCCTCTGGCTGTTTTGGCAACACGGTTAGATGAATAAATGTCAGAGATCATAATACGTTGTCACGTAAATAAACTATATCATCAATTATGCATATATTCTTATTGTTGCTCTGTATTTCAAAGTTTGTGTGGTTATACCTACAGTAATAAATCTGGTTAATTATCCTTTGTCTATTAAATATACTATATATTTGATTATTCCTCTATACTTCAGAATCAGCTTTATTGGCATGTAGGTTTACACATAGAAGCAATTTGCTTGGTGTTTTGGCACTTAATAACATAGCAGGTAGAACATTTTGAGAAAGATAAAGACAGAGAAAGTACTGCAGGTCAAGTAATCGTGAATGTAAAATTGAAACGGTATATTGCAGTTTGTGTGGTTGTATCTACAGTAATAAATCCATCGCACACCTCTTCTGTCTCTTTTGGTCGTGTGGTAAACTTTTGTGCAAACTAATGCATTGTTTTTGTTGAAGGAGGCACAAATAGATCAGGAATATGTGTCCATGCATTTTTTTAATATAATTAATTTAACCCAATAAATAACACTTCCACTGAAAGTTAACGATATTGTCTTATTATTAAACTTTAAACATCAGTGATTCCCACCCAGAGTTGTTCGTGTACCAAGGGGTACCCGGAAAAGGTGTGGAGCAGCTCATAGAAACTAGAGGTCGACCGATATATCGGTTGGCCGATATATCGGGCCGATATTTGTCATTTTTTAATACATCGGCATCGGCCGATATCCGCGTTCAGTAGTGCCGATTTAAAGTCAGGCACTTCCGCGGGCAGCAGTGTTATTGGTGCAGTGGAACGGCCGCTGCTGGCGCATGTGAAGGACCCCAAGCCAAAACATTTGGAAGACAACAGTCCTGGGAATGTTGCTGGCTGCTAGTGTGTTTGCAGCACTACTATTATTATTTATTTCTTATATAATTTTTTTTTTCAGTTTAATTTATTTTTATTTATAAAGTTTATTTTATTTAAAGATATAATTAAGTTTACATTTATGTTCCAACAAACTTGAATTTGATAAATGCTCTAAAATGTTTATGTAAATGAATAAGTTTATATGTATGTATATTACCTGTTTTATATATTTAATACTTTGTCAGTTTATTGATTTGTTTGGTTAACTTTGGATAAATATTTTATTGTAATACCTTCGAGTTTCAAGTCAGTGTTCAATAAATAATTAAGTTCACAAATGTTGTGCATCCACTTATTATTATGTGACATTTTATCATACAAATGAAGGGGAAAACTTCAAAATATTGGCCCAAAAAAATCGGCAGCACATATCGGCCATCGGCTGACCCTGACCTCTAAATATCGGCATCGGCATCGACTATAGAAAAACCCATATCGGTCGATCTCTAATAGAAACATATAAATTGTGATTTGGAAAACAAAAAGGCACTAATCCTCTTATTTGTACTTAGGATGAAAAAAAAAACTGATTGGTGCGAGGCTGATCTTTACTTTTTTTGTCACAACCTATGCACTACCAGCAACAATGACCAATGAACTGCACAGACAACTTCCCTAAAAACTGCTTCAACACCAAACCTGACCTGCTGCTTTCGAGTGAGTGTAGTAAATAGATTGAAAATCATTGAAAAATTATGGAATTGTCCATCTCTTGCCACTCCAAATGATGGTCAGCTGCACAGATTTGATTGGCAATATTCCACCAGCAAGATTTTCCAAACTTAGGCTTTGTACAGTCCTACTGTATGTGGGAGATGTAGAACACTGCATCTGTTAAACACTGCAGTCTGAAATAGGCCAGAAGACAGAAGACATCTCTAGCTGTTGCATGCTCGTTGATTTGGGCCTTTGATATTGTAGGCAGTTGAATCCACATGTGCAAAAGGAGGATGCAAAGCCTCCACTGGCTGGCTGCACAAGGACTGTGCCCATTATGAACCAAATCAGTCATTTTCACGTGATGGCGTGACCTGCCTGAGCCATACACATTCACCAGGTTTGACCGACTAGTCTTAACCCTTCTCCCACTTATTTAATCAACTGAAAACTATTTGAATATGTATGTTAATAACTGTTCTTTGATAAATGCGGCGGATTGTAGTGTATTGTCTTTTTATCAACTTTGCCTCAGAAGCAAAGGAGTTGAAGGCCTTATTTCAAACGACAGAATAACGGTTCGCATTGTTTATTGCTCTTGTTATTCATATAGATGTTTCAAAGGACAATGTTGTCAATGGAATGTTATTCTTAAAGGCACTGAAACAAATCTTGGAAAGCGGGGAGAGGAAGTCCAACAGGATGTGCCATGAGGCAGAACCCTGGGCGAAACATGACACTCAAACGGATCCTCAATGGAAGACCATCTGTATTCAGTAAGAAACATGTAGGTCATTCATTTTTAATTACTGATTTTTAATTAGTGACCTTGTGAAAGTGGCTGAAGAGTAGATGACTAGATTTACCTTTACTGTATCTGGCAGCTTGAGCTGATCAAAGTCAGCATTGTCTCTGGATTACACCATCTTAAGAAGTGTTGACCTCATTATTGATGCGATGGTGCCAGAGGTATGTTCCAATTTCTGTTGAGTAAAGAAGGCATTTCTATGGTCTCTTTTGATATCCCACTTCTACTGTAGGATTAAGATTATATTGTTCCCTTAATCACTGATAAATACAAATACATCTGTTTATATCAATACAACTGTTAATTTGTCCTCTGATCACCCGCTGATTTGCCCCCGATCACAGCGAGCTCGTTAACTTGCAAATCGGGCTCCAATCGGGCTTAAAATCCTGTAGTGTGCACTAGCCGTTATCCTACACTGTCCGCACACATCCACAAGAACACGACTGATTTCCCTGACTAACACACCTCACATCCAAAGTTACAGTTCAGTTGATCTTCTTTACTACAATAAATAACTTGGATTTATGGCCATTCTGTGTGTTTCCCCATGTCTGTCATGGCCTGTAGGCCGGATTATGACGCACGCTTCAGTAAAGTTACAATGTGATGTGTACTCCACGGTAAAGAGGTTGAGGCTGTTTCACAAGACATTAGGATTTTGCCAAATTATGACACTTGGTTATTACCACAGGTTCTATCATTATAATTACTGTTACACATGTTTTCATTTATTTCGAGTGTACTTTTTTTTACCTTTAATCCTGATGTTTTCATGAATGCAAGACACGATTTTAATTAAACTGTTGCTTGTGTAGTGCTACATTTTTCCTATGTAAAATGGATCAGACTGAATATACTTTAGAGTACAACCACATTCTTCAAAGCTGTCATTCATCAGTGTCTTATGTTCATTGGACAGCTCAGCGTTTAACAAAATATGAGTCATGAATGAAAATGGTAATGTGGTAATTATAGGTTAACGTTTTGCATAGACCTTGGCAGAAAGTTAAAAATGAAAAGATAATGTTATGTACTGGTTTTGCTAAAGACAATTGTAGAACATTTAGGCCAATACTGCATAGTGAGGCAAATGAAAAAAGCGTCGCTGATCGAATGCACTGATCAGCTTTCTTTCTGCCTCACTACATAAACCTCACAATACCTGTTTATTTGCCTGAGGAAGACCTTCTCAGAGTTTGCAACGCTGCAAATAAATGATGCCTCCTAGGGGGATTCATAACTACTCAGTGTGCATTTTCAGTCAGTACTAAAGACAAAAGGGGTGCAAATATAAATAGAATTTAACCACGACTTTTTTTATAAAAGGACATAAAACACAAAGAGGTGGACAATATTTAAAACTATAAATGTCAAAGCAAACACATTCATTACAATAAAATCAACAGACTGGGCCTATGCAAGAGGTAACAGCTATGCCCAGAGAGCTACAGATGTTATTTTTTTAACAACATAAAGAATAAAGTCACCATTAGCCATGGCGGTCAGGGCTATATTTATGTAGGTGTGACAAAATGGGTCCTGGGAAGGTGTGTGCTTTTATTTTGTACCCATGTCTACATCGGTTTGCCTTTTGTTACTACTTAAGAGAAACCTGAAGGGCCACTTCCATATAGTTAGTGGACTTGCAAGAGACAGATTTGAAAAAAATTTGGTCCAAATGTGTGCAGCAGAGGGCAAGGCTTTCTGACTTGAAGTCCCTAGTATGGGTCCCCAATGCTGTATCATGCACTTTCCATAATGCAACTCAATAGCATGTTTTGTCTGACACCTCCCAGCCAGGTAAGTGCCTGTTTTTGAAGTCCAGCCGTCCGGTTCGTAACACAGAACCGCTGCGATGAACAGTCCAAGCCCAGGCTGAGATAACCCTGATGACAGCGTTGGGGCTATTTTTCTCAGACTCGACAAAGCTCCAGAAGAAGACATGACACAGCTGTTTTCACAAGGTGGTCAGTCCCTCCCACGAGAAGCACACTGACCTTGAGCGTCCCTCCGACCTGCCCCTAAATGTTCCCTTTATGGTAAAGCGCATTACAACGGTGACAAATAACGAGGCGGCGTTTACAGCAGAGCAGGAGAGGATGTCTCAGTAGTCTTTGCTCGAGAGAAGCGTCTGCAGCAGAAGTGTGTGTGTGTGTGGGGGGGGGGGGTGTTAAATATTTCATTGGCCCCAGTCACCTCTCATCTGCTCCCCTCAGCCACACTGTGCGGAGGCCACGAGAAAGGGAGCGGGGGACCGTGGTCTGCCACGACTGGTTTGCCGTTAGCAGAGAGCTGGAAGAGGGGATAGAGCGGCTTTGTAGGAAGGGTAACAAAGAGCTAATCTGTTCACAACAAGCCATGCTCACAATGCCTTGAAGAAGTCACACTAACCAGCCAACCAACTCCACTCGTACAGTATTGTCGTTTAATTGGCGGTGCATTGACGGCGCGAGTGCTAACGTTGGTTAAATATCAAAATATGCCTCCGTACTACATTTATTAGCGTATGATGACGGGAAGAAATCGTTTATTTTAGTCCTGTGAGGTCGCGGATTGGCATGCAGTTGGAGGGCAGCGGCGTAGCTTTACTCTGACACATCAAATCCTCACAGGCACCGCGGAGCGTGGCGGCGAACTATTATACAACACACCGAGATAGAGCTCGCTTTATTCCGAGGCGGGTGTTTACTGAACCGACTGTTCGGCGGCTGAGGGCGGGAATAAGGGGGTGGGTGGATGGGTTGGGGGTTGTGGGGGGGGGGCTGGCTCCCTTTGTCCCTCTGCAAGCCCCTTCCTCCCCCAACGTGACAGGAGCGCGAGCCCTGGTTTGTGGCAGCGTTTGTCTCTCGTGCAAAACATGTGCCCCCCCTTCTTCCCCTTTAGTCTTCCATAGATATTCGTTAGGCAATTTACTATAGAAGTTGGAGGTGGTTAGCTAATAATTGACATGGGGACTGACTAACATAAAGACCGACAACTTCCTTGTAGAATGAACAGGCGCGTGCGGTCTGTCACAACGACACCACGAGCAGGGCTGACACAAGGCACCATAACCGCGGGCTGCGAGCAATATTACGTCTTTGCAACGCGGTGTTAGTGTTGTGTAGCGGGCTGTAGTGTCGTGTGTGTGTGTGTGTGTAAAGTTGGCGTTGGCAAAAACAAAAGAGCTTAGCGAAACACTCCAAAATCACACACACACACACACAAAACCCCCACTTTGTTAGGGCTGTACTTTCCCGACGTAACACCGAGGCTGACACAGACACATTGTTGAGCTAGAACACCTCGCAACAACAAAGAAAAAAAAAAAAGAAGAAGAACTGCCCGCCGACCGCAGCATCATCCGCGCTGAGCTGCGCGGACACCGGCGCGGCGTCAGAACCGCACCGGGTCGCCGTTCGGCGCAATTCTCGGGGACAATAAGCAACAGACGCCGTGGCTACAAGCAACTCCAGACCGCGCAGCACCAGGGTGACTACAAACCGCAAAGAGGCGAGGGGAGCCAGTGCGAGCAGACAGATCTGTAGAAGCGAATCCAAGGCTGCCAAGAGGCTCCCATAGCCTGGTCTATTCACGCGTAGTAAAGCCCAATGGTTGCTTATTATCCTCGTAACGCAGGGGCCGACATACCTGGTTTCTTTCTCTCTCTTTTTTTTCCTGCTCGTCTGCGTCCAGTTCCTCAGAAATAAGAATGTGTCCACATTGTGTTTTATCTCCTCAGCCCTCCGACAGCCAGAACCGCTGCTTTTAATGGACCGTGGGCATCGTTTCGCGTGCGGTAGACGGGTCTCCGGTGCGTGCGTGCGTGCGTGTGTGTTAGGTTGAAACGCCTTTTCTCCTCTAGAAGCTGCATTGTTGACATTGGCTTCCTGACGTCATGCTGGCCCTCATTCACAACAACCGCCAAGCCCCCCCTCCCCTCCCCTGCTCCTACGGCGATGGAGCCCCCTGCCTTGCCTTGACTATGCAGCGGAGACGCTCGGTGAATTACGCTACGACCTTACAGACTATACTGCTTTACTGCTACACACTTTAGCCCTCACATATGCCTTTGAACAACGCCACACTATAACTGCTAATGTTGTATTAATTTAAATCAATTCAATTTTATTTATATAGCCCAATATCACAAATCACATTTTGCCTCAAAGGGCTTTACAATCTGCACAACATAAGACACCCTCTGTCCTTAGACCCTCGATTCGAATAAGGAAAAACTACCCAAAAAACCCCTTTTAACAGGGAAAAAATGATAGAAACCTCAGGAAGAGCAGCAGAGGAGGACAGACAGGCAATAGATGTCGTAAGTACAGAACTGTTCTACAGGACTGTAGAATAGTCTCAGGAAGATTAGGCTATTTATCAATTAATCAATTATTCGTTTAGTCTGTACAATGTCAGAAAATAGTTAATAATGCACATTAAGTCAAGTCAGTTTTATATATATATAGCCCAATATCACAAATCCCAATTTTCCCTCAAGGGGCTTAAACAATCTGTACAGCCACACCATCTGTCCTTATAGACCCTCTATCCAAATGTGGAACCCCCCCACCCCCCCTCGAAAAAACAAACAAAACCTTCCTAGTGATCTACGATTTTGATGACAAAATGTAGGTTGTAAAACATTAGTGAAGTGGACGGATCCTGGAGGACAACTGAGAAGCTTCGGTTGTCGCCCACTAAGTAGAATCTGATCCACCTCGTCTCCACCACAGAGACCTGGAAAGACGACAGGCCACACAAACACAGAAGAGGGACAACAGCATTCACACAGAGGGGAGAAACAAACAAACACACAGAGGGAGAGAGAGCCATGATAGCATGCAAACTAGGGAGAGAAGGGGAGAGGCTGAAACTACCGGGGCGCGAAGATCCAGATCACCGACTGGATGAGGCACCGACAGCCGCGAGAGAGAGAGGTCCCAGGACGGCCGATGGTCCAGCACAAGGAAGCCTGAGTGCAAGAGAGGACGAAGGCTAGGGAGCGAGGCGGGGGGGTTGGGGGGAAATGCACAGTTTGGCGGCTTTTAGGGCAGAGAAACAAAAACAGCAGAGGGTTAGAGAAATGCTGTCAAAACGTTTGTTAGCTGAATTCTCGTGAACAAGGACTATAAGTACTAATGTTAATAGATTCATTGAGACTGAGACCGACCCGCTGGAAGTAAAGTGGTAACAGGTACGAGGCCTGAAGTATTGAAGGATAAGTAGACCTACTAATGGAAAGCTAAAGCAAAAAGATGACCTCTCAGCATAGATTCGAAGGCCTCCACAGGGTCAGACTGTCTGATGTCTGCAGGAGGATTGTTCCAGAGAAAAGAGGCACGATAGGAAAAGGCCCTGCAGCCAGCTCACTTCTTTTAACTGTAGTTAGTATTCTGAGAGCTAAGAGCACAGGATGGGACACAAAGTTGAATGAGATCAGAGGAATAGGAAGGGGCGAGGCAATTTACAATTTTATCAGAAGCACCTTAAGACTTTTACATATACATGAACATCCGTTACATTCAAGCCTTTGCCAAACGAGATCACGCAACGCTGACTAAGGCCATCACCGCCAAGTAAATGTCTTTGTTTTCTGCAGTATACCGGAGTTTTTAAATCTGGTGTCTGTAGTGACATTACCTTGCTGGCACACCGGTAATGATGCGTTTTATGCCAACCAGCAATGATTAATTTGATATTGTGGAAGTGGGGAGAAACCCATAGCCATGTAGAGCAGGGGTTCTCAACCTTTTCTACTTCAAGGCCCACCTATTCATACTTGTAATGGGCCAGGGCTCATTAAAACATAAATGATAATAACAATAATACAACAAATGATTTTGGCTAATCTATTCTAGTCTAATAATCTAATATATAACATGGGTCCTAGCAGTCAAAGAAGGTTGCTGCAAATCTGCCTGTTATACTACAAACGATGACAGCTGAGTATCATCAGCATAGCGGTGAAAATGTATTCCAAAACTGCGTATCATTTGGCCAAGAGGTGTAATATATGAAGAGAAAGACAAAAAGCAGAGGCCCAAGAACAGAGCCCTGAGGTACTCCATATTTCATTTCAGAAAAAAATGATGTAATGTTATTATAAGAAATTCATTGTGTTTTCCAGAAGATAAGTTTTTAACCTAGCGAGAGCCAGGCCAGAGATGCCCAAGTAGTTTTCATGACGATCTAGTGTGCCGTGATCAATTTCCCAGAGCCCAAGGTGACATATTCAGATTGCTTGTTTTGTCCAAACAACAGTCTAAAACCCAAAGATATCCAGTTATTACATATGTCATAGAAAACCCAGAGAAAGTGAGGCATATTTGCTTGAAAACTGACTGAAACAATTCAGAGATGATAAAAAGTAGTTGCTAATCTTTTGTCGATTGACTAATCAATTTATTGACTTTGACCTTGAATACAACAGAGCCATCGTTAATGTTATTAATAACACTCGTGCTTTTCCAACTTTGACAAATGTCTGCTGTGGAAAGGGCCTATTTACCATTTATTTATTTGGTTTTCGTATGTCCTAGTCACATATCATAGGGCGGCTGTGGCTTGGTGGCAGAGCAGTTGTCCACCAATCAGAAGGTTGGCGGATTGATCCTGGCTTCCCCCAGCCACATGTTGAAGTAGCCTTGCGCGTACCCCAAAAATTGCTCCTGAAACTGTGCCTTCGGTCTGTGAGTGTGTAAGTCACTTTGGATGAAAGCTTCTGCTAAATTTTAATGTCATAGTTTTATACTATATAATGAACTGATATACTTTTCTATTTTTGTATGTGCCTCAAGGTCCTGTTTGTCAGTACTTAAGTTGTTGTATTGCCTACCTGTTGTGTTATAATGGTTTATAAAAGAGAAAAAAGAATAGAGCCTTTTCAGCGCAGACATTTTGACTTGACAAACACAGATGTCACCAATAACATTTTTAATTGTTCCATCATTAATGTTATTGGTTCCACCTGTGCTTCTCTGCTATGACAAGTCAAAATGTCTGCTGAGAAAAAGGTCCAACAATCTGATTGATGTGGGAACGAAAAAAAAAAAAGTGTACTGTGATGATAGCAAGGTTGTCAAGATTCAGGTTAGAAAGATTTATTCAGAATGGAAAATGTCATGTTTAGTAGCTATCAAGCTCCTCTCCTGTGGAATCAGGGTCCCAGTTTGGGTTCGCAAGGCAGACACCATCTTCACATTTAAGAGAAGGCTTAAGACTTTCCTCTTTGATAAAGCTTATAGTTAGGGCTGGCTCAGGTGAGTCCTGAACCATCCCATGATGCACCTCTCTCCTCCTCTCCCTCTCCATTGTATGTATTCTTATCCAAAGAATGCATGTTACTAACTTGACATCTTCTCTCTCCTTGTGTTGCTGAGTCTGGATCTATGATCACAGGCTGGATGTGGAATTTGCATTGTGCTACTATATGCTCTCTCTCAACCCAACCGGCAGTGTCAGATGGCCGCCCACTCTGAGTCTGGTTCTGCTCTAGGTTTCTGTCTTTTAAAACGTTTTTCCTTGCCACTGTCGCCAAGTGCTTGCTCTCGGTGGGAATTGTTGGGCCTCTGTATGGACTTGCTCTAACTTCTGTTATAAATTGGTGCTATATAAATCAACTTGAATTGAATCGTACAAGATGGAAAGAGTGTTGACAGGGAAGAAAAAACAAACAGCACATCAAGCAAATATGTCACATTCAAAGTATGAAGCCTATCTTTCTCTCAAGTACACTGCGATATATTGATCGTTGTGTCTGTAGTACTTAAAAACTCTGGCAGTTTGGGTAAAGTTTACCCTGCATTTTCTGCTATGCTAGCAGGGGCGCTCTTGAGTTGGTCATTTCTGTCAGTCCTTCTCTTGGTAGGTCCACCACTGCCAGACAGGTCCAGACTGAACAACTATTGCATGGATTACTGTGGCATTTGCTACAGATGTTCACCACCAACATGGCTGAAGTCGCGTTCAATTGAGAAACATGAAGTTCGTGTTTTTTCAGTAACTTTCAAACTTATTTTTGAAAAATGACTGAAAAGGTTTGGGAACAACAGGTCTAAAGAAAAATCCATAAATAATGACAAGTGCTAATCATACATTCCCAGAGCCCAAACGGATGTCTTCAAATTGCTTATCTTTGATTTGAAAATGTATATTTTCATTTTACTGGGGAGGCGGGGGGGGTTATTATTATTTTTACCTTCTAAATGATTTAAAAAATTAATTAATAAGCAAATTTTGAACTCTTTTATAGAACTAAAAATAGAAATGGCCTCCATAATCTGGTAGCTACTGAACTCACAAGGCACTTACATTACATTAAAATCAGACTGTAACACAGAGAAAGATAAATAGGGTCAAGTACAGAGTAATTCCTGCTTGAATGAAAATCCAATCACATGTATTTGAAACCAGTATTGCAGTGTGCTGAGGCCATTCTGAACAGCATAGTAGGTACGATATGGTTTCTAATAGTGCAATCCAGAGGGATGGCAGAGCTGTTACATTTTATCAGTTTGCCACAGACAGGCACCTCTTGGGCCTCATTCTGAGCGGCTGGATTCAGATCAGCCCACATTCTCAATGTCAAGATGTTATAAATAGCCAGAACTGATTTGTACAGCTCCTCTGGCAGCTAAGATCAGCTCAGCATGGGGACGAGATGTTCTCAGGGATGGATCCAGGGGTGGCCTGATAGGGTTGGAATAACAAAGAAATTTAAAAGCAAGTTGGTAGCAGCCCCCTGAAGGCACACATACACCTCAGAGGACTGTCTGTATTGCATGATACAGAAACCTGATTTGTGTTTGCATTCAGATAAAACTCAATTTGCTTGACTGCTATTACCGCTGCTGATAAGCTCCGTTTTTACTACATAGTGCTCAAATTGTCAAATTCACATTCTCCTTTTCATCATGTCCGAGTTTGCTAGTTGTGTGTCATAAGGGTTTGATTTTCTGACGTCCATATGTTGTATTTTAGAGAGCACTCTCTTGTAGAGAGCGGTACAAACCTTTGGAGGCGTAAACAACCTCAGCCCATCGAAGAAAGTGAAAATCTGTTGGCACAGCTCTTCTCGCATACACAATGTTTTTAATGCCACAAACACTGCTGGTGACACAGTTGGAAGCTCAGGTTGTAGGGCAGGTTAGCCACTAATGTGTGCGGTTGGTGGTCCCATTCCCTGATCTTCTTCTTCCACCTTTCAAAGTGTCCTTGAGCAAGACACTGAACCTCATATTGCCCCAAAAGACACTCAAGACAAAAGTGTCTGGCATATGAATGCAATGTAGTATAAAATCAGGATAAGTCTGGAGTTATTTTATATTTATCCTGTTTGGGGCTCTCAGCTCCATTGCTTCCTAACATAAATCTGTAAAAATGAGGCTTAGTATTTTCCTGAAACAGTTGCAGTTTTTAACAAACGTTACTGAATCAGGAAGAAACAGTGCATTTGTTGGGGGCTATGTTTGTGGATTAATCCATTTGTTGCTCCGGTGAGTAGTTCTGGCAGCAGGACGGTGTATGTGGGGCTGAGTCAAAATAAACTACAGTGTGTGTGTGTGTGTGTGTGTTCATGATAATGAAGGAACATGTCACCCAGTGCAACAGTGTGGCTCAGTGATGTGTGGTTAATTGTTTCTGGACAAAAATGGAGCTCTGTGGCACAGAGGAATAACATGTATCAGGGTTTGGATACACACACAAAAGCTGTTATAGGATCAATTCGTAGGCTGCCCCGTCGCTCTGAGGACCTTGTGGCCACTAATCTTGGTCAAGTCTCTTATCTGTTCAGCGGTGGGATGGACTCTCCACTGAAATCAGGGCGGCAGAGTCACTGCCTATTTTCCAGCACAAGCCGAAAAACACCTTGTCAGACTACACACCGCAACACTCATTTCTTTAAAAAAATGTCTCGGCATTACACCCACTTGCTCAGTTGTGGGGATTACAGTAAACATAAGCCAAAATATTTAGACACCAAAAAGCTTTAAACCACTTGCTGGCACACACTGAGCGGCCGAAATGTTTCTGGCCTGCTTAGGGTCCGACAGACCTTGAAGAAATTCAACAAATTTGATTGTCTTTTTGAGCTTTTCCCAGTTTCCTGCCCTCGCACTGTCTTACTGTACAGTAACATTAGCTCAGGTGACGTGCACAAAACTCACAGGTTGACCTGGCCGCCCTCTGTCTCTCTTTTAAAATCATATTTAAAGTGCATCCAAAATAGGCAAAGCAGCGATTCACGAATAACTTCAATGGGAAATAGATTTTTGGTGCCTGTCCCAACCTGGGAGGTCCCGGATCCTGTTCTGGCAGTTCTGTTCCTTTTTGCAAACATGTTTTAAATAGAATGATTTAATTGGCTGTATGGGAAAAACGTTCCGTTTGGTGGTCGGTTTAGGCGGGCTGCGTCTGGCCCGTTCTGTAGCTTTCTGAAACCGATGAGCTGACATTCACACCCACTTCACACGGTGCTTGGAACTCCTCTCTCAAGCTCCCTTTTTTTGCTTTTTGATACTTGCGCAGAACGGAGTACAACACTATTATCTTCAAGAACAAGTCTGAAAATGTGTGACGTTATAACAATAATAATAATAATCTTTATTCATATAGCACTTTTCTTGACAATGTTACAAAGTGCTTTACAAAAGAAAGAAATAAACCCATACCAGGTAGATAAAATGAGAATAAGGCCAAAGAACATGAGCAAAGAGGAATTTGAAACAATACAATTAATAAGATCAAATGAAAGCGACTCAAAACAGTAAAAACAATAAAAACGAATCAAACAAGGCTTTCACAAAAATGAAAGTTTTAAGAAGAGATTTAAAAGTGACTAGAGACTTGGTGTGCCTGAGTTCAGTATGCAGAGAGCTCCATAGTGTCGGGCTCTGATGGCAAAGGCCGATCACCCTTTGTCACTAACCCTGATGTGGGAGGAACCAGCAGGGCCCCGTCTGCGGATCGCAACGGTCGAGAGGGTATGTAGTTCGGAACAAGAACATTTAAGGCCTTAAAAGTGAGCAATGAAATGTTCAAATCAAATCAATCAAAATCTAACAGGGAGCCAGTGTAGGGAGGCGAGCACAGGGGTGATGTGATCGTGCCTGTTTGTCCCTGTCATGAGTCGGGCAGCAGCGTTTTATACTAGTTGGAGACGGTTGAGGGAGTCCCGGCTGAGAGCCGAGTACAGTGCATTACAGTAATCGAGCCGAGAATAAATACAAGCATGTAGAACTTTTTGTAAATCAGCAAACGGTAAAGATTTGCTAATGTTTGAGACTATCTTTAGCTGGAAGAAACGCGACCGAACGACATTTTGGACTATCTATGTTCCCTGTTCTCTATTTTATTTTCAGTGTTTCAATAAACAAAAGGGGAGTTTGGAGTGACCTCGAAACTGAGGTTAGCATCGAATATAACCCCAAGATTCCTTACTAATGTTATTAGCAAGAATCAGTATTTAAGCAGTATTACGGCCCCACCCTCTCTATCGGCCCGCTTTACACCCTGCATTTGAATGTAGTCGGTCAGAACAACTGTAAGCACTTTTGGTTGTACGAACGTTTTCATTTTAAAACTTCAGCCCAAACTGATGATGACTCAAGTGACATCACCTGGGGACATTTACAAGACTTCACACGGCTCCCTCTGTACCCGCAAAAGGCTTTAATACAACTTTTCACATACGCAGTAGTACTCCCCAATACCTGTTAACACACTTTGATGTGTAAAACCGATGGAGTTTTGCTCTAAAGACATAATTGAATGTTACAGGATGCAAATAAAGACAAGTCAAGAGAAAAACATTTTTAAATCACGTGCAGGACTACAGACAGAATAGAAATGGAGCTAAATATATCTGGTGGGCAGTTATGTCTGTTTTTGGGGGATAAACAGTGAGTGAGAAAGCAACGCTTCTGAGGTCAACCGTTGTTCCCATAGAAACAGCTCCTGCAGCCTCGCATTCAAGTAAATCCAGACCCTCGCCGAACCTTTCACGTGGAAATGTTAATACCAAT
>CM022480.1:25427779-25451886 GCA_011952105.1 Coreoperca whiteheadi
GAACCGATACACACGCGTCCTTATAGAGAACCGATACACAGAACCGATACACACGCGTCCTTATAGAGAACCGATACACAGAACACACATGCGTCCTTATACCTTTGCTTCGTGGGGAATTCAAACTGATTGAACTCGGATGCGCATCAACGCGAGGCTCGCCGATGTCCGGCCAGTTTGACAGGAAGGGGGGGGTGGGACTAACCTCTCTTTCAGGAAATACTGCTCGTTTGTATTCTCGTAAAATGTTTGATATAACGCTGCATAAGGAACACCTTTGTGACTGTTGTTGCTTAGTCGTGGTACCATACCACCATCGCCCCACTTTTGTCCACACCACGGGAGTAAATTTCACCAAGTGGCTTTCGGGTCTGACTGCATCTTCGGGATCAGCCGTTATCCTTCTCATGAGGCTCCCTACCTGGGGGACTAAACGTCATCCTGAGCTCTGATTGGCCGCTGGTGGTTAGAGGGCTGGTGCAGTGGGTGGGGCTTTGGGAGCATCCTGGTTGACTGTCTACACTGGACACCCTGGACAGATCAGTTCGCAATGTGGCTGTCTGAGGGGGGAGGACAGAAGGGGTTAAAATCATAAAATTGGGCTGAACAAAACACAGTCCTGACAGTATGATCCCGCCCTCTCAGTGTTTTTATGACTATTTTACCTTTGAGGGTTTGAACTGTAGCGGAAATTTGGCCTCGAAGCTTTTCAGGGTTTCCTCTCGGCCAACTGAGTTCCTGTGTTCTGCGTTGTCGTCACTCCTGTTGCTGTTGATGGTGTAGTCAGCGTACGAGCCTGCAGGCAGCAAAGACTGATGCGTGAAAAACACTTTCTCTGCCTGTGACGCACAATGAACTCAACCCACACGGACCCGACGGTGGACTATGGACACTTTCTTGTGCATTAGCAGAAGCCGCCGAGCCGATAGTTACCTGTGCTTGTGGCCGATGAAGAGCCGCTTCTGTTGGCTGAGGACTGGTGAGGGAGCTTGAGTGGTTCATCAGAGCCTGGGAAGTACTGGAAGAGCCAAACACACCACCGCTTTTTTTTCCTGACTGGCCTGATTCATAATAAATACCTCATTCCAAGGAGAAATTGATAAAAAAAAAATTCCCATTACCATATTAAAAACAGAACAGTTCAACATTTCGGGAAATACGTTTAGTGAGAGACGGAAATATAGGGCGGATTCATTAAGCCAGATCACTAGTTGAACCAGACTTATGTCACTAAGTCAGTTTCATAAAAGAGGTTTAAAAAAAAGCAGACCTTAGTTACCATGGAAACCGCTCCCTCCAGACTAGCCTGGTCCTAGTTTTATTGTGTACGTTTCATATATTTTTTAGTCTAAAGATTTGCACAGTATTGCAGTAAATTCATCATTATAACATCATAGTGTTGTCTTCACGTGCGTTTTCTCCACTGTGACTTGAGGTGATCAGTGCTTGACGTCCCATGTCTGTGTTTCAAAGTCAGCGCTGGAACCAGACTTGAATTGGTCAGATCAACAGCTCTTGAGTTGGCTTCACGAAAACACTTTAATCCTGGTTTAGTTTGTTAGGCTCATTCGAGATCGGCCTGCTTTCTGTCCAAAGTTCAAAGATACACCTACCGACACCTCGAGTTTCATTTGTTTATTCAGTACACAAACAGAAATGTTAAAATGAAAATTTGTGGTTTTAAAAAAAGGGGGTTCAAGTACACGTTGGGACTATACCGTCATTAGATGGCTCATGGTGTTCTTGACCTCCTCCATGGACGGTCTCTGGCTGGGTTGTTTGTCCCAGCAGCGGGTCATCAGAGTCTCTAAGGGCCCTGGAAGGTCTTTGATCAGAGGGGGCCGGGTACCTGCGACACAGTGAGCACTCAGTCAGTCAGGGGCGTGGAACGTCACGAACACTGGTTCCTATCGTCGCTGCAGGCCTGGGAACATCATAATAGCCTTGCTGGTACATCGGATCCCGCAAAGAATCAAGAGTCCATCTGCAGCTCTGTGAGGCTACAGCAGCTGTCCTCCGAACCGCTCTCACTGAAGCCCTCGTATCGACACGAGAGCACTGCGGACAGCTTAGGAGCTCACACAAGCTGATCGGACGCTACCCGCCCGGCGCCAAAACGGCACAGGGAGACAAAGGAAGCTAACGTGGTGACTGTGGAAAAGCATTCTGACGAATCCAGTTATCGTTATAAAAAACAGACCTAAAAAAAACCTTGATACCCATGGTCAACTTGTAAATTCCTATGACTAACATTGCTCAGACATCCAGTCTTGTATTGTCTAGTATTCGCAGGTGTTTCCGCCCTGGTTTGGTCGACCAACCCCTGAAGAACTAGATGCTTGACTTTTCTACACCAGACACTTGTTTATGTCAGCTCTCTGCCACTTGGTGCAGTGCAGAGGTCGACCGATATATCGGGCCGACATTTGTCCTTTTCTAATATATCAGCATCGGCCGATACCCGAGTTTAGTAGCGGCGGTTTAAAGTCAGGCACGTCCGCGGGCAGCCCCGTGTTGTTGGTGCGGTGGAACGTGCTGCTGCCGCATGTAAAGGACCCCGAGCCAGAACCTCTGGATTCAACAACAATCCTGGGAGATAATATAATAAGAATATATATATTTTTTATATTACCTGTTTTGTATATTTAATACTTGGCCATTGATTTGTTTGGTTAACTTTGGATAAATTTTGCAAACATTTAAGATTCGAGAGATGGTTCAAGTCAGTGTTCAATAAGTGAAGTTAAGTTTAGAAATATTGTGCATCCACTTATTATTGGTGTGACATTTTAGCTAATGAAGGAGAAAAATTCAAGATATCAGCCCTAAAACTCGGCTGCACATATCGTCAATCGACTGACCCTGAGCTCTAAAAATCGGCATCGGCTATAGAAAGAACTTCTAAAAACAACAAAGAAAAAAAGCCCCCAAAAAGATTTGAAATGGATGCAGCAGAACCACGGTTATTGTCTTTTTCATTCCGCACATTCCGTCTTCCTCCATCAAAATCTGATGCCTAAATTAACCACAATGCAACTCGACAGATTCTGCGTGCGCAATGCTAGCAGCTGCTGATAGTCGCCGGGAGCCTCTAGACTCACGCTGAGATGAGGAACGGGCTACAGACGTCTGGCACGATCACTTCTTTCTTACTCCACACCCTCGGATTTGTTTCCCTTCCAAAACTTGTAGCCTTCAGCGCCAACAATCACTTGAGGACATTAATCAGACTGCACACCGTTTTTTTCGCCCCACGTATGCAGTGTGCGCTCCCCAGCGCATGTAAACACGCTTGGGCGTGTAAGATCGGTGCAGTTGCCCCTTAAATCTTCAGCGGGATTAGCAGGATTGGCAACCGTATCACATTACTGTCAGTGGATTCAGTGTTATCGTCCAAAAAAGCAACAAATCACCAAAGCAGTTGGTATGAAAGTTCTTGTGCAGGTCTTCGCTCACCTCTGTGGACGGCCCACATTATACAAAACGCAGAGCCGCCAATCTCATCAAAGGGCTTCTTGCGTGTGATGACCTCCCACAGGATAATGCCCCAACTGAACACGTCGCACTTTTCACTGTAGTTACTGCCTAAGGAAAACACACCAAAAGTTAGATTTATTGCCTAACTTTATTGTACTCGGGACATGAAATTCAGAACGAGCAAAATGCAGGCGAAAATTAAGCTGCGGCGGGTAATGCTGGCAAGTTATGAGCCGACGTGCTGGGTGCTGACTCAAACTCTACGGGGCTTATTTTAACGCTGCAATCACAACGTATGCAAGAGCCAAAAGGGTGTGATCCAACCGCACCTGCTACGTGCAAAAGAAAACGAAAATGGAGGCGTAGTAATTAAATCAGAGTCCTGGAAGCTCGTCGCAACACTGGTCCCACTTTGTTTTGGTTTTTTTTAAACAGCTGTCCCACGCACATAGGCCTATGACCAAAATGAGAGAGGAAGCCACACAAACATATGTGCAGTTACTGAATCTGCAGCACAAGAAAATATGTATATGAAGAAAAAATGTGCCTTTCTTTCTTTGTTTTACTTGCATGCTTAGCGTTGTGTTGAACTGAATGGGGCTTTGTTTCCTGTTTTTGGCTGGTTCAGACATTTAGTTCGCCGATCTATTGGGGACAGTTTGCACCGCATTAACTGGATATCAAACCATAACTGTAATAACTGCACTTCCAAACGGGCAACGTTATTTCACAACCCTGACCGGCCGAAAGCCCCAGGTTGCAGCCAGCTGTGATGTTAAAATTGTAATAACTTAAAAGAAATTTCACTAAAACCCGAACAAAATCACAACTGTAGATGCCGATTGTGGCAAACAAATATTCACCTAATTACACCACGCAGATCTAACCAGCTCCTGGTTGGAGCTCCATGAATGAGAAGGGACAGTGGTGTCTGTGGCCTCACCTTCAAACACCTCGGGTGCCATCCAGGCTGCGCTGCCTTTATTGTTGGTCATGTAGGTCTGAATGTCACAAGCTGTTCCAAAGTCACATATCTTCAGCACGGTACCACGAGCCACGAGGAGCAGACTGAAACGTACCAGCAGGCAGCAATTAAAGGCTTAAGAAAATGCGCCATGCTCTACAGATGCACGGTCATGCCTCAGAAATATCGAATTTGAGCTCCGATTGAATAGCTTTGCAGATATTTGGTCAAAAGCCAAAGTATTGGACAAGAAAACGTAACCCAAAAACAACAACAAAAAAACACTTTCACTTTTCTCTATAGAGCTGCAAACGAAATGTGGTCGGAGTCTTACTTTGGTGGTTTGAGGTCCCGGTGAATCAAGGCCTTTGGCTTCATGGCATGCAGATAGGCAACTCCCTGGGCACACTGCAGACACCAGCTCATGGCGTGAGACGCCGTGTAGTGGGGCTGTGGGTCGGCACTATGCAGGACTTTAATAGGCGACGAGCACAAAGAGAAGCAAAGAACGAGATAAAGATGTGTCCACGCACACGCGGGGCATTATCGTTTCACGGCAAATCTCTAATCCAACTGTCGCGTCATGAGTGAATGGCATCGGCGGTGTGGTTTGGCCCTGAATTGCCACTAAAATAAACAAAAACATAACCATAATTGTGATTGTGGGTCCAACACTAATTCCTTTGAGGATGAATACTTGCTTGTGTTGTTGATCATGATACTTAACTCTCATTTTTTACAAACATAAGATGACTTACGGTTATATAAAGAGCCACAATCGGCATACTCCATGACCAGACAGACCTGGGAACACAAATCAGGAGAGCGTTTAGCACGGAAAGCATGACAGCGATAACTTTTCTCTAGCTCTTCTCTGCACCCACCTGCAACTACCTGACAGGACGCGCGCACTAAAAATAAGATGACGGGCGAAAATCATGGGGCTTTTAACGCACAAAACGATTATTACTGTCACTGTGTTTTACACACACACCAATATTCTGCTCCTCTAAAAAAAAATGCCTCTAGAAAGCGAAGAAGTGTCGGCGTGGGCAGCGCCGGGACAGACCTTCCACCAATCGGAGCAGCGTAACGTAACAGCGGGACTTTTCAAATAGGAGGTGGAAAGCAACATCCTTGGAAAACTATTCTGGTGTTACAGTTCATTTCGCTACCACTTCATAAGTGTTGACATTGTGTAAACTATATTTTCATGTACAGTTTGAACAACTCTTTGTGTTGCACCTTAGCTAACTACTTTCTCTTTGTCTCTCTACATTGCAAGGAAGTTAATATGCTGAGAGCAGCCACTGAAAGACAGTCACACAAAGGTTGGCCACCCTTCCAGTGTGACGCGCCACGCTCGCAGCCATGTGTGACTTTGCAGGTGCTGTTCACGTTCATAAAAAAAATGTAGCGGCGGTGGATGTTTGAAGGGAAGGGCTGTGTTTGATCTGTGCCTGGGGAACGCCAATACACAGCGGCGAGCGTCGGCCGCTATTTACCTATTTTGGCTGTCAGTTCTGGTATTTATTTACTGGCTTTCAGCTCACAGAAACCGCCCATCACTGCTTCTCCACAGATACCGCTTCTTATTTCGGCAGCCACCAAAAGTAAGTGCGCACGAGGCATCAGTCCTCACTTCCCTCTCGTGACTTCTAACCTCGCGGTCAAGTGAGATGATGCCTGACGGCACTGTGGAGGGACCGACGTTCCAATGGACTAATACATTTATGTTAAAGTGACTAAATAACAACATTCCCCGTTAGGCTAAAACTATCTAAAACCCTGGGGATGAGCCCTGAGAGGCACTCAGAAGGTGGTTTGTCCTGTACCACACACACACACACACACACATCCATAAGAGAAGGGATAGAAGTGCCGTTTGACAATACACAAGCTATTAGTGTCGCGGTGTTCAGTATTGTGTACTTACCGGATTGTCACAGGAGCCATACAGCTTCACAATGTTGGGGTGATTCACCCGGGAGAGCTGGCGGAGCTGTTCACAAAAAAAGAATACATGTCGCCATGGATACTTTAATCCGTATGTTAACCGCTCTGCCTGTCTGTATTATACTGGAGCATATTATGTACACACGTCTGCATATACTGAAAGTGTGTTATGGGTGTTGTGTAATGGTTTCCACAGTGACACATCTACCAATATTTCATTCACAATTTGATACTTGAAGCCCGGGCCTGTAATAACTATATTCTGACCTGTATCCAAACTCCAAGCTCCAGTATTGTTGTAAACAAGTGGGATACAAGTGTGTGTGGCTGTGTTTGTGGTGCATTCAGACATACGGGTGTCAGCTGTCGAACAGCACAGCATTCAGAACCTGGGGGCGGGCGACATGGATACGATCCTCTACCATGGAATGTGTCATTTAATGTCATTTTTAGGGCTGAAAAATCATAATCCCCATTATTTCGGTCAATATCAAGATCACGATTACTCCTTGACTTAGGAAACACTGTGAATTTACTGAGCTTTTTCTTTTTCTACTTTTCGAATGCTTCATTTTTTTTTTTCCCCCCAATTATCGCATATTGCGTTTCCCCCCAAGGGTAAGGTTCAAAATTAAGACTCCTGCTCACTGATTTCTAAAACCGCTCACAATGGCCTTCTAACTGGGGACAGTTACCCCAGTCAGGAGGCATTTATGGAATCGCACGGTGCGCGTACATCAGCCTATTGCCCACTGGTTTCCCACAGCACCTGAACGCACCAAGTTCTCGTACAGCCGCTTGTGGTTAAAGACATTTGACTTGAGAACTTTGGCATCTTTTTTTGAAATGGGGGGGGGGTTTGAAGAGAAAACATGTTTTTATACCCCTCAAACTAAACAGGTATTGAAAATAAAGTTGTGTTTTTGGTAAAGACTGTCATTTTCCGTAACAACACTAATGCTGAATAATACATTTTGGTTTTTTTAACGACACCCAGCCTTGGTAATTGGTTATTATAAGATAGATGGTTAGGTTTATTATTATTATTATTATTATTATTATTATTCCAGCAGGCTGTGGGAACACTCTCATTGACTTTGTCAAGGAGATGGATAATAACTGCAGTACAACTCGCTCCAAAAGCAGCGCCAGGGTATTGTTGCGGCTTCCTCGAGGAGGGCCACGCGTCCCGAGTGCGAGGCCCCGCCGCACGCTAAGAGCTACGAAAGGCGTTTACAGTACCTCCACCAGGAACGCGTTCCTTTCATTCTCACTCTCAATGGTCTTGATTGCCACGTCCTTCCCTTTCCACACGGCCTTGAAGACAACCCCAAACGTCCCTCTGCCGACAGCCTGGAGACACACAGCGTAACATTCAGAGGTGAGGGGGGGGGGAGCTTCCGTTACCGTGACAAAGCAGCAGTGTTGGTGTAATTGTACTTTTACAACTCAAGTTATTTGACCTTTACATAAGTGCTTTTTAAAACCACAAGCAGCCTACTGTACTTTGCCTCATTTTCGACGTGCCAACGGGTGCACTGCTGCGTCCGGCTACGAACACTAAACGCCGATCTAGTCTCTGTGTCGCGCGCCTCGGGGACGTTTGTCACGGTGCTGCAGGTGATCTCGTTCATGGAGCGTAGGTGAACGGCCTGTGATGCCACGGCTCTGCTTACGCACCGCTGCTCATTTTTCGAATGGAAGTGTATGGTTAGTGTTTTGCCATCTTTACGGGGGTTAGTCCTGGGGGTCGTCTACCAATCGGAAAGGTCGGCGGTTCAATGCTGGCTTCCCCCAGCCGCGTGACGAAGTGCCCTTGAGCAAGACGACTGAACCCCAAAATTGCCCCAAAAAGGTGTGCGAGTGGCTTTGGATAACACCGTCTGCTGAAAGACTAAATGTACATTCTTGTAAGGTTATACTGAGGAAGGCGGTCTTATAATGATATGACCCCCCCCCCACCCTCAGAGTACATTTTACTTTTATCTGAGGGGGGGGGGGGTTGACAGGGGTCCAGCAACTCATTTAATCCATGGACCAACCCCCCTTATAAATAAACCTTGTAAGGTTTTAAATGCTCTCACTTTCCCTGCCTTATTAAGCAGAAACTGTCTTCTCTGCACTGTCCGAAGGAGCTACGTTTGAGTGTCACCACGACGAGGCTGCCGGGGCCTCGCGCTGCTTCGGCTTTTCAGCGGCAACGCGCGGTCACGCATCGTGGTTCGCTCGCGCCTCTGCGTGTTTACGCTCCTGCCGCACTTCACGCCGAAGGGACGGTCACGTCTGTCGTTACTTTCTGCGCGTCGTCACAGGGAGCGACGGGAAGCCGGAGTCAAACCCCTTGTACGTGCACACATACCGGGCCAATAAAGCGGATTCCGACTCTGAGTAAACGGTTCCGTGTCTGTCTTGCACCGCAGCGTCGCTCGTGAACAGAAAGAATGCGTTAGCTGCATCTTAGCTCCTGCTACGGGCGGAACAACACCCGGTGGCCGTTGTCGGTCAGTAAGTTTACCGCTTCGACTTGGATGTCTTCATACTGGATGTCTTCGAACAGACAGCCAGCCGGAGTCTCCACCATCGCGGCAGAGCGGCGACACTCCTCGACCCCAGAGCCGGCGACGTCGGCGTTAAATCCCAACGCTTATCTCGCGGTTATCGGGACAAAACGACACGAGCTCCGGCCAAACAGCCGTTTTCAGCTGTTGCCGTGAAATCAGGAAGTGGGCGCCTAGCAGCTCGCGCAGCGCTGTTGCCCAATGAAACGTCGTCTGGGCTGGGCGCTCGCGAACGTCCCACCGCGCATGGAGGGGGGGGGGGGTAAACCTTTATTTAAACTATACAACACTACCGAGCACGTTTCATCTTCAGCCTGTGATCGAATCTTAGTGCTGTATTGAGGTAAATGGCTTTATTGTGCGAGCGCGCGGCGCGGGCGCGGTCTTGAACGTAGCCTTGCTTTGTTTCTCTGCGCGCACGAGGCCCACCACCAGGGGCGCCAAACAAGATTTCAACAGCGCATGTGCGCAGGCAGTAAGAGCAGAGATTGCAGCCGCGGTCCACTGCTTTGATTGGTTCGTAGAGCACAGGAACGCCCACTGTCATGATTGGCTCGTGTATAACAAACAACGCCCATTTTTTTTCTTCTCTAGTTTTTGTCCCTTTTGGCCAATTTTCTTGGCCATCTAGTGACCATTTTCCACTCTCCCCCCCCCCCAATAATTATGTTTATTTACACCGTAGAAATAATGTTTACTTGAGACAGAAGTTGTCTCATTTACGGTATAGCCACGTATATATTAATATAGAAAACTTGATTGGTGGGGAACACACAAGTGGGGCAACGTTTGCCTCCATTATTGTTATTGGTTCCCTGGATTTGGTGACCTCAGGAAATTCCTACCGTAGCTCCTGCTAAACTGTTACCTGAGCATAGGTCTAATCAGCGGGGGGCTGTTGTTATTTCTGACAACAGCTGCATGTGTCTGCTGCATAATGAGTTTGGACCACTGCTGCCAACCTTGTCTGCGGGTTTTGTAGATACAGTATGTCATCATGACTTGACACAAGGATGTACACAGTGGTGGAATGTAATATTTATTCAAGTACAAGTACTTAAGTACAGTTTTGAGTACGTGCACTTTTTGCTACTTTATACAAGTCAGAGGCAAATATTGTCCTTTTTTTCCCACTACATTTATTTGATAACTAAGTTACTAGTTACTGGCAGTTACTAAATTATCCATTTTTGAAATATGGTATAGATTTTACATCCAGCAATCAATGTTTTAGAGGATGAACAGATTACAGTTCTTTGACAATCCTAATGGAACTCATGAATGCTTAAAGCAGAGGTGTAAAAACAAATATACAAGGGATATCATAACCCTTTAATTTCTTTAACAATCTATCTGAGAACATACATTACATGTTTTTCTGTTACTTTGGTTTTTCACTCTCTCTTTTGCAAAAACGTCCCATTAAAAAACTTAAAAAGCACTCAAAATCAGTCAAAGCAGACAGTGAGCTTTGGGAGAGCCCTCTTCAATTATTATAATTGCACAAAAAGGTACAGCATTCTGCTTCAGGTCAACTCATTTAGATACATTAATTTACATAAATGACATTCTAAACATACAAACAAATAAACAAAAACACATTAAATTCATGTCAAATCTATCCGTATTATAAATCAGTATGGTCTCATGGTCAATTAGGTCATATTTTGCAAAATATCCTGTGCAGGTACATTTTGAACCCAAGGAAAAGCGAAACATACTTTAATCAACCATTCATTCTCCAAGCTCTGGAGTCCAAAACATGGAACTTTGTTGCAGCCTCTCTTATAACACACACCCACACACACCCACACCCACACACACACACACACACACAAACACACACACAGCTTAAAAGTAAGTAAGCAGGGGTTTTCTTTACATAGAAAGTAGTGAAAGATGAATTTATACAGGAAAACTGTGTGGTCTCTTGTCTCTTCAAACTGCATTTTGTTTGTAAAATAGACTTATTTGCTTTTTGGTAAAGAGTGAGATTAGAATATTAACATGAATCTCATGTCTGTGTGGTGACTGTGGAGGTGAAGTCAGGACGTGGTTGGATTCTTACAGATATCTAAGAATGACAGTCTGTGATCTCTGGAATATTTTTATGCTGGAACTATATATTTCTTGGCCAACAACAGTCTCCAAGAAATAGTCCAGCGCTGTAACTGTGCGCAGCTTCCTAGAATCTTGTCATCACGGTGACGTTGCCCAGCCCGTTCTCATTCGTCACGCCCCTCGGGCGTTGTATACAGACGCACAAGGTACCCTTTAGCATTTGTATGGGACACACAGGGCTGCCAGAAAGCCTTAAGGAGGTCAGGTGACGTTGTGTTTTGAGCAATATAAAGAGCAAGAAAGTCTGCCTGTGGAGCCAATATCACAAGTCACGTTATGTAGTTTACGGCATGTGAGTTACGTGACTTCCTACTACCTAACCAAGTAGTTTCTGAAGGCGTCTACTACGGACGCTAAAGGTTACCTTTGTGCGTCTGCATACAACGCAGAGGGACGTGACAAAACGTCGCTATATGACGCCCTGGGAATGACACTAGGTTGCAGTGCCAGGCAACCTACCAGAGACTCCAGGAAGCCACTGGGCCCGACCATGACATAGTCTTGCACATAATCCACCATAAAACCACAATTTGTTGTTTTTACACTTCAGCTTTTGAGGTGCTGGATGAGGGGTTTTGTTACCTTTGGACACACCCAGACTAGCTGTTTCGAGCTACGATAACTGACTGCTGGCAGTAGCTTCACATACATACAGGCCATACAAGCATGAAAGTACCGATCTTCTCATCTAACTCTCGGCAGGAGAGCAAATAAGTGTATTTCACAAAAAGATAGATTTATTGTTCCCAAGGGGAGAATTCCATTATGCGTGTGTGCATTATTCTTGCCTCCATAACATAGATATGTACATTGTACATCAAAAAATCCAGTTCCATTACTACATATACATACATTTAGCAAGGTATGGAATGAAATACAGTTGTGATCTCATGGCAAATTGCTTAAAAGATAATTAGCCAACACAAATCTTCTGGGCCCTCCATAGTGCACGGTAGCAAAATCAAGGGCCAAAGTACACTGTACAAGTACAACGGTTGCACTGTTTCTATATACTGTATATACATATATGTATATATATGTACACTGTATACAACCTTGATCCATGAACCAGAATGTGGATTTAAGTGAAAATAACAACTCCGTGCCTACCACAGTGTTACAGAGACATTCATGTGTCATAGCAGGGCTTCAACAGGCCCAGTAAGGTGCTGCTGTCCATGAAGTGCCCGGCTACTGGTTTAGTTTTGTTACTTGTCTCTCCCGACTGTCGGACAAGTCATGTCTCCGCTGTTTTCTACGGTTCATTTTGGACACATCCTTATCAAACACCTCTCCAGAGCGCAGTGCAGACACCAAGTCATCAAACTCACCACCCTCCTCGTCTTCGTTTGCTTTGGCTTTCCTCGCCTTCTGCTCCCTGTCTCTCTTCAGCTGGTGAATAAAAGAGCAAGATCATGACAGGAGACGATGGATGGCTGGGGTGCATTTAACATATTTACGGGACATTTATCCACGAATGAGGTCATCACCATACTTTGTATCGGTATATGTACATGGGGAAAGTGGGCAGGCGATGTAATTTCTCAGAAGTGAGTGTCAAAATGTGTGCATTTTTCAAAATGTTCTAATGAATGCAAATTCAAATGCAAAGTGTAAAAAATATTTAATTTATCCAACCAATATGTCTCAAGGTTGGCAGCTATGGCCTACAGTACATATCTCTCTAATCTGATTTGACTTCTAACCTGTGCTTCCGTGAGTGCCCGTCTCTCCTCTTCCTCCTTGCGTCTGGCCATGTTCTGGTTGTCCTGTTTGGCCTCTGAGAAAGCCGCGAGGAAAGTGTCGAAGATCCCAAAGAACCCATCAGGCTGCATGTTGGAAAGGTCTTCTCCAAAGTGTCTCAGTGCCTTTCCAAACTTCAACAAGAGACACAATGGGTGAAGGGGTTAATTTGGTAATTTGCCTCGCAGTGTGATCTGCTTGGAGCAGACACACAGCGGAACCAAACCCTCTCTTACAGGAGCGACGCGAAGGCCTGCGTAAGATTTCTGCAACAATTTTTAGCGCCAATGATACTACACAAAGTCTGCCAGCTAACTATAAGAACTAACTTGGAGGAGAAAAACAGACAGAGAGACTATTTGCTCCCTCTGCACAAACAAAGTGCACAGCAAGGACTTTTCTTCACTCGGAACCAACATTCTTCCCTGCCTGGCTAATCCAATGGATTAACCAGATAACAATGCAGCACGCAAAGCAACTTCTTCCTTTACGGGCTGGTTATGCAACCACTGAAACTATAACTGGGCATTACATAGCTTCACATAGCTTAACAGTGTACTTGGCCATGCACAGGACTGTGTTACTTTTGTGAATGAATGTGTATTGATTTGGTTAGTTGAGTTTTATTGTTGAGATGTGTTTTCACTTTTAGGTTATTTTGGTAGCCATGTTCATACAGACACAGGTTCTTGCATGCAACTAACTGACCTCTTTCTAACCTTGCACAGTTTATCCTACACAGTTCACACGTACACTTCAATTTGGCCGTTTAGCAGAGCCCCAGTCTTTAACAGAGATGGCCTTGCCGCCATTTTGAATTTTCTTTCTTTGTCTAACCATGCGGCAGTTGCTCAGCCCAGATGCCATTTTGAGTAGATTTGTTTAGTTTGAAACCGTTTTAGATTCAAGCAGCCATTGTGGACCACACACACACACACACACACATAATTATACTGGTTTCTTTAATGTTGAACGAGAGGGAGTAATTAACCCATCTCATATGTGTTGAATTTCAAATTGGGCAACCTACTAGCTATTAAATGGTAATTTTAGATATAGTTATTAATTGGAGTTACAAATTGATAGTTTAGTGTATTTTATGAGACTATATCATCATTTGCTCATGACAGTATAACGTAATGTTAACACATAAAGCTAAATAGTTCCTTTACGTTTGATAATTAGGCCTGCTATGGCATGTTTATGACAGCTTTATGTTTTCGTGGTTAATGTCAAGGTGTCACAACACAGACATTGTTTTCTTTGTTAATGTCAAGTTGTCATAACAAAGACATCTCAATCAATGTCAACTTTGCATTAAAAGTGACATAACTGACCGAATGACACTTAATGGCAACAGCCATAAACCTTCATAAAGAGCCTTTCATGTTCATGACAGGTGTCATGAACATGGTTATCACGGTGTCATGTCAGTCTTATGACGCCGCCTTCAAATCATGTGCTACCGAGCAATGTCTAACACATTTCAAAATCTCCTGTAGATGCTCATTTGGGTTTCTGGTTACTCAGTGTATTAACACCTTGAGACTGCTTAGTGTTATGATGACGTTGCACGTTTTTGAAGGCAGAAGCAGAACACTCACCACTTCTTTGGCCTCACTGAATGACTCCTCTACATCAGAGAAGCTGAAGGAGGCCACAGTGATGAACTGACTGACCACAGCGACAAACTTATCGGCAGGACCCTGAGAGGGCTGAGCCTGCTGGTACTGCAGCTCCTGGAGATGGACAAACACACGTCAGACAGCCAGACATGCAGTTAGGCCGATGTACAGAAACAGACAGGCACACTGATTTCAAGTACGTGATTATTTCCAGCTTTTCTTTACAGTGGATTTACAGGTTGTTGGGCGATTAATCATACTTAGGCCATACTGAACCGATTTTTAAGCACACTACTGAGCTCACTCACCCCCTCAACACTCTTTAGGCCAGATCTCAGATTGCCAATGTCCTTCTCCAACTCTGTCATACTGGAGCGACATTGAAAGAGGCAGAGAAACACATGGGTGGGTAGAGGTTATGAGTAACATCACAGTCAGTCCGGTGGAGCTGGAACTGGAACACACACGCTTGCTATGCTATACTTAATTAAAAAGGTGAGATGGTGAAATCTCCTGCTATTATAAATATGACTATACAAGGCTCCCATTATATCTAAAACAACATTATTGTATTACTTCAACAGCCACTGCCAAAAGGATGTGTGGGCGTCTGTTCGTTCTTACTTGACTTTAGCAGCTTCTGGCACATTTTGTAGCTCTTCACTGAAAGCGGCCACCTTAGGGTACTTCTTTTCCAGTACAGTGATCAAGTAGTGGAGCAGAGTGATGTTTCTACACACACACACACACACACACACGTACATTTAATAATCAAACATTTATCACTTCTCAGTGGCTTTTAGAAGAAGCATCTAAACTTGCCAGTAGGCTTTCTTTCACAGCAGATATTTTGACTGGTCATACAGTAGTAGGAAAGCACAGGTGTTATTAATAACTTTAACAATGGCTCTGTTCTATTCAAGAGTCCCGGGAAGCTGTCACAGCGAGCAACACCAGGACCCTGAAACTGAATTCAGCCAGTATTCAATTTAAAGCTGTGTTCTTCCTACGGTCACATGGCAAAATCTCTTCTGTGAAAAAGTCCTATGGCGTAGGAAGCCTTGTTGTGAACTGTACTTGTCAGTGCTCGACTTGGTGTCAGCTATCTTGTTGAGGCTGGACACTTTAAATCCATAGGCATTTCCTCGTTGTCCTTTGTTCATATAGTTCCCAAAGGCCAGAACCACCTCTAGGAGCTGACGCAGTGTCCCGCTCTGTAGCGCCTCCCTGGACGCAAGACTCAGAGCTGAAACCACAGAGACAAATCAGTATTATAATATATAACATCGTAGAATATCTTCAGCGGGGGGTTACAAAACAGACATGTACCTTAGCCCTCCTCTCAAACATTTACTTCCATCCATTTATTCAACGTGAACTGATGACCCTTGGAGATGGAAAAGAGTACCTTTGATTTGAGGTTTGACCTCAGCCACTCTCTCAGCAAACTTCTTCTTGAAGTAGAGGGACTGGAGTCTCTGTTGGTAGTGGTCGATTCTGGGTGAGGACAGAAACATCGTGAGTGGATTCACATCCAGCCTGTCTCTGCAGAGTCACTGGCAACTGTATCAGCAGGAAGCGACTGAGCAATGTTTGTTATATCAATATATATCAATCCCTATTTGATTGAATCTGTTCAAAGCAATTATAGATCAGACTTCTTTACAGATCACATCTTTTGTTTAAGTTAACCCTTAAATGCATACCTCTGGTCTTCAGTGACCTGTGACTATATTACACCCTGTCTAATTAATTCATTTGATTCAATGAAGCACTAAACTCCCTGGTATTTTTCAAACTATTTGTTTTTAACAATGTTCTGGTGTAAAAATGCTTTGTTTCTCTAATGTTTTTTTCTCTAAAAAGTTTATTGTTTATTGCATGTAAGAGCGTTTGCTTGATCTTTAATTCACGAAATGTAGGATGCAAGTGATGGCGGGTAATGTTGTGTCGTCCTGTTTGGCCTCGTGATGGTACTGCTTCGCTGTTACTGTGACTAAATACAGACACAACGATGAAAAAGGGCGTTTACGTTGACTTCCTGTCACAGTAACTCGATGGTGTCAGCACCTGGGTGTCAGGTATAGGGCAGAGTGGCACTTTCTTACTGTCACATCTCGGCTCTAGTTAAGTTATGTGTTTCCTTGTTCACTTATTTAGTTTATTGTTGGTACCTGTCAGACCCACCCTTGTCTCTCTCGTTTCAGATACTCCCTGCCCTCATGTGTCTCCCACCTGTGTGATTGCCTGATTGAACCCACCTGTCCCTAATTGCTTCCCTTGTGTATTTAGTCCGTGTGCTCCCCTTGTCTGTGGCCAGTTCGTCTTACCTGTTTCTGTGAGAGTTCCGGCATTCTAGTTTCCTGATATTCCTGCTTAGTTTTTGGCCTTTGCCTGACATTCTTTGGACACTTCTGCCAGTAAAGTTGTTGTTTTTCCAAACTCCTACCAGGTGTCTAAAGTCTGCTTTTGAGTTCTGCCTCCCCTGAGTGAGCCTGATACTTACATATTAGAGGGTTTTGACACTAGTATCTCTGGAAATGAAGATGTACCTGAGGCTACTTGAAGAGGGCCATACACATGAGACGTCCAAGAATATGACAATTCTAAGGATTCACTTACTTTTTCCACTGCCATTTTGAATGTTGAATGAGTGTGTTCAATAAAGACATGAAAGATAAGACTTTTTTTGTGTAGTTATTTTTTTGACACATTATGTTTGTCAGTACCCTTGACCTAGATGAAAATGAGGTCCCATTTTATGACAAATTATATTCAGAAAACCATGAAATTCCAAAAGGTTCAAATACTTTTTCTTGCCACTGTATTTCTCTCAACTGCCTCAACCCTTGCTGCTGAAAACCAGTTTTCCTGCCAAATGTCCAACCTACCTGCTCATGTCATACAGGAAGCGGTCTGCTTTGGCCATACGGTCCAACTCATGCTTGTGTTCTTCCAACAGCTCAATGTCGCTCTTCTCAGGAAGAAACTTCAGAAGCTTCACACACAGACACACAAAATATCATAAGTGCATTTGATTTGAAAAGCTCTTTATGTAACTATATTATCCAAAAATCCAAAAGTGAATTAAGCTGCTAAAATCTTCTATCATGGTAATTGCAATTTTATACTACAATATCAATATATGTATTGTGACGTAGTACATCAGTACAAAAGCCAGTCACCTAACATTGTCTACTGGGGAAAACATGGAGCATGTCCATTGTGTCTTCAGATTGTGTTGTGTGTTTCTTTGCATGTGTATGTCTTGGCACCTGCTCCAGCATGTCTTTAGGTAGGTCTTCCTGTTCGTCCATGGTCAGGATGGCATGGCGGATCTCCTCATTGGTCAGCTTCAGCCTGTAACACAAACATTTAGATGACCTTCTTTTTTTACTACACATCATACACCCCCTAAAAATCCATATGCCAGAAGTAGGCAAATGGTGGTCTGTGGGCCAAATCTGGACCTCCAACGAACTAAAGGTTTGGCCCCCTAAAAAAAAACAAAACGTAAGCTTTCCATTTTTCCATTTGCATCAACACGTTTACGTGATTCCTCGTTAAACTACTGTAGATAAGAATGTAAAATACAAGGCTGATCAAAATCTCAATAAATATGACCATGTCACATTTAATTCTGCCCCCACGTGAGGAGAGGCAAGCTCTTTGAACAGTGCATGAAGCTGAAATGCAGTATAACAAATTTCCAGTATGAATTACACAGGTAAGTCATTTATTTGGCCTATGTGACCATATAGCAGATTTGTGTCAATAACAGAGCCTACATTCATGAATCAAGCAGGCCATCTGCCGTCATACACAATCCCAGAACGGGTTTTATATATCAATGTTACTCTTCAATTAATTAAAAAAAAATAACAAGCAAAACATATATAGAACATACAGGCCTATACTGCACCTGTAAAATGTTACCCCCCAAAGAACATTGCTGAAACAAACTGGCCCATGAATGAACCCAATATACATAGATGCTTTAAATACAGACTTTTTCCAGATATCTCATAATCCTTTGGCGTTCTACATGCTAGTGGGCTGAATCTGCAACTCCTCAAATGAGAAGGTGTACTGTAGCATTGAGGCAGCTCATGGAGTTGGAATTAATAATGTAAGTACCAGTGGTAAACTGAGGAAATACCCAAGTTTACAATGATAAGGATGTTATACTTCAATATATAAAGTACATCCATGTCCCAGGTTATTGGTGAATCATAACATGTGGATAACAGCCCACATGTAGAGATGAAGAATGAATCCATGCCGCTAACAGCAACAAACACAGTTAATGTATGACTGACTGCCATTATAGAGATCCGACAGTGGCTCTTTCCATTCATTCATAATCCTCACACACACTGACCGTGAGAGCAGAATGTTACAGTTCTGTGCTCGCCGACCATCGATTACTGACAGCTCCTTGACTTTCTTGGAAAATGTATGGTCATCCTCAGTATCCTTCTGTTAAAACACAGAAAAGTGTTAGAATGCAACAAAAAGCAGTGCAATATAGCCGAACTCTGCCTATGCCAAGACTGGGAACTTGGCATTTAAGTCATGACGACGTCATCGTCTCAAGACTATAAAGACTATAAAAATAAAATAAACATGAGTACAACAATTAAAGGAGAAAATAAGATAATGTGTTGATGAAATAGATTGTTTATCACTAAGAAGTGAGCATCTAAAAAAACCATCATTGGCAACCACAACTGCTCGTGGCTTTTGACTGAGTGCATTGCTTGGACTTAAAAAAGACTTGACCACTTCACTAGTAAATTTGACTGAACATAAGCAATGTCAGTGTCTGTGACACAATGAACCAAATCTGTGAACGGATGGATAAATATGCCAATGACACAAAGAATGAATGAACATAAAATGAAAAGGCCAAACAGAAAATAACAGCCTTGCTGAAGGGGATGGCAGGGATGTTATATGTTTAGCGTCAGTGTGTAATATGTTACTTGTGGCTTCTGGTAAGCTGAGAAGGTCCTCTGGAACTCATCTAGATCCAGAACTTTAAACACACTGAGATCATCGATCTCTTTCCATATGGTTCCTTCCATCTTGCTCTGAAACAAACAATAATGCAGTAAGTCAAAAAAATCTTAATTCACATCTTTTCTTATTTATAGAGCGCCAGTTCATAACAGAAGTTAGCTCATTGTACTTTTCCTATAGAGCAGGTCTAGACTGTAGTCTTTATAATATTATTAATAGAGACCCAACAATTCCCCCCATGAGCAAGCACTAGGCGACAGTGGCAGGGAACAACGCCCTTGGATATTATTAGACCATTCGAGGTTTTACCATTGATTTCAACTGCATCTCACAGCTGTTTACGCCCAAAGAAGATTGTCAGCTACTGCTTGGCATTCGCTGAGTAATGATCAGTCTGTTCTATATTTTTCTTACTGGCAGCAAATCCCATGAAAAGACCAAAACCAACAATGTGTTAGTCTGTCTTTCAATACTCGATGTCCCTGGACGGCTCTCAGCCCCAAGCCCATTGGTTCCTGCTGAAGACGTAGCTGTTCGTTTCTTAAAACAGCCGGTCACTGTAGTTTTTAACAAACATTAGGACAACAGTGGAGCTTCATGGCGCAGAGGAAGGAGATGCATCAGGCTTGGATACACGCAGTTTTCCAGTTGGATACATTCAATGTTGGTTTTGGTCTGCACATGGGATTTGTTGAAAATAAGAAAAACATGGAACACCAGACTGATGCTTTAATGCACACCAGCGCCTCAATGGAAAGTGGATTCGTATTATAATTGAGAAAGCATCAGTACATTGTTTCTTTGTACACATATTTGTTTTAATGTTTTCTTTAACAATATATTGTTGTCTCTCGGTATCGACTCACTGTGATTCTGTAAGGATGACTGAACACGTCTTGTATTACTAGTCATGATATATGTGGAACGATCACCCACACAGATCATTATTTTTAACTAGCTCCACCTTTCCAGTCCCGCCAGCTTTGCACATACGACACATAATGTCTACTGCCAGCACATAGCGCTGCGCCACACTGCTGTAAAATGTAGGCCTTAGTGTTGTTTAGATACGTGAGGAATACTGTAGACGTAACAACTGTAATTATAGTAGCAGCCCTGCAGAAGTAGTAGTATATGTATGTGTAATAGTATAATTACAGCAGTTATAATAGGAGCTGTAGCAGCAGTAACATTAGTACCAGGATGCCTGGCAGCAGGAAGTGTACCTCAGGGAGTTTGCTCCAGTTGAATGACTTCAGTGGGTTAGATGGCCTAGGGATATTCTTCTTCTGGGCAGTTTCGAGGGGAGCTCCTGGAGGTGGAGGTGGGGCAAATGGAGCCATGCCAAAAGCTGGTGGGCCTCCTGGAGGAGGAGGTGGTGGAGGAGGAGGAGGAGGAGGAGGAGGAGGAGTAGGGATGGATGGGACAGGACCAAGAGAAGCTAAACCACCAGAGGTAACAGGAGGTCCTCCAGGAACACTGGAGGTCTGACAGGAGAGCAGAAGAGAAAATAACTTAATCAAACAAAAATAGATTCATTATTTGAACAGACAGATGACCACGACATGAATGATCATTGGGAACTGCTCAATGGCATTTTAGATAAATGTATATTGTGTTAGTGAACGTACAGAACTGAGCTGCTGCAGCCGAGCAGACAGCTCTGCCACTTGTAATTTGGCTTGCTGGTGGTCGCTGCGCTCTCGCTCCAGTTTCTCTTTCATCTTGTTCAGCGTCGCCATCACCTCGTCTTTCTCCTTATTCTTGGCCTCACACTCCCTCTCTTTCTTCTCAACCCGCTGCTGTAAGCCCTGATGCTCTGCAGGGAAGAGAAGGCGAGACGCGCTAGAAACGAGTGGACCTACAGGAGCGTGTTCATTCTGCAAACTGCCGTCGAGTTATTCAGAGTGTAATTATTGATGGCGGCGCGCCTGGGACAGATGATGAGAGAAGGAGCCGAACCAAGCACAACAAACCAGCGTCGTCACTTTCTGCATCGGGACTTATTTGCCCTGGTTTGGACCCTGATGTACCCACTTGCAGGTCTAGTTTGTTTTGTTAATTGCATGGTGAAACTAGCAAAGCTAATTCCCAGCTAAACCATTCAGCAAAATGTACAACTGTAAAAGTCATGCGGTTTTGGGGTGAATTAATGAAAATAAATGGAAAAAAAATGTATTATTGCAATTTTTTTTAATTCTTCTTTTGCCCCTGTAGTGATTAAATATATATTCAGACCGACCAGTCCAGCCAAGGTCTCTATTTTCCCCTTTGGTATAACATGAGAAAATGCTCAAATCCCCTCTGCACACATGCGTGTATTTACCTTTTCTCATTTTATCTGCTTGTTCTTTCCATTGTTTGACCTCGTTCTCATTGACGAGCCTATAGAAGCAAACACACACGCACACACACAACTGAAAAAGTTTTCCAAACATGATTTGCATCGACGACTACTACTACTACTACTACTACTGCTAGTACACTACTAGTGCTGGCCCTGCATCAGTCCACAGGCATTATCTTAAGGACAATGACACTTATTGCATCACAGTACAGTTTCTGAAAAACGTATTTATGCTTCACTTATAAATATATGTCACGTGTAGGCTACTTCTTTTATAAAATTAGATCAAAAAGGGATTTTTTTTTTGTTAGTAAAGTGTTTACTTCATGTAGTTGTCTGACTTTACTATATCAACAGCGGGAGGTAAATGGCGTTAGAAGTTTATGGTAAATTATTCAATTCAATGTTGGCTTGCTATGATATGACACAATATTTCTCTGATTCATTCAGATTGTGTGGGATTACTAATAGAACTATAAGCATTACCATTCAGACTATGGAGGAACCTTGAAAAGTAAACATAACCCTTATTTTGGAGAGCACTATTCCTTTGGTGCTATTTGAATCCCATCTGTGTCATTACTAAAAGCTGCAGAGTCTGCAACACTAATGCTCCTGCCCCAAGTTAGGAACCCTGGAAACTTACATGCGTAGAATATTTTTAACGTTGAAGTCCTCCAGTGGGGCGACATCAGGGTTTTCACCTTTGTCAGTCTGCAGGACCAGCTGCTGAACTACGCGGTCCAGCAAGACCCAGTGCTGCAGCGTGGAACTGTTCTGCTTGTCTGCACACAGCCAGAGAGGAGTCAACAGAGGCAACAGCTGCTACTGCCATGGATCATTTTATGGCAATTAAAAAAAGTAAATAAGTCAATTGCAGGCAAGCGGACAGACAGCCAGTCTTACATGGCATCATGAGACAGTGCTGCAGTATAGACAGGAGGTGAGGGTACGCCTCAGTGTGGTTCAGTTTCCTCTTCATCAGCTCGAACATCTGGCTGGCACTTTTAGTTTCTATGTGGACCTGAGACGTTGTACCAAAAGACATCACATTACTCATCTGATTTGCATTTTCATATTTTATTTGACATCAAACAGACATGTAATGCTGAAGACGAGCTGGTAAAGGGGTGTTTTATTGTAAAAGAACACTGGAATACTCTACTCCTTAGTAGTGTATAATTGTCAAGCTTGCAATGAAAATATGCAGCTCGTGTTAATATGTCATTTTGATTTCCAGGAATCCCTCAAATTCCCCTAAAAAGTCGCCATGTCTCCCAAAACTAATGACTGAAGATGTGTTCAGTCTGTTGGCTACTGGATCTAAATGATGTAATATATACACAAAACAGTCCTTTGGACTGTATAAAGGTTTGTCTAAATGACTTACACCATCAAAGCGTTTGGACATCAGAAGCTCATCTTCATTCCTCAACATCTCGAAGAAGTCGAGATGTCTGAAATCAACAAAACAAGTAACTGGATTCAGGAAGCAGTTCAAAAGTCCAGGTACAGATATGTGACCTCTCACTCATTCTTCAGTTCCATGACACAGTATTAATGCTAGCACATTTTGGTGCGCCTGATGTACCTGTCCAGGTTGGCGTTGTCATGGGAGTGAAGTTTGTCAATGACCGGCTGGATGCCCAACATCAGGAACTCATAGCGCAAATGGATACGGAACTCCAGACTGGTCTGAAAACACACACACATGCACACACACAACATATCATATCATGTAATAATATAATGTAATCCTCATATTCATCTCTTTGGTAGACAATGTGGAAAGATAGGACAGGCAAAAAAAATATATATATGAAAAGAGTTCAGGAGAGTAGTTGCCCAAAACACAAACGCACACAAATGATGTCACTTAAAGATACAGTACTTATAGCGCAGCTACACTGGTGCCTGATAGCAGTTATTATTTCAGCTTCCCTTATGAGCGGAGAAAACATCAGCTAGTGGCACCAGTCCCTCGGAATCAAAATGTAAAGATGCCTTTCTAGATCTGTTACTCTGCCAACGACAACTCCGTAGACTTCAAGAAAGCCATCACATGAAAGTGGCTGCAGGAAAACCCTCCAACAAGGGGCAACTGTTAATGAAATCAACTGTACAGCCATGGAAAGAAAATGTACCTTAAGGCTAAGATGTGATCGAAAAGTAAAACACTGGAAAAAATGTACTACACAGTAGAGGTCGACCGATATATCGGCCGACCGATATATCGGTATTTGTCATTTTTTAATACATCGGCATCGGCCGATATCCGCGCGCGTTCAGTAGCG
>CM022480.1:25452082-25501011 GCA_011952105.1 Coreoperca whiteheadi
CTACTACACAGTATATGTGCTTAGCCCATCATACACTGGCGGTAATTTTTTTGTGTTAACAAATCCAATAAAAAAGTCCCAAACCATCCTACTAACAAGTATTGTGTGTGTAACCAAAGCTTGATATGTCTTAATCTTTCTCTGCCGAAAAAAATCCCCAAACTGTCTTCAATTTACATTTAGTCATTTAGCAGACACTTTTATCCAAAGCGACTTACATATGAGAACATTCACAAACCGAAGGCGCAGCTTCGGGAGCATTTTGGGGTTCACTATCTTGCTCAAGGCTGCTTCGGCGCATGGCTGGGGGATCGAACCGCCAACCTTCCGATTGGGAGGCGACCGTTCTGCCACCAAGCCACGGCCGCATCATTGAGCCACACCGTTGAAGTGGTTTGGTGGTGAGGTGTTTTTAAAGAGTTTCGTCTTCAGTAGGAACCAATGTGCTTGGAGCCGAGAGCCACAGCTGCATCACAAACCAGCTCCGAAAACACATTGGACATCATGGACGGATATTCAAAATCGGAGGATTTCCCTTTAGGAGAGACAGGGCTAAAGAGTTCTTCACCTCTCCTGCTCCCTGGCTGAGCACAGCGTTGATGAAGGACATGATGGCGGTCTTCAGATTAACTTCATCTCTGTATCGGCCCGTGGATCTATCCAAATCTGTCAGCAGGGTCTGCACACAAAACAGAAAATATTCAAGTTTTACCGTTATAAAACGTGTTTTGTATGGATAAATAGCTGGTGGTCTTCGTTTTCATGTTTGTTAGACATCAGTTTGGCCTCAAAGTTCGAAATCACTGTATACTGTAATGGAAGATGGATACACACACAAGGTGATCTGGCATTTTAATACTTCTCCTCAAGAAACTGTCTGCTTTGTGTTTTATGCTTTGGCTCATCGCGTCAAGAAGTCCGATGAATCTATTTCAGCCGCACTTGCCTCGTCCTGTGCAGACAACCGAACGAAGCACACACAGAAATGAACAAAACAAAAAGCAGACCTGAAAGCGCGTTCTCTCCGAGGCAAATCTCTGGTAGCGCAGCATGGCTTCCAGGACTTTCTTATGGCCCCCTGGCACCAAACATACTGCCCCGAGGATCTCTAACACGGCAACCTAACGAGAGGAAGAAGAATGGTCCATTACAAGTGCGATGGAGAGAAAAACGCCATGATTAGTCACAGGGACGTGGTAAAAGTTTGATCTTAAAGAAGTCATTTATAAAAACATTTTTAAAAAACTGTCATCAGAAACACTCACAATCATGAAATCGAAATTTCCAAGTAATTGCTTCACTTGAGTACATCATCTCATCACCAGTTTTTCCTCTCTAATTTAAGCTTCTCCTCACATCTTTGCAGAAATCCGATTATGGTCAACACAGCTAGAAGACCACCGTGGTCACAGTGTCTCTGAAACCTTGCAGAACAGGCCAGTTACAGCTGTTCTTGTGTTTCCATCTCTGCCTGGGGCGATCCTGTTCCTTCACCTGCTCTTGCGGTTCCTCAACAGTGTCACGTAGTTTTGTGGTCCGTCATCTTCTCAGACCGTGATGACAGCCGTAATGCAACCCTCGATTTATTGCATAACAAAACTAGGCGACAGCAGCGGCAGGCGAAGGAAGAAGGTAGACTGCACAGTGAGTACTTCAAGCTTCCAAATGTTAAATGAGGGAATATTTCAACCATCAGGGTCTACGTTTCTGCAAACATCCATATGATCCGTATGTACATCTTGCTGTGGTCTTTTTGTGTCTCTTTGTGGTCGTTTTGCTTCTCTATGTCGTCTTTTGTGTCTCTTTGTGGTCTTTTGGCGCCTCTTCGGGGTAGTTTTGCATCTCTATGTGGTCATTTTATGTCCCTATGTGGTCTTTTTGTGTCTCTTTGTGGTCGTTTTGAGTGTCTTTGTGGTGGTTTAGCGAATCTGTGTGGTTGTTTTGTTAACAGTCACTTTAAACAGAGGCTCTGGCCCCGGGTCCCCCTTGAGCCAACTTGTACAGTGATCCATGCATGCAGAATGGTGCCTAATTTCAAACCAGTATACAAGAAACAACCATGAAGTACCTGCATTCACCAACCCCCACACCCTCTAACAAATCTGCCTAATGATTTTAGAATAAGAGAAAGTTACAAAGTATCCTGTGTGCTGTTTGTGTTCCACCTACATACCTTGGTTTTGATGTTTTCAGTGGCGAGACTTTGTGCGATGATATTAATGCTTTCACAGTGACCCAGGACATGAGCTCTGCCCTGAGAGTTGTTCATCAGAGCTTTGACGCAGCCAATCAACGAGGTGTGGACCTGAGACTCGGTGGTCTCGTAGTCCATTGACTTGAGGAAATTCAGGATACAAGACAGGCCATCCAACTCAATGAATCGTGTCACAAAGCTGGGGGAGATCAATCAGAATGGCAGGTTAAGGTAGTCACTACAGTACAGGGAAAAATGAAATGTAAGCTTTGGAAAACCCATTATTTTTACATTAACATGTGTGTTAGAACTGGAACAGTACCTCATTGACTGTGTCCTCAGTGCTGTCTTTAGACCGTCTACAATCTTAAGTATTCCCTGCTCTTCGTCATCCTCCAGTGCCAGCAGAGATTTCCTCTGGGAAGTCAGGGGTGAAACAAAATAATGCCTCACAAGTTTTCACAATTCCAAATAGGTTCTATACACACTTGGGGGCAATTATGGAGAGAGTTTGGACAAACTTTCCCTTTGGATCCTCACTCGAACTAAAGGTTGGTGGTTTACTGTGTAGTATAGGCATACAAAAAATGGCAATGACATTTATATTAACATTAATATTCAAAAACAAATATATATTCATATATATATGTGACAATATCTATCATGAAAAAAATAATCAAACTTAAAGTTTGGTATGACTGGTCATCTGAATAGTGTCCTTGGGGTGACAAAATTTTAGGTTTTTTAAAATTATTTAAAGTGAATTTAAAAATCCTTAATAGCTTTACATTTTATGAAGAAAATTGGTAATAAAGCAAACTTTGTCTATCGGTGTCTGAATGAACTGCGAGCAGCAGGATGAAAACAGACTTCTGAGAGTTACTCACAGCAGCGATGGACATGAGCTGGTCAATGTAATACTCTGGCATGCTGGTTGCTCCTTTATTCTCCTCTGCCTCCTGAAGCACACATATGTACAGACACACAGGTCAGCTTCACGGATTTACTTACGTATAACTAGACAACAAATCCATCTGTCATATTTTGCCCATTAGCTTTTAAAAAAAAATCTAAATAGAGAAAATGGGAACATGCAGCTGCTCCAAAAAAAAGTGAAAGTATTACACATGATTTGTGGCTAAGTGTGGCACTGAAATGTGGGGATTTGTAAAATGTACACAGGCTGGGTACATGATTCCAGCCCTTGTGTCAAACAACTACTCCTGTGTACCATCTTATAGATATAGCCATGTATTGTAGTCATAGACTTGTGAGAACATGGGCGTCATGGGGATTTGTGACATCAGCCACAGGTTTCTGAAGGGTTTTCTGATTGTTGTCATCTTTGTCAGTTACTGGAGCCAGAAAATCCAATTTTGGTATTGTGGTTAAACGGCAGGAAAGCTTAGTGAAGCGGAAGAGGGACTAGCACACAGTAAACACAGTTAATATTGGCCGAAACACCTGTCAAGCACGCAAACATGCTCCCATAACATAACCCTTAATATTTCATTCATTTTAAAATGAAACTCTCTCGAATGCAACCATGATGGTTTGGTGCTTGAATCAGTAAATGGCTATATTTATATGGCGCCTTTATCCAAAGCCAACGGCATCATTTACCCATTCGCCAACGGCAGCGAGCTCCCACGCAGGGTGCTGGACGCAATTTGGACCCTTTCACATGTGGACAGGAGGAGGTCGGGATTTGCCCGACAAAGCAGTTCGTTCGAGGCAGATCGAACTCTTAAGTGGTAGCAGTTCTTGCCCAGGAGCTCACTATACATTAACTGCCGAGACAGACTGGCAGGGTGGCTGTTGTAGTCATACTTTCTCACCGTTTTCTTACTGCAGTAGATCTGCCATTTCTTCTCTGCTGGCAAAGCAAACATGGCTGCTCTGTTGTCCTCTGTTAGGTCCAGTTCATCCTATAGAAGAAAGGAAGATTAGAGAGGGAGAATGTGGAGGACGAGAAGAAAGCTGCTGCATAATTCGGGATGTCTGAAGGCACGTAGAAATACCACAGGAACATTGGCTTGCACTCACCACCAGCTCAGTGAACTTAGAGTCCAGCTCTTGGGGGGGGGGCATAGGCAAGGTGGGCTCCAGTATAAACACAGTGTTGATGTTGTCATGGCAGTAGGTGATCACCGGTTGGTCGCTTTCTTTGAAGCAGCAAGAAAATAGAGAGGATAGGCCACGCCCCGGGGGCTGCTTCACCTGGGACGCCATGGTTACAGCAGGGACCTCACCGGACGGATTTACTAAAGAGGGGAACAAAAAGCATCAGTCGCATGTACTCCCCGGCGCTGATCTTGATGCATTTTGCGGCAAGTTCTGTGGTCAGAGACCGGACATACAGAGCGACGAAGAAGCTGCCCAAAAACACCAAACCAGACTGAGGACAATGATGAGACAGCTAAAGACACCTCTGTGAAAAATACAATGAAAGAAAAGAAAGTATTAAATCAATGTATCACATTAAAAGGAACTAACTGTTTCCTTTATATCATGATACATTTCCAAAGTTTCTAAAGTCAGTTCTGTAGACATTCTTCGACACAGAATTTATATAATTTCCTGTTTGTACATACAGTACATTTCTTATATACAATCTGCCAAAACAGAATACTATGAAGATTTGTAAGGTGTCACCATCAGGCCATTTTCCTCTTTTACAAATGTTAAAATGTACTGGGTAGATTGCTATAAAATGTACTAAGCATACTATTGAAGCCTTTTCATTTTGGACACTCCATGCACTCTCCTGTAGCGCTACACAAAGGACAAAGTGGCACCTGTGCATGCAAGACGCTGTATATGTTAATTAGAGAAGCATATCCTGAAGAACATGAACGTGATTACTGTGAACGCTGATGGGATTGGCATGATCTTTGGATGCCTGTATAATCACCTAAAACTCATTGACCTTCATGTATTGTCTGGGTTACAGATGTAATGGGAGTGAGGAGCTTTAAAGGAGCTTTAAAACACTTCTACATCAAGCTGTAATACAGTACTGTATACTGTATAACTCATGAACAGTACATGTCTTCATAATGAGCTTACTCACAGTTGATCAAATTGCAATTCTGAGAATTTGAAAGGAGTTACACCTTATACAGGTGTTGTGTTAAATATATACAGTGGGACTGAATGGTCCATGACATAGACTCACAATAACTCATACAATTTGTACTGTATACACTGGCCGAGATATACATGCAATGGTGTCTATTGGATTTCTTTTCAAGCATGATTAAAGCAGCACCCTCCTACACAGTATAACACACAATTTGAAACCATTTTTTGCTTGCTCCGATCATTCCTCCTGCTCGTACTGGTCATTAAGAGAGAATGTTGATGATGGTAGGGCAAAATCCCCACTTTAGATTCTAAAGTTCACCCGAACTTAATGTGAGGCTTCTGTTGTCAGAGTTAAAACAAATCAAGTGAGTAGTTCCAGTCTTTTTAGTACAAAATTCCCTTTTTCTTTTAATATCCCACCAGTGAAAAGACGGTAACTGTGGAAGATACTTGACTGGTTTGACTCAGACTGTTGAAGCCCCAAATTAACTTCCGACAAAATATGGAATATATTTTTGCATGTCACGCGATCTGTGGAGTTTGCCCCACATCACTTCCATTGGGGACATGTTAGGAAGGGATCTCTTAATGGCCCGTATGAACAGGAGGAACAATTACAGCAAGTAAAACCTGTTTTAACGTACGTGTGGACATGTGAGTGTTGTTTTAAGACAGACTTGAAAAGATGGGAGCCTGCATAAAATGACATACATATTGATATATGAACGGTAGCAGAAATGTGTTTTGGGTTAAGGATAAGAACACTACTGTGACTACTGCTGCACAGCATTTAGACGTATAATCAGATTAACAATACATTGATGCTGCGCAGATTCATGCTCCCCAAATCTCTTAAACTCCAATACATAAAATTAGCATGAATATTTAGTGGCTTGTACACCCACAAACGTGTCTCCAACATTGTGCAGGCTGCACAAACCTCTGCCTCCTATGCAATGACACCAACTATACACATACACACATTGATTTGGATGTGATTAATTAGCCTCAACTGGAGCAATTCTTGTTCACACAGCTGAGCCATTAGATGTGGCTCAGTGCACGTCCATGCCCTGTGTCTGATCATTTATTTAAGTATTGTTTGTAGTGCTTGCACTATGGTTGTGGGTGGCCACGGCTTGGTGGCAGAGCGGTTTCCTGCAGCCCATGTGTTGAAGTGTCCTTGAGCCGCCACCATTGGTGTGTGAATGTGAGTGTGAATGGGTGAACGAGAGGCAAAATTGTAAAGCGCTTTGTCCGCTAAGGTAGGAACGTGCTATATTAATGCAGCCCATGGTTGAAGTGCTATCTCTTTATCTCTTTGAGAGATTGTGGTATCAGCCAATATCTCCCTTACACTGTGACCAGAAATATTGCTTACTAAAACTCTTACAATCAAGCACCTCATTCGTAAAATCATACACCAAGACCAGGCTGGTTTTGTACATGGACAGAATTTCTAGATAATCTTTAGACACAGAGAAAGCCTCTGAGCAACAAGTCTTGGTTTCGAAACTCCAACTAAGAACTTGCGATTGTCCACATTTTAGGTGGACGGGGGGCACAAAACAAGGCTGCCCTCCATCGGTCTTTTTGTTCATCATTGCCCTCCAACCGTTGTTAGAAGCCGTTAGACTACAGAAAGCTCTGAAGGTAGTTGCATTGGGAGGCCAGAAAGAAAAACTGTTTAGCTTTTTAATTGATTAGCGTAGAATGACATCCGATGCTTGATACTTAATATCAAACTACTTAATTTAATGAATCATTTTCAGTTGACAGATTACGGGTAAACTGGCAAAACAAGGCTGTGAAACTGACCCTCAGTGTTGTAAATTGAAATTGATTGATAGCAGAATGATGTATATAGGTATACTGTAAATCCTGGTTTGACATACGTTGTATCTCAGAATTAGGATCCACTACTGCATAAAGTGCCGTTCCGTGTTGAGGCTTTCGAAACAAACGCTGTGTATTTGAAAAATCTCTTTTCATCAGCCTTTGCTGTTGCTGACAAACCGACCTTTTGGAATGAATAGACTCAGGAGCAGTGTTGCCAATTGTTTTCAAAGGAAAGTAGCTAAAGCCTGGCCAAAAAGTCGCTAAATGTCGCTAGATGACGTCAAGCGTACAATTGCATATTCGTGACGTCGTCACGTCGTACTAGACTGCGTACTTTCTTGCGTTCTCCTGCCTGCCTAATGTGCTTTCTCAACAAATTCGTGCTCACACAGCCCACTCTACTGTATTTTAATATGATGCAGCCGACTGTCTCAATATAAGTGATAAGCACACAAGAAGCGTGGAAATCAAAACGGTCAAACTAACATTAAATTCTTTCAATTTTAAACTAAAGAGAATTATTTTTTAGACAAAGAACATTTTATTAGCCAGCGGCGGAGATTCCTTTGCAGTCTGGACGTGGAGGGGTGAACAACTCCTGCTCTGACTGCAGCTGGGAGGGGCTGCTTTGGGATGGGGGGGGGGCCCTCGGCAGCACCCGCTGCTCGTTGAGAAGCGTAAGAACGATATGTACTTTCTCTTCAGAGAGTCTCCAAAAGTTTCCAATAACTCCAGAAAAAGTCGTTAGATTTGTCGGTAGTCGCCTTTTTGAAAATGTGTCGCTAGAGGGGTCTGAATACTCGCTAAATATAGCGACGAAGGTGCTAAGTTGGCAACACTGCTCAGGAGTGGCTAGCAGCTAGCCTCCCAAAGGGGCGGGGCAGTGGGGAAACCCACGTGACACAGATACAGGAAATAACCCTCAAGTGAGCCGCCTCAGTTCCAAACCGCCTCTGGTTGAGGTTAATAAGTCAGTAAGGAAAATTTGGCTCCAATGCCAGCAGTAGAGAACAGGTTAGTGGTATGGCCAGACTGGGCTGACAGGCGATTCAGGAGCAGCAGGGCGGTTATGTGTAGCATGCTCACTTGACAGGCAGACAGGCGGGCAGAGGCACACCCACAGCAGGAAGAAGTTGTACTGATCACAGACAATTAAACCCAGAGGCAAGTGATGCTTAACCAGATTCAGGTCTGGAGTTTTGAAAATTAAAATGAAAGTCTTGGAGGCTACACTGAAAGTGTAAACTCTCTGCTGGACACGCTTTAGGGCGGCCATACGTCCGGATTTTGGCCGGACAGTCCGGATTTTAAGCCCCCCGTCCAGCGTCCGTCGTAGCCTCAAGCCGGACCCGCTGAATCGGCCTAATAGAACCCGCTCTAGAATCTCTGTTGGGACGCAGCAGGGGGCATCTAATGGCGTAAGATCGCCGGTCAAACAAGTGATTGGCTGAAAGCGGTGTCAAATAAATATCTGATACATCATTGGTTAAAAACGTAAACGAGCCTCCACGCGCTGCTACAGGCTACGGCACATCACCACGTCAACACGCCGAGACGTCAGACCTCGTTTAATCCGGAACGGACAGAAGAGCTCGAGTTTATAGCAGAAAGCAGCAGAGACGCTACTTCTTTGTTAAGAACTGAAACGTGTATTTATTTATTTTTCGCATTCATTATTTCTTTATTATGTATTTCTGTTATTTCCAGAAGTGTTATGTTTTCAGGCACTTTGCAAGACTTTTTTGAAAAACAGACATCACAGTGTCTTGAATACAATACAAATACTGTGAACAAACACATCAGACTGTCTGGCGATGAAGAGAGGAGGCTGTTTCAGAACCTCTGTATCACGATACCATCGACATGATGCACAAAACTGTAATGCGAGTTCACCAGAGTGCTGTGCAGTTATTTTTGCCTCACTAAATGCCGCAAAGTGTCCTCCTTTTGGGTGAAATGGAAATGGCCGCCCTAACACAGTTACCTGTGAGGCCTAGTTAGGGCTAGAGCATACAAATGTTCACATCATGTTCAAACAACTATTAGATCATCTCTGTGAGACTGATTTGAGATCTAACTTAAAGCTGAAGACACCGGTGAATTAATTTGTGGCTGATTTGTGGATTTTGTGTTTTTTTTTAAAATTTTTTTATTTTTGGGGGGGTGGGGCTTATCTGGAAATGGTTCCCTGCTAGGTTACGTCAGTAACACAGAACTATAAAGCTACATACAAAACTGTGGAGAAAATGTGAACTGTCGAGATTCAAGGGGCAAGCCGCACGAGCCATGTTTTGTTGATGTTTGACAGTGTATACAATGTCAATGAGCTCATTTTACACGGGCTCGGGCTTGTGCTCCGGGTTGCGCGGTAAATGAGCAGTCAGGTGATGCGTTTCGATTAGCGCGAAAAATGGATGCTGAGGAGGTGAAACGGAGGCCGGCCTCTGGTGATTACTTTTGGTTGCACCGGCAAAGTGTGCGCACATTTGAATAATGTCGGGCTGTAAACGGGTTCAGGCTTTTAACAAGCTGTCAGTCAAAATGTACTTGTCGGGCTCGGTCCTTGTCGGGCCGGACTTTTAAAGGCCCGATTACAGCTCCACACTCTCAGTGTCCTGGCCTCAGTCACATAAATGGGTTTTACATAACAACATGTCAATGATTGCTGCAGGACTCTAATAATGATCAGCACTGTGTGTGTGTGTGTGTGAACATGTTGCGTATAGATTGATGAAGGTTATAATGCATCCTGATGCACAGATGAACCAGTCAGCTCAGAGTTAGCAGGGTTTGATCAATACATTATCGATCCCTGTAGGAAGTGTGTTTCCTCTAGCGCCTCTTTCACACGGACATCACAAGTCAGCGTCAGTGACGGGTCAGCAGTCCCGGAGCCGGAGTGCATTCACCGTCTCACTCAAGGACAATTCAGTCAGTGAATGTTTGCTAGAGCTTGTTCTTTCCCAACATGACTGTGTGCTGTTGATGAGGCCGCTAACAACATGTCCTCATCAAGCAGAGAACCTGAACAGCGCTCTTCCTGTTTATGTCACTTCTGTCGCCTGAAGGAGCCATTTTCGAACAGTTTCATGGAAGTTCTGCAATCGTATTGAAGAACACTAACATTCTGACTGACTGAAGTCTGCCTTTCGTACTTGTTGTGCGTAAGACAACATGATAATCGTCCTCCAGCCGACCTGACCCCAGCGAAAACCTGAGGATCAACCCAAACCTGGTCTGTGGTCCTCAGTCTAAAGGACTATTATTATTCAGTATTTCTCTCTTGTCACCAAAACCAACAAAGTGTTAATCCCTCTCAATACTTCTGACTTCTGACTTGTTGTCTGTGGCTCTTGGCTCCAAGCTCCTCCTGGGATCCCAGGGATGAGTCAGCTCGTTAATAGCACGGCTGCCTGCGGGTCTAACCGTATACATTTATACGACGTTAGCGTTTTATCTTGATACCCAAAGTGCTTCACAGTGAAGGGGGGGGGCTGACCTCAACCACCACCAATGTGGTCAGGCAAGCTAACGTTACTTTAGCAACAAGTAAAGCTATCTGTCCACCAGGAAACTCCATAAATCTCCTTGGTACTGTACTCTGTTTTCAAACCGCCTTTATACTGCATGGACCCGGGAAGTAGGGGTGCTGACGGGGGCTGCAGCGCCACCCAAACACCAGGCATCATAAAAACCATCAACTGCTACTCTACAGTTCTTAGTTAAGTGTATGAACTACACTGCAGACTAGAGTCTCTGTGAATGGTACCAGACAGGTCCGAGTTATATGCTATATGCTCGTCTCCTCTATGAAACATAATGCACGGGTCGGCTCGCATATTATCCGAATCCGCATGTCGGCTTAAATCATCCCCCCGCCCCAACAATTTTATTTTCTTCAAATAAAGTGTTACCACATATAGGACAGCCCAAAATACAACAATACCCATGAGCCTCGGCTGACGCCGACAAGGAGAAGAGGACAGTCAGAGGCACGAATCAGAGCTTTTAAGAATGCAAAACACCTTGTCGTTGCAGTTGTGAACAAGACACGGAGCCCCGGTTGCTGAATTTGTCCCAAATTGACCCAGATCAAGTTTTGTGTTTCGGTTTTTTCAACACCGTAATCTTTAGCTACCACACAACATAACAGAACTTGAAGATCAGTGATTGGATGTTTCTTCCTGAAAGGCAGTTTGGGAGTAGCTAACTTATGCCCTTAAATTTCTTTTGTACACGCAGTTGTTCATCTTTTGTACTGATGACTCAGCCGGGCGAGTTTCATGCCGAGCCCAGCCATAGAAGTGATGCAGCGGGGAGAAAAGGAATGGGACGTGCGTTACATCTTCTGTGGATAATCATAGTCCGCTTCTAATTTGGTGACCCCCCCTCTGGCCTTTCTTCTAGTGCCACCAGCACTTGTCCACACGAAACATCGACATCTAATGGGCAGCTTTCTATTTAATTACTGAGCAAATTCATGCTCCTAACGGGGATGAAACTTTTCATTTTCATCACCCCATGACCATTCCTCTAGCACGGCCCTCAGAGCAAATTTTTCAGTGTGGCTGAATCCAAATGTGTATCCTCTTGTGGACTGAGCCCACGCGAACTTCAGTCGTAGAAACCCGGATGCGAGGCCGTGAAACCCCACTCATCTCCATAGTGAATTAGAAAATTTCTTGTAACCCACCTCAAAGTATAGATAAACCTCATTATATAGATACAACTGTGCAAAAATAAACACCAGATATTTTCAAAAATAAATATAATGGCTTACAGATTATGTGTAGCTGCCATGAGGAGACTGGTTGTTTTGCACGTATATATACAATCAGAGTATTTATATTTAAGTATATAAGCAGAGTATATATATAAATTGTCTGCTTTATATATATCATATATCATCACATCCATATTGCTATGAATTATGGGTAGTCGTTCCCCCTTCATCAGATGAATGTGAAAACAAACTGCACATACATCATGTGAAGCTGCACAGTGAAGCTCAAACATCAGTGTAGTGACAATAAGCGAAACACTTGTCCGGTGAAGTCTGCACCCTAAGCAGGCTCTCTGAAAGTCCCCAGAAAGCCTGCTTGTGGGCCCTCGCAGACTGAATTGTGGACCTGGACAGTCCAAGGCCAGCGAGTGTGGGGGAAAGGTGGACATTTGGATCCAGACTGTTTTTTCTCATTGTGTGGTCTAATGACCATTGCCGATTGCAGTAAGGCATCAGAAACGCGACTGGCAACTCCAATGATGGGGAACCCCCAATCTGAAATAATCATCTTCCATTATATCAATTCAGTCTGGATTGTATTGGATTCAGATAACTGAATAATAAAAGTGGGACCAGCCTGCTAGCAGTGACCAAACTGTAACCGGACAAACAGGAATCTGCCTGTGCACTTTACTTGAACTCCAACTGGTCGCCCCAGATAGAAAATCTGTCACGTTCCAAAGGCCAACAAAACAGTAGCAGCCGAGGTCCCTCAGCTCAGTTTACTAACCACTAACGTGCAAGGGAGCCTTCATTTATTATCATGTTATCATAATTTAAAACCTTTTTGACAAGAACTTTCCTCTATCGAGTAAAACACGGGACCGATTTAAAAGATAGTGACGGGTGAAACCGAGGGCCATAGCTATCACTGAGGACACAGGGGCCCCATCCTGTGTTGTTTCTGGGGACGTTCAAGGTTTTAATGACCCGAGTAGGAGGTTCCGGTCGACAAATCACACAAATCCACATGGCGAGGCTTTATACTTACCTTTAAACTTGACCCTTTTTATTTTAGCAGTTCGACAGTGTGGAAAAGGCTTTGAAACTTGTGCAGCGAGGTGCAAATTACAGAATGGGGAGCAAACAAGTTGGCGGGGAACAACAGAGTTACAAAAGAGGAAGGGAGAAATAAATTATACTCCACGTATTTTTGCAAATACTACAGAAATCTCCGTATAGCTCCCTATAGAGATATAATTGTTATAGAGGAGAACCCTGACCAGCTTGTATGCCTGGTCACAGTATAGCTGCAGTAAAAAATGAGGAAACACAAATTTCTGTAGTTTTTATAGCACATAGTACCTGCGAAAATATGTTATACTAAAATTACTTTCCCCCAAATTTCCGTTCTGTTTCCTCATATTGTAACTCGTAGGTACCCAGTATTTGCAAAAATACTTATGGTGTATTTTATTCCTGTAAAATGCCCAATGTTACTTTCTTGTTCCCCACAGTCGTGCTTTTCTCCACTCTACCTACATTTAAGTGCCGTTTTATTGGTAGGCTACCTGACTCATGACATAAACTGACACTGTAAAGGCCGGGCTGAATTGTAAAATGTTACCAAACCGGAACACACATGGGAAAAATGAACGGCTATGTTGGTTTCTGGGTTGTGCTGACGGGGGATTTTGGACTCCTGGCTTGGGGGCCTGATGAGGCCTGTGTACACCCGTGATGTCATCATGCTCCACAGAAAGCGCGGGGTTTCTTACCTGTGCAGTCCCCGTCTCTGTGACGCAGTGGGAGGCCATGTTCAGTTCCAGCCGTGTGTGGAGCGGCGGCCCCGGTGTCAGCTGAACATCCGTGGCAGGGATCGTTCACTCTGCGGTCACTCTAGCTCAGACTCCACATGTCGGCATTAAAAACAGCTGGTTATCACTGAAGACTAGAATAGAAGAAGGCTGGGAGACTATACTTTCACATGTTTTGTAAACTCCAAAGAAAAAGATAGAGAGAATACGAAGCGGGGGGGGGGGGGGGGGGAGTGATGCTGAAATGATGCTTTAACTCCAAAGACTTCTTAAACTGAAGGTGCGGCGGCAAACGTAAAGAGACCCAAAAATCTGACACTTTCAGCACAGCTAGAGTTGAGTTGAAAATGTCCAGAGTCCGCAGTCATAATCCACGAGAAGCTGAAAAACCACAACGACAAGCGCAAGGAAAGTTACGGAGAGCTGATCCAGAGAGGGGGTTTTGTTTCAAGTTTGGCAGAAACCTGTAGGCGTCCGAGAAAATACCGATCCCCATTCATCTGCCTAATCCATCCACGCCTTGCCCGTGCATGTGTTTCTGCCTTTTTCCTCCTTCCGTTCCGATGAGTTAACCAGTGCCTCCGCTGTCTCTCCGTCTGTCAGGCAGAGTGGACGGCGAAACTGACAGATCAGCCCGGGTGAGTATGTGGAGAGTTCAAAACACACGCTACTGCATTCCTGGTGGAGGCAGTCACACCCAGACCTCACCCACGGCATTGTGTGTGTGTGTGTGTGTGTGTGTGTGTGTGTGTGTGTGTGTGTGTTCGTGAGAGAGATGTGTGACGGTCTCGGTGCTGATAACTGCACAGCTTCTCAACACATCTGGTAATGGGAGCAGTGGTGGCCGGCATGTGACCAGGAAGGTCGTCGGTTCAGTCCCCCGGGTGCCCCTCCCCCCCTCATTGAGCAAGGCCCCTAACCCCGAGCGGAGCTGCTCAGCGGCCCGCAGACCAGACTGCGGTTGTACTGGACAGCTTCCAGGCGTGACTGCGCCAATGTGACCGGGGAGTTCCTGAAGACTGAGGTGGAGAAAAAAAAACAAAAAACAGAGATAGCGAGGAGATTTTTCACACGTCGATCAGCTGATTAGAAACAACATGACGTTTACTGCTGTACAGCCCTTCAGAACCAGTTCTAATAACCTTTACTTGCCTTTATTAGCATTGTTACTTCATACAAGCTAAATACAGTCTGAAACAACCCCTTGTATTCTTTTATTTATCTTTTTTTTTTGTTAAAAACTCTAACTCCCCTACATGTTCAGATTTTACACACAAAACAAATGAGGAGCTTATAAAATGTGACGCATTGTTATCGATTAAACTACCCAAAGGTACATAAAAATACTAACTATCAGCTGCTTACACATTCAAAATAATGATCCAGTAATATAATGAGTAAAACACTTACAGGGGCCATTTTTCTGTATTATGAGTACTTTTACATTTGATACTTTTAAGTTCATTTTGCTGACAATACGTTTACTGTACTTCTACTTAAGTGACAGTTTCCTCGTCGTTCTGCTTGTAACGAAGTGTTTTGCACATTGCAGTATTGCTATTTTTACTTTAGTAAAGGATCTGAGTACTTCCTCTGCCCCGGCAGTTCGGTTTGATGGGACCATGTGAATAATGTCACACACAGAAATGTTCAACATGGTAACAAGACTAAGAGGCTCAGGGAGGTGTGCGTTCACAAAAAGGGTTCTGAAGGCAGAGAGGAACATGAATAGGCTTCATTTCGAATGTTCATTTTCAGGTCATTTTCAAAGGGCCAAACGTCAAAATGGTTAACGTCACCTCAACTCCGATGTATGAGGATTTACCATCCACATCACCCCAAATGTTGCCCTCCTCTAGGCCGGCTGCGGTTAATACTACCGGGTGCCGTCCTTTTCCGTCTTCTCTCAGATCTCCTGTGCCGGTTGTCCTCGTCTTTAAAAAGCCCTGTAGGGGAGCAATCTTCAAAGACAGATGACCTTTAGAATTCAGTCCAGGATGTGAACTGATAAAACAGCTTTCATGACAGCAGCTACCCTGCTAAACAAGTGCTGTCCCTCTTCGTATTAAAATGACCTGTTCCTGTCTTAGTAATCATTTCAAAGTGGCGATCAGTTATTATATTTGCTTGAAATGATTGTTATTATTTTTGAATTATAAGCCCAGTCCACTGTACTGACGGGGTTGACATCACAAGACATGGAACTCCACTGGTTCCCTTTCTTTATATATACATGCCATTTCCCACACATGAACTGAAAACAGGTGGCAAGGACGTGCAAAAAACTGACTAAATATTCTATTTTTTACCCATAACCGTTTATTTTATGGGACTTTGATTTCCATAAAATGTCCTAGTTTTTCTGGAAAGAACTACATTTTTGGTGCCAATTATCAGGAAAACGTAGACAAAGTGTGGAGGTAATATTTAAGGTTAGTTACTTGTTGAGTTTACAAGAAGCTGTTGGTTTCAAAAGACTGCTTTATTAATATTATTATTCATTTAGAACTATAGATTAGTGACTAAACTGACTAAAACAATCTCCAGGTTATGCAAGCAATTCACTGAAGTCCGTTGACTGGGATGGCACAAATTAAACCGTGTCTCTATTTTCCCTGTAATAATTACAATTTCTTCAACCAGAAATGTCCAAAGACATATTATGGAGTTTTTCCGCCACTATTACAGACTCATAAAATAAAGGGATAGCTTTTCCTCCATGATAAAACATGAGATGCTGACTACGCGAAAAACACTGATGAAAAGAAGAGACGAAAGCGGAATTTGAAAGGACAAAAACGTAACCTCTTTATTGTTGAGAGAAAAGATGAGATGAACCGGAATTTACAAATACGGGTAGGCCAAAGGGATGATAAAAACATGTTTTCCCCCCTTGCTGCTTGGCACCTGAATCCTCTTCCCTGCAGCACCCGTGGCGCAGACAACGGAGCGATATACTGTACATATACAGAGGTTGGCTAATGCCAGAGGCTGGTGGATAAAATGCGTAATTACAACGAGACTTGGTTCGGGAAAAAAAAGACAAGCATTCAGATGAGGGCTATCTCTGAGACTGAATTTCTAACTTTTTTGCCACTATGGCCAGGTGCTTGCCAACCAAAGTCGCTGACCCACATAGAGGAATGTATCCTTCTTTGGTTTCCTCTAAAAAATAATTTTCCGGGGGGGGGAACACCCATTTACCCACTCTGGCTCATTGATATGTCTACAGTAAACTCAACAGAGCCCTCATCTGCGTTATTTTTTATATCTGTTCATTTCCTGCTGTAAGAAGCCAAAGGGTCAAAATGAGAAAAATGACCTATCCCTGTATATCCTGCTGCCCAACAAGTATAATTCCAACTCACCTGAAATGAAGTTTATTCAGAATCTGAAGCTCTCTTCAACTTTCAAATGCTGTGCTCATGTTCACTCTGGTTTTAGAGAAACCTAACCAAGTAGACGTGTTCAAAACTGAATCCTCGAGCTGAACTGAGTGTACTGAATCGTCGTCACTGACCGAATCAGTGGCTTTCACCACTTCTAAGGTGACAAGCTGACATTTCTCCATGTCAGCTTGTCACCTTAGCTTAACACTGTATAGAGGAATTTCCTGGTTTTAACTTACTGAAAGACTGCAAAGTCCACAGTCAATGATGGGAGTATGATGCAGTAACTCTGTAGCAATAGCAATGAGCCATTAAACTTAATTAACAAAGTTTATATAGACCTGCCGAACAAAACAGTTTGCACCAGCAAGTGACTTAACATGTGTAAAGGTCCAGTGCGTGGGATTTATTGGCATCTAGCATTGAAATTGCAGTTTGCAACCATTCGAACACCGCTCGCCTCACCCTCCCCTTTCAAGCGTGTAGGAGAAACTCGGTGGCTGCGAAACGCGTGGAAAACGTGCAAGGCCCTACCTAGAGTCAGTTTTTGGTTTGTCCATTCTAGGCTACTGTAGAAACATGGCGGTGCAACACGGCACCCTCCATGGAAGGGGACCTGCTCCATCTGTACATATAAAAAGGGCTTATTCTAAGGTAATGAAAATACGCCGATTCTTATTTTCAGGTGATCACACTCTAATGAAAACATACTTTGTATATTATCGCCATACTCTGCGATTAAATCTAAATCACACTGAACCTTTAGCTTTTGGTTAAGGTTAGGGAAAGATTGGGGCCATGGTTAAAAGAAACCAACACTGACTGTTGGTCACAGAGACGGGACGCCAACCCCGCTCTCAGACGCTTGGTGATGCAACAAACTAAGCACCAACACCTGCGTGGCACCATCCACTTTTATTATAACCGTGCTCTGCCAAGCTTGCTAGCTGAAACAGTGGTTGGGAGAGCTATCGTAATCCTGTGGCGTTAGCATGTTTACTGCTCCCTACAGTGTTACTGTGGTTAGCTTGCCTGCTACAGTAGTTTTACAGCCCGGCCGGCAAATAGTCACCAACCTTACAGCATCACCTTTTTTGCAAAGATGTGCGGATGAAATTCACTGTGAAATTCATTATTTACCTGTCGGCAAGAGGTTGCTCGTTAAAGGGGATGAAAATGACATGTACAGTATATATATATATATATATATATATATATGTTTTAAGCAAGGGAATGCAGGATCCTATATCAGTTTTTGAAATCCACGTGCTGCATTTACAAATTAAATTATATTTGACATGAAGTCTTTGTAGCACAAGCACATATTTGTCTTGGCTTTCTACGGAAATTTTTTGCATCCCCTCCCATGCTTAATCACTGAGGGAATTCCCGAAGTCCTTCAGGTAGTCCCACGGATCCTTAAGAGGACTCCTTGGTGTCCTCCAAAATCAGGAAGGAATTTCATTAAACTGTCACTAGCTTTTGTACAACAGCTGCTTAACGTCTGTCTTCCCACATAGTGCAAACAGTTCTGCAATTTAATAGCAGTACGAAACAATTCAAAATACCCTTTTGATTCCTGGAACAAAATCTGATCAAGTCGTGGTTTGAATCACGAGTCTGTGATCTGAAGAGAGATAAATACTGTGAGGTATTTCCAAAAATGTCACAAACTGGTGATAGCCATCTCTAGATCCATATCAACAAATACGGATGAGATGAAAACAATCATTAGATGGTTAAGAGTTCTTCCAGAAATGTCACAGACTGGTGTCCGCTGTCTTGATCTTTGGAGCGCTGACGGAGGTGGGTGGTGTTGCAGTGTCAGGCTGGGCGTCCCTGCAGAACAACACAGCGGGGTTTTTACAGGCCCACATTGCCACCTCCCCTCCCCCTCCTCCTTTTCCAGGACTTGAACTTGACAGCCGGCTGTTATTATTCACCCCTACGCGACTCGCGCAGCGGTCCCTTATCCTCTCTGCTTGGTTAAGCCGATTCTCACGGTTCTGGGTTTGGCTGGAGAGGTACGCAGCAATATTTCTGGTCCGATAGCCCTCCTCTCTGCTCCGCCCCAGTAACATACATATATTGGGGTTCCTCAGAGCGTAGATCAGAGGGTTGATAGCGCCGTTTGCCCAGGCTAGCCAGATGGCCACCGTGTCCATTGCAGGGTTGAGCGTGTAGTCCCCCATTGCTGTCACCAGCCCCATTAAACAATATGGCCCCCAACAAAAAATGATGAAAACAATCATAATCAGAACTGTGGTGGCTGTTCGCATTTCAGTGTAAAAGCGCATTAAGTATGCGTACGTGGTCACCGGCCTGACTCGGATTTCAGAGAGCCGAACTGTCTTACAGATGTTATAATGACAAAAACACATGAGGGAAAAGGGCAGCAAATAACACACAACAATAAGGCAGATGCTATAAGCCGTCCCCATGTGTGACGTCGCAGAGTGGAACACATACATACAGTGGTAGAAACCTCGCTCATGGATTTCTGTAGGTATTTGGACTAACAGATACCAAGGCAGAGAGAAAATGACTGCAGTTAACCACACCGCTATCAACAGCTGAGTTGCTTTCTGGCGCCCGATTTTAGCCTGTGGCTGTCTGACTATGGCGTAGTACCTGTCAAAGGAGATCAAAGTCATAGTCAGCGTGGAGATGATACCAAAGCAGGTGTTGAAAAAGCCATTGGCCACACAGAAACGATCCCCGAACATCCAGACGCCGTCCTTACTGAAGAGCATGACGAAGGAGAATGGCAGACACAGAACAGCTGTGAGGAAGTCAGACAACGACAGCGACATGATGAAAGCGTTGGTCACCGTTCGAAGCTGTCTGTGTTTGATGATGACGATGACAACTGCTGAGTTACCGAGGCTGGAGAGGAGGAAGATGGAGAGGAGTACCAGGGCCTGAGCTGCCACCGTGACGCCCTGCAGGACAGAGTTACTCTCAGCGGCTCTCAGCACGGGCGGCGTCGGCGCCTGATGGATATGGCTGTGCCCGCTCCCTCTTTGGTCTCTGAACGCCGATAGGTTTCCTATGGTTCCTACTGTGGCCTCTGTGGTCGCGGTCACTAAACTGGTGACTATGGAAACAACCCTAAAGAAGAAAAGTGGGAGAAATCATTGTACAGTCTTACATGTATCCAGACTATATGTGACATGTATATGTTCTTACAGCTACTGACAGCATTCCATAATTAGAGAAAATATTGAATGTTTTGCAATAAAAACTGTTTAAAGTACAGTACAGTAACTTAGCCAAATGAAATACAGCATAAAATAGGCTTATTATTATATTATAAATCATTTGATGAAAGAATACGTAAATAAGATTGTGACTGATGCAAGCTTTTGGTATTGGACAGTTCCTCAATACTCAGTTCTGCAGACGGTCAGTACCAAAAAAGGATCGAGGTTTGATACCCGGTCATATTTTTCATAGATATAGTATGGAAAGTGACCGCCTATGGGCCCTTTGGTAGCAGAACTATTTACAAATGTGAGTGGAAAGATGTGAAACTGCTTCTCGATCCGTGTGTGCGTAATGAGATCTGTAAATGTGTACGGAAATCACTAAATGTGTACTGAGATTTGTGAAGGTGCACAGGAATCTGCAAATGCGTGCATTCAGAATGTGTGTACGTATTGTAAATGTGACTAATCTGTAAATGCATACAATCTGTGAAGGTGTAGACAAATGTGTCCGTGGCCTGGACACATTGGCACTCATCAGCTACTTCTCTGGAAGCCCCAGATATCGGCATCACAGAAACAACCGACCCCATCGGTGTATCACCACGCCTAGTGGTAGTTCAGATATGACAATTCCTTTGACTGGAACCGAGAACACTGAAGCCGCTGTAAGTACAGATTTCACCTCCTATGTAAATGGAACCGTTGAGGATACTGGTACGCACATCATGCCAGATACAGGTTCCACTATTTCATTTATCAGTGAGGAGACCAAAATGTCAATTCCTTCTCTGGCAAAAAGACCCATAAAGACAATGTTCAACATCTCACAAGCTGTGACTGGCCAGAGTTTAGATACTTTGGGTATGGTAGACATCACCGTTAAGCTAGGGTCCCAAATGCTGCAACATGAAGTACAGGTCATGAGAAATGTCAGTCAAGGCTTCATATTAGGTTTTGACTTTCTCACCGCTCGCAGTGTTATTCTAGAGATGGGGAGAGGACTGTCCTATCTAGGTGATGAGGTCCTGCCCCTACTTAAGAAAAGTGACCTAGCACCTACTAGTTGCACAGCACAAATAATGGACAACACCACTGCCCCCCCGCTGTGGAATGATTTGCAAAGTTGCCTTAATTCCTCCTGTAACTGAGGAAGGCGTCCCAGGCAGCTATGGTGGAGATGGATGGTATTGCAGTTGCTCACACACGGTCTACTGCTGAAAAAGGTTGTAGTGTTACACACATCATAATTCCGTAGCGTCACCCCATGACGCTAGGATGCATATACCGCATATACATATGCAGTTAGGACAGTTTCTGAGATAATCCAGGATTCAGCCCCTGTATGTAATGTGTCCACCTGCCCAGCACAGCTATCCAGTCTTGCCAACTAATGGTATACAGCCAACCAAACTACCGTTTGATGTCACGTGTGGAAATCTGACAAATGCAGAGATGTCGGATCTACATAACTTGTGCTCATCTTACCAGGATGTCTTCAGTAAAACCAGCACGGACTTTGGTAATACAGACATCGTCAAACACAAAATCCACACAAACAATGCACCCCCAGTTAGGAAGCGGGCCGATCACATTTCCCCAAAAGTGCAAACATTGATTCAATCACATGTGGATGAGATGTTGGAAAAAGGAATGGTGGAAGTTAGTCCCAGCGGTGATGGTCAGGAAAATAAAATGGCACATGGGGGTTTTGTGTAGACTGCAGAGGCTTGGATGCAGTCACTGTAAAAGACGCACACCCTTTGCTGCTGGGCTGCGGCTTTGCGGAAGAGTGGTTTGTCCACCAATCGGGAAGCTCGGCGGTTCGATCCCGGCTTCCCCCAGCCCACACGTCGAAGTGTCCTTGAGCAAGATACTGAACCCCAAATTGCAATTTGTACTGATGGGCAGTTAGCTCCTGCCATCAGTGTATGAATGTGAATGAATGGGGTGAATGAGATATGTAGTGTGAAAGCGCTTTGAGTAGTCGGAAGACTAGAAAGGTGCTATACAGTCCATACAGTACAGTCCATTTACCATGTAGTCTTATAAGCAAGACTAAAACCTGACCCGAAAAACATTGCGAAAGTGAGAGACTGGCCTGTGTCCAAGCCACAGCCGCCTGTGGGCGAGTCGTCCACCAATCGTAAGGTCAGCGGTTCGATCCCGGCTTCCCCCACGTGTCGAAGTACCCTTGAGCAAGATACTGAACCCCAAATTGCTCCCGAAGCCGTGCCTTCGGTGTGTGTGAATGATTAGTTTAATTTGTACTGATGGGCAGTTAGCTCCTGCCATCAGTGTATGAATGTGTGTGTCTGGGTAAATGTGATATGTGGTGTGAAAGCGCTTTGAGTAGTCGGACGACTAGAAAGGCGCCATACAAGTACAGTCCATTTACATTAAAAACCCCACTAAAGTCAGAGCATTACTCAAGCTATGCTCTTATCACAGACGCTTCATTTATCAGTTTGCTAAAATGTCAGAGCCCTGGCATGCTCTCACGCAGAAAGGAAAGATCCTTTTATGGACTGAGATTGAACAGAGTGCATTTGAAAGCCTCCGCCATGTGTCATGTAACACTCCCATCCTCTCCTGTCCAGATTTCTCACGTGAGTTTCTGCTCTTCACAGATGCGTCCAGCACAGCCACTGGATGTGTTCTGTCACAGATGAATGCTGAAAACATGGAAAATGCCATTGCTTATGGCAGCCGCACTTTGATAAAAACGCAGAAACGTTGGCCCACATATGACAGGGAATTGTGGGCTATCATATGGGCCACCCGCAATTTTTTGCCAATATTTGACAGGCCACAAACCCCTCCTCTCGTTGAGGAAGATGGCTCTGGATTGTGATCCTACAGGTCGCAGGGCAAGGTGGGCTCTGGAAATTGATCCCTATGACTGGACAATTGAGTATAGACAGGGAAAAAAACCCGCCAACGCTGATTCTATGTCACATCGTCCTCTGACAGCTGTAGACGCCACCCCTGTGGTTGCAGCCAGCCGGGTGAGATGTGCTTCCATTCCCCCTCAAACAGACCCAGCAGAGTCTTCATCAGATCTTGTAGCTACACCCATGGACTGGGTGTTGTCTGAACATATGCCACCATTCTTAAACATCAAGGCTGCCTCACCTGAAATGGACAGAGTTTCTCTTGTGTCGCAAAGTCAGGCCTCCTCCTCGCCACGTGAACTTGTTTTACAAATTGTAGCCCCTGGTAGTTTGCTGAAGGCGTTTCAAACTTTGCATGGACGTTCACTCTCTGGTCATTTCGGCGCACAAAAGACATGACAAGCGGCACGAGTCAGATGCTACTGGCCTCACACGACACGTGACATTACTCAGTGGTGTCTGGAATCCACAGCCCGTGAAGCACGACAACCACCAACACCAAGCCAACAGGCCCCTATGCAAAACATAATCACATCCAGGCCTTTTGAGAAAACTGCAGCAGACCTGACTGAGTTGCCACTCACATGCCGTGGAAATCGATACGTACTGGACTATTTTACTATAGTACCTCAACTTGTATGCACTCCCTGACCAACGAGCAACCACTGCGGCTAAATGTTTGTTCGAAGATTACATCAGCCACCGTGGTGTGCCTCAAAGTTTGCACACTCACCAAGGCTGTCAGTTTGATTCAGATCTTATTATTCACTGTATTAAAGAGACAGTGTGCTGCTTTTCACTTGGTTGCACATAACCTTGAAGTACCACCTGTGCTCAACAAAAGCACTACTGTGATCGTCAGATGAAACACACGGCCTACGAGCCCGGTGATTTAGTGGTGGTTGACCTTCCTGCCCTTGCTAGACAAACGCCGTCGCCTAAGTGGACTGGCCCTTTCAAAGTGTTGCCACGGTTAGACTCAGGCACAAGTGACAAGGGAGTAGACTATGAACTTTTGAAACAGTGGGATCCTTGAGCTAAGCCTAAGGTCGATCACTATAACCGCGGAAAACCTTATCGCTCCGCTTGGTCAGCGGAAAGACTTCCACACTCACCTTCAGTGCTGGCTGCACCTGCGAACAGCCCAGGTTCCTCACCGCTTACTGCACTCTCAGGCTCCAGAACTCATGCTTACTTGGGCGCTCTGTGACTCCCACTGGGCCTGTCACTAACGCTCCTCCTCTAACTCAGGGGGCTACCACAACACAGTTGTGTGGGAGACAACACGGCAGCAACGGGATCCCCCAGTGAACGGCCTCCTGTAGTCCAGCCTTTTGCAGGAGTAAGGACCAAATCGGGACGTTGTGTGCGCCCCCCCCCCAGTGCGTTACAGGACTGTTGAGTGAACTGTTGCTCATTTCTGATGCTGGATTAACAGAATGCAAATAGGGACTGTGAGAGATTGTTGTGGACATCCGCCCGGAAAGAAAAGAAAAAAAGGTGGATCCTGTTCTGCTATTGATTGTTATGTTACTCCTGTTATCTTACCTTCACCTGTTCGTATTGGTGTTGAATGTAAGTTCAGCTGAAGCGAGGACCCTTTTTTGTAAAGGGGGGGAGGGGGGAGATGTGTAAGAGTCCACTTGTGTGAACTAAACATAATTGTGAAAACGGACTGAGTTATTCCTTGCCACACACGTTCGCGTCGCACTACTTTGCAGCCTAGCGCAAAGATGCTCTTTGAATTCTTCCGTTAAGGTTTTATTTATAGGTTGACCAATCAGCAGCAAGTGATGTCGATACGGATGCTGCAGTAATCGGCTGCTAGGAGAAGTGAATGTTTTTCACATCAATCAAAGGAACATGCACATTTAAGATTTGCTATTTCTGTAAGTCATCCTGAACAACCCATACCAGCCATACTAATAGCCACTTTTAGGTCACAATTTTTCATGGATGTAGTTAGGTAGCTAGCTATCTACGTGGGAAGATGACATCCTGTTTCTTAATCCTGCCTACAAAGCTAAGATTGGCTAACTGTTTCTCACAACCAGCTCCTTCACTTACTACGGGACAAAAACTTGACAGCGTTTGAAACCCTGAATTACTTGCAAATCCAAAAATATGTTTTTTTATTGTCCGAGTTCAAGAGGCTAGGATAGCCATAGGTCTTAACGCAGATGTTGCATAAAAGAGAAAAGGTCTAAATTTGTCTACCAATTAGTGGAGGTACACCTTGGTGTCCATTCGGAAATGAAACGTGCAGGAATAGAAATGGTGTGGCTGGGAAAGGGTGGGTTATTTAAAAAATAAAATATTGAAAATGGAGGTTACTATGTTATCCCACATAGTGTGAGTAAAGCATTCAATCTCACGCCTCTCACTGTGTATTCTGCAGGGAATCTGGCATTACATTTGATGTTCACACTGATGGCTTGGCACCCTATGTCACCACAAAACGCCGCTGGAGCCGGCAGTCCCAGAGCTTCGGGAGCATGCCGGAGATAATAGATGTTCATTGTTTCGAGTCCCGAGGGAGCTGTTTTCGGGGGTTTGTAACCACACCACTGATGCTCTGGGGCTGATCTCTCCAAGGCCATCGGTCTACTCTACGTTTGAGACATGAAATCTATTCTGCTTGCTATTTGGATCTCTGCTGAAATTAGTTAGTTACTCTCTTTTGGACTGCATATTTTGTCAGCTATAGGTCACAGTAGCTCCTGGAAGGATTGTATGGGTGGCGCAGGTGCCTCGTTGTTGCAATTCCTTCTGCTAGGTTGAATGGAATTCGTGGATAATTTACTTCCCTCAAATAGTTCAACCAGTTGCTACATTCTAGAGGCACTCGCGTGCAAATTTAGACAGGGCGGCTTCATTTTCAAAGCAGACAGGAACGATGGAAAGGTGCATGGACAGAGTGCATTACCTTGGCACAACGGGTGAGCCAGTGCCCAGCTGGTTGGTGAGGCTGGGACCGGAGGTGTCAGCTGTGCAGTTACTGCCGCTGCTGCCACGCAGGGCTGCGCCAACAGCCAGATCCATCGGAGAAGCGCAAAAAGCAACACAACAAAAGACATCCCTCGTCTCACGCACATCGAGTCCGTCTGCGTTGGTGTCCCGGATTCAAACGCAGCCGCCGAGAAGTCCTTCTCGTCCATTTGCAGTTTTCTAGTTTCATTATCTCCAAATCCATCGACAGAAGAAAGGAAAAGACAAGGGGAAGTCAAATCTGTGTTCATAGGTCAACACTGATTTTTTAGGTTTTTTTTGTAAGTGAATAATGGCAGAGTAAAACAAACATGATTAAGATGAAAAGATATAGCATAACACCTGACCCTTTTATATACACTTTTGAAAACAGTCATTTTCCCTGCAAGAACATTATATGTAATGTCGATTATGCTTCACTGATGAAGAGCAGCTCCTGGCTCGGCATTAAAATTGGTCCCGTCTAGATGGTAACTCTGGATTTGCGGAAACCCTCGCGAGGTTTAGGCAACAATAGGTTTAGGCACGCGTACAAATCTCGCGAGAGTTTCATAAACATCCAGGGTTAAAGTGTTTTAACGCGCTCGCTAAATTAGCACACGTGCCTGGCGATTCGGTTGTGAAACGTGGCGGATTTATACCCTCGCTGCGTGTGTTCCCTCAGCCACTTTGTTACAATCTGGCCGCAGCACCACCAGCAGCAGCATCAGCAGCCTCCACACAAACGAGACGCGCCTCTCTTTCGGTCATTTCGGTCCAGACCTTGTTTTCATGATGTTTCCGCTCTGCATGTAGAGCCTGTAGGCGTTTTCCTCCCGACGTGTCAGACGCAGACGGCCGGCTGCGTAACGTTACAGGACAGCTACCAGCCTCTGTAGCCGCAGCTCGTGTCTCTCTCTCTCTCTCTCTCTCTCTCTGTCAGTCTCTTTCCGGGGTCTCTCGACCTGCCAACAATCCCGCGCACATCCCCCTCCCCTCTCTCGTTTTCCATATAAACGTGCACAGAGCGTCGTGTGACGTCGAACACAGTTGCTATAGTAACTGGTGATCGATTTCGCGTCGCCCCTGTAAAAATGACGCATATTAACCCTCAACTCACCGGATGTACAAAATACGATGCTTCATCGCTGGTCAGGACAAACCAAAGGTTGATGATCAAAAAATGCACCAAGGTGTGTTTCCGAAGCTTACAGTTATTAATTCAAGTGTTCTTATTAACTTGGTGTATGATAAAATGCTGTTCGTAAAGAGTGATGTACTATTTTTAGTACTAATTTTTCATTAGTACAAAGCAAATTTCACGTGTCCGTGTTGACCAACGTGACATTTGCATCTAAAATATCACCAAATAAGATGTGTGTTAAGATATTATTTAAATGTATTTTCAGGATAATATGTGTCCCTGCGTGCATTAGTTATATTTATTAAAGTAAACCCTATTTTTTGGTAAATATGTTATGACTTGTGTGCGTCCTTCAGTTTGACTTACCACCCCGTCACACGAAGTTGTTTTATCTAAATTTAAATAATGCACTGTTGCTTTAAATGACATCACAACGCTGAAGTGACATCATTTGAGCCTCATGCCATTCTTTTACATTGTTTATTTCTTGCTGTTCCATGTTGAGCTCAAATCAACCACCCCGTTACGCAAAACCTTTTTTTATACATTTTCTAACATTATTAATGCAAAAAAAATGTTATTAGCGGCCATTTTGGGATGAAATGTACCACCCGTCACGTTTTATTGTGACATGATGGTAAGGGATGTGCTGGGGTTGTTACATTTGATAAGAATGTTGTGCCTGAGGTGGGAAAATAGGTTGTTGTTTTTTTTTATACATTGTAGCATTTTTCAGCTTTTTTGGTTCCTTTTCACACCGCTTTGGTCCGAACCAGCTGAAACGAACCAAAATGCGGTCACATGACGACATCCACATCACTCATTGGCCGTATTTCCTGAACTGCTTTTCGACTGGTCAGAATTTACGTGCGGGAAAATTCCAACATGAAGAGGAAAAGCCAGCAAACAACACAGCGTCAACATGACTATGGAGAGACGACTGCGCGGGCTGGTTTTGTCCCCCGCTATAATCTGTTACACTGTTTGTGTCCACCACAATTAGAAAACAATACATTTCTATAATGACGCGCGGATGCAGCTTGAAAACAACACTCTAATGCTGACTATGGCAGCTGGTTTAGTCCAAAAATGTACGCTGATTGCAGCGTCATCTGAGCGTCAGATTTAATTGGCATTAATTAATTGGCATGAATCCAGGGAGGCGCGGGAGTTCATGTTAAAAAAGTCATTGAGGGCACAGATCAGAATACTGATGACTTTTTTAAGAGAAGCAGGGGTTTGTTAGGTGTTGTAAAGGGCAATAAGTAGAGTATAGAAGAACAGAGCTAGGTAGTTTGGAAAATGAAATAGTCTCTCTCTCTCTCTCTTATGGTATGAAGGCGTGAGAATGAGGGAAGGGGTCAACTGAATGAATAGATAACGAGGGTAAGGAGAAGTAGAGCCACACTCCGGAGCAGAAGGTGGCGGTAATCAGCTGGATGCCAACGGCCGTTAAACAAGAAAAAGAAGAAGAAGAAGAAGACGACGACGAACCACGCATCCGGTTTCGGTGCCAAATGAAAACACGGTAGCGCTGAGGCGAGGAAAGCTTGTTTTACCACTACGTGGACCACCATGGGTAAGTTAAAAGGAGCTTCTCATTCACACCGATGACAGTTAGCGTGTTAAGACATCGTTGACCACCGCGTCGCACGTAACAGCGCGGTGTTGCTAGGCAGCCAGCTCGGTGTGCGCTAACGTTAGCTAACGTTAACAACATCCCGCGATTCTGCGGGAGAGACGTCTCGGTAGTTAAATAAACCCACGGCTGTATTTGCGGCAGTTTAAACGGCGACCAATGGAAGTCTCTTCGAAACGGGTTTGTGGTCGCGTTAGGCCTCGAGCCAACGTGTGCGAGATGCCTCTTTTCCACAAAGCTCCTCGTTTGCAACAGCGACATTAACGAGCTAACGTTAGATAGCCGTCGCATTTGTTGGCAGTAAACGGAGAGGCCGCCCTTTACTACAGGCAACACCTCATGGCTGCTAGAGCTGGCCTGTCGGTATTATACAGCGCAATAGTGGTGTGCGGATCGATACTGAAATATCGATACGTCCGATACCAGGTAGTCACGTTCTAGAATCGATTCTCATTTTAAAATATCGATATTTTAGTAACTGGGGGTAAACTTAGTGAAAAGTAACTATACTGTCTTTTCTAAATGATCCGGTTGGTAGGAGCTGCTTCTTAAGTGATGCTACAATAAATAGCTGCATGAGTTCAGCTTGGAGTAACATGTGTGTCCCTAAGATCAGTTCAATAAGCTTAGGTTAGGCTGCGTGTAAAGTAGATAATTTAAAGTGCATGGCATAGGCCAGGTGTCATTAGAACATACAGATTACTTGCAATAAAACCGACATTGTGTGCTTTAAAAAATATAAATACCACTGAAAATGATTGAAACAATGGCTAGATAATAACATTTAATATTTTTCAGGAAAATCTGAGGAAAGTTTGAAAGTATTTCAGGGGAGCCTGATTATAATATTACTAAACAAAAGTTTGGGTGTTTGTGTTAAAATGTTCAGAAAGTAATTAAAGATATAGCATGTTCAGATGCTGTCATTTGCCGTTAGGGCTGTAACGATACACCAAACCCACGATTCGGTTCGTATCAAGATTTTTGACCCACGGTACGATACAAACCTCGATTGGGGGGGGGGGGCTTTGACAAGACAGTTCAAAAGATATTTTGAGGGGAAAAAACATAAATTTATTAAATAACATTTGAAAAACCTGTATAAACTGAACACCAAATAACAATATTAACTATGCAAATTATTAACAAAATACCTAAGTAAATTAAACTATATAGCCAAAGCCAAACACTTCTGTTTTCTTTGTAATAAAATGCTGTTGAAAAACAAACAGAACTAAAGTCCATAGTGGAGATGATTCGAGCATTTTGAAAATTCTTCTTCAATCAATCTTACATTTACAAAGAAAAATGGTTAATGTTTTTTCGCACTGAGGTAACTGAGGCTTACTGTCTGTGTGCTAAACCACAAATCAAGTAAGTAAACATTAAATAAATTAACAACTTCTTTCTCTTAAGAAACATATAATACTTATAGTAATTTAAAAGTGTGGTTGCATTGGATCTGGACAGGAAGGATAATTCTGGGAGTTGGAAGGGGTGTGTCGCGATTCTGCCTTCTCACATCGCGATACAGGTTCGTGGACCTGCGTATTTCGATTTCATATCCCATATCGTTACAGCCCTATTTACCGTGTAACCTTTCAGTTTTGGTTTTCTTTCATGATAATTCTTCATACTTAAACAATAAGAACAATTAGTCTAATGTCTTAAATTCATTATGAACCTATCATTTGAAATAGGCCTACACTACATCCTTCCATCCATCCATCCATCTTCTGCCGCTTATCCGGGGCCGGGTCGCGGGCCTACCTACACTACATTTGATTTTCCAAACACGTTAAGTTTTTGTTCAAAGTATCGGATCGGTATCGCCGATACCAGGCTTTATTTTACTTTTGGTATTTGGTATCGGATCGGAAAGGAAATCAGTGGTATCGCGCATCACTACAGCGCATTCACCGCTAATACTACAAATCCCATAATGCTCTACTGCTGCTTTGGCGCGTCAGTCAGGACAGGACCCAGAAACGCCCTGTTTTCTGTGACAGTAGTCATAGCGACCTCATGCTACAACTGTCACCGTGCCACCCCCTGGCGCGAAGAAAGGCAGAAAACGGGAGCTTTGTGGACAGGTGGAAGGTGGAATATCTGTCTACATATGCAAAGACAGAAGTTTGTCTTGTAAGTGGCGCCAACATGGCTATAACTAAGGAGTACAACATTAGAAACACCTGTTTGGGTCCATATTAAAAGGTTAATGTGTTCAATGTTGGCCCGCGACTTTGTTCGAGTTTTAAATTTTGGCCCACTGTGTATTTGAGTTTGAACCCCCCCCCCCCGCGATCTAGAAGAAAGCGATTGTGCTGTCAAATGGCTGTTTGCCTGCGCTGACTCTCCATACGTGGTGTTTGTGTTGTCGTTGCAGCTGTGGCTATGAGCCTCACGTGTCCGGGCCTGTACTGTGGCAGGATGATGGTTAACGGGTCAGTGGAGGGAGAGTGTGGCGTGAGTACTGAACATCAGATTTGCGTCTGACTGCTGGTGAATAAGTGTGGGACTCTAGGGCATTGCCTGTCATCCATCTATGCTCTCTCTATATATATGTGTGTGTGTGTGTGGACTTTGGTAAGATGTAGGGTTCTGTAGACAGGAAAGTATCTCTAAAATTTGTAAGAACAATATTAAAGCAACGTACTTGTGCACAATTTACCGTATAAATGAATATTGGCCATATTGTTACAGAATATCTTTCTTCAGTACAAGTGCACTCTCCCCGGCCACTTTATTAAGTACATCTGTCCACTCTAACCAGACTAACACAGGGATGTAGGATTAGAGCTGGGCTTTCTGTTGCCTATATCATTCCCGAGCAATCTGGCACTCTAACCCAACACACCAGCTCTGCCAGAAGTTCTTACACGCTTTCAGTTTTTGTTGATGCCGTCAGAAAGGTGAAGAATCTACTTTATAGTTATTATGGAGGTCGCAGTTGGTGATGACGTTGTTCTGGAGTGTTATATTATGTATGTAAATGCGAATAAAGTAGATTCATCACCTTTCTGACGGTGGCAACAAAACGTGTGCAAGAATTTCTGACAGAGCTGGTGTGTTGGGTTGGAGTGCCACATTGCCCTGGCATGGGGCAGGCAACAGAAAGCCCAGCCCTAATCCTACATCCCTGTGTTAGCCTGAAAGGGCACTTCTGAAGGAGAGTAAGATTTACACAACCCAAGTGACTACTTCCTGAAAGCAGGTGAGTTTTTCCAAGGAACACATACGGTTATATGCGCTGGCACATGTGAATGCAACGCTAAAGAAGGTACAGAAAATGAAAACCTTATGAAGTTTATAATCCTGGTCCTTGCAGTGAAATAAATGCGTTGTGCTGAGTAGGTTAGATTCTGGTTTAGATTAGGGAGCCATAAGACGGGAATGAGGGGAGAGTGGACACATTAGAGTGTGTGCTTGCAGTGACTTCCTGGGGGCTATTGCTAATCCCAGCCATCTTTGTCTGTCCTGCCAGGTTTGTCCTCGCGGAGAGCGGGCCAACATCCAGAAGGTGTGTGAAGGCTGCACTGAGTCCCCTGAGCTCTACGACTGGCTCTACCTGGGTTTCATGGCCATGTTGCCACTAGTGCTGCACTGGTTCTTCATCGAGTGGTACTCTGGAAAGAAGAGGTGAGCTCACACACACACACACACACACACACACACACACACACACACACACACTCGCTCGCTCTCTGCTTTCACAAGGTAACGGACAACCCAGTCATTATCACAAAATATGGCTTAACAGGGTGAAACGAGACCCCCGGTGTATATTTGCTAGCTTGCAGACAGAAGTCATAGAGCTCGTTTGAAACGATCGCCGCACAATGCGTGCCGGTTGGATTTGTGTCCGACTCGATCCCGACTTGCGCTGACGCTCTTAGTTTTGACCACGAACACCCCGTTATTGGAGAAAATCCAAATTTTCTGTGTAACCGTAAAATTGAAAGTTAGTCTCATGTGGTTGCGGCTTCTTTTCTTGAACCTTGTAGCCGTGTGACGCGCTGGCTTGCTATAAACTGACGCTGAGATCCAGGACGCCTTTTGTTGTGCGTTTATTTCGACACACCGCTGTCACAGCGGCGAATACGCTGAATCATAAGGTAGAATATCGCAGCGTTGCGCGGCGGTCAATAAAATGATGGCTACCCAACTGTGCCGCTATCCCGCCCTCCCCAGGTGAGTGCACGCCTCTTAATACCCAAGCACACGCCCCCACACACACACACACACCTATGCCCAAGTGACCCCCCCCCGCCTCGCTGCACCGGGGCAACAGTCACACTCACATAGTGCTCTTATTAACTTAGGTCTCATTCACATGTTGTGCAGTGTCGGTTTAATCTGTCTATTAATATTAATAATAATAATAATAAAGGTTATATAGCACTTATCTAAACGAGTGCTTTACAAGGCAGACATAAAAAGGATAGACTATAGGGTGGCCCTAACGATGAATTTTTATCGATTAATCTAAAGATTATTTTAATATAACAATTAATTTGCCCAAAATAAATGTCAAACACTTGTCTCGTTAATATTTCAATAATTATTCAATCGTTATATCTTAAAAACACACAAATGTAACAAGAAACCATCTTCTTGGAAAAGTATGGGGAACACTTCTGCTTTAACTTTAACAAGAACACACATACGCGGTGTCTTCGCTAACAATTATCTGAACGTGGTCTGCAAACTGCAGGCAGCCGACAGGTGGATCTAACAGCACCCCCCCACCCCCCCACCCCAATGATCAATCAGAAACGGACAAAAATGTTTTATAAATTGAAATATTGTGTTTTGCATTGGAAATAGAAACTATTTACAGTAAAGATATCCTTAAGTTGAAGGGAATAATCTCAAATTCCAATGGGCTACAGCTGCATTAAATGTCAATCCAACAACACCAGTAGAACAACATCCCGCCCCCGAGCCCTGATGTCCTCACCCACAGTAAATTCCACTTTGCATGGGCAGATTTTGCAGCCAGTGCTATGAACACCGCAGTGAGTGCAACAAGCAACATCGGGCTTCAGAAATGAAACAACAGCCACTTTAAATCCGAAATAAAACACCACCAAAGCCAAATAAACAATTTAATCTCCACAACGGCTGCAGCCACAAACACATGCGTCAAAGCAAAGCGAGCTGTGCGGTTTTTAAATGGAACCTTTTTTAACCTATGCTGAGGTACAATAATTTTTTACCCTGAATAATAACGAGGTAGAAGAAATATCCATCGTGTTGTTTGTGCTTTCTCGAATAACTCTACAAATACCAGTTAGGCCAGTAAGGCACCTTCAGTAAACCAGGCTTATTCCCAGCAAACTGTGTTTCATAAAGCAGGTTTAGGCTATTTGAGTCATTTTAAATTTCATGTAAAAAAAAAAGAAATAAACCCAACATTACTCGAGGAACGTACAGGCTGAAGTGTTTGAACTATATTACTCCTAATCCAACTAATGGTGTCTAACAACGTAATTATTTTGCTTTCTTTCTAAAATCACTGACCTGGCTGTGGTCACATTTGAGAAATAAAAGTTGTTTAGTGTCACGGTGCGTCATCTTGTACAGTAATTATACAACACAAAGAGAATTCACATCACTGCCATGGGACTTGAACCTGCGACGCCGTGACGACAGCGGAGCGCTACCACAGACGGCGCTGTGGTGGGAGTTGCCCCATTTTTAATTAGCTGCTTTTATGGCATCGGTTTTTTCTGTTTTTTGCTGTGATACGTCCATTTTCGTGATAAAGAATCCCTCTTCTGTTGTCCTGTCTGTCGTTGTGCTTTCAGTTCCAGTGCTCTGCTGCAGCACATCACAGCCATGTTGGAGTGCAGTGCGTCCGCTGTGGTCACCTTGCTGGTCACGGAGCCGGTGGGCATGCTCAGTATCCGGTCCTGTCGAGTCCAGATGCTGTCAGACTGGTACACCATGCTGTACAACCCCAGTCCAGACTACGTCAACACATTACATTGCACCCAGGAGGCCGTCTACCCACTGTAAGTACTGACCACGAGGGCTTTCGAAAAACCGTGGGCAACAATCGTTTCTTCAACAATCCAAGACAAAAAATGCATTCCTGGCAGTGCGGAGATCTCGTCTACTCAGCAAATAAAATACTCCGGACGTGCAGTAGTTCTAGTTGGAGTTCTTTGTGTTGTCATGGACACAACAGTTACAGTGAAGCCGTTGTAAATGTAAGATGTCAGGCTCCCTCCAACTGTGCTGTTACAGATTTATATGCAAAAAAATATATAGAAAGAACAAAATTTAATTAGAATCTGAAGACATTCAAATATCGCAGCAGCTGAAGTACAGTATATGAATAAAATACAGACGGATCTCTGTAAAAGTGAATTTTTGTTTTGTTTCCGTAATCATTCGTTCTAGCTTCCCACTGTGCATCGATTTATACGTCCGTTTTCTCCAAAATAATCAAATGTTATTTAATGTGCTCTTATTTCTCTGAGGGATGGATACCGCAACCCGGTATTAAACGGCTAAGTTATTAAAGACCGTGGTATTGATGAGCGCCGGTTCTTTTCTGTGTAACGTTAGTTTTTAATGATTTGGTGTAACTTATCATCAGCTCTCTGTGTCGGGGCTGAGCACTATCGTCGTAGGGACCCGTCATTGACATAACGCATTCCCTAACCCTCACCATTGCAACGAAATGCCTAACCCTAACCTAACTGTAACATTTACCCTCAAACCAAGTCTTAACCCTCAAAAAGCCCTTTAAACTTGTGGGCTCCAGCATTTTGGCCCCGCAAAGGAGGTCGGGCCCCCACAAGTATAGTGGGCTCCTGGTTTTTGGGCCCCATAAATGTAGTAAAACAAGAGCGTACACACACTCATGGAGCGAACAGCAGAGCAGAGAGGCCGCCGTGCAGACGGTGGCGTGAACCAGGGGATGTGTAGAGAACTCGGAAGGTCGCTCGCGTTGACGACAGCGACGCTCGTTACCGTAAGAACGTGCAAACAGCCAATACTTCATCAGTGCACCTCATTCAACAAGCATAAACGTGAAGCGCAGGAAGCCATATTTGCATCTGCCCTGTCCGCAGTCTCCCATCCACTGCCGCTCCGTTTTACACGAGCGCAGCGCGCTAGCTCTGCTCAAAGCGTATAGTGAAACGAAACCTCTCTGTTTGTAGTCTAGCTCTTCATCTTAGTTTGTCACGCATCTTAAAATTCCTGTGAAGTGAGCTGCTGGCTCCTCCGCCCTCGAACCAGCCAACTGACCGGCAGTGACTTGCAGAGGACAGGAGGGACGGAGTTCTTCATTCGTCCTAAACTTCGCTCAGTATTTGGATACTTCAGCAAAACCCATTTATTTTATTGACACTTTAGATTTGTTTCCAGTGAGACATTGAGTGTAAATAGTGACTGTGCTGTCGCGAACTTTTAAACAACATTTAATTATATTTAAAATATTCTATTCCGAGAATCTTAAAGCAATTATTTAGTAACGAAAACGAACCGACGAGAGTAGCAGTGTACTGGACAGCAGTGAAAATAGGTTTATTCAAAAACAAATGCTCTCACCAGTACGTCCGCAGTAAGTAAGCAGGTGCAGCCAGCGCAGTGGAATGTGTTTGTACAGTACAAGTACGGCAGTAAAGTGACATCCATGTATCAGTGCAGGGTGGGCAGAGTGGCCTGCGGGACGAAGCGGGTCCCTGAGCCTGGTGGTGCGGGGCCGCGGGCCGCAGTGCCGGCACAAGGCGAAACAGTCGCACATTAGAATAGCATATTTTCATGATGCCAGAAGGTCCTTTCCTAGGTGTATTGCCCTAGGTGACGTGCGACGCGATGTGGAGGGGAATCTGTGGCCAAATGCAGAAGGCCGAGTGGCTTGGCATTCCTGTCGTGTCTGTGGATGCTGCCGAGGAAAACGGAGAGAGAAAAATATACTGAAGCATGCGGCTGTTCTGTCTGATTCATCGCGGGGACATACAGTGCAGTGGATTCTAAACAGTGGAGAGGTGTCCTTGTTTTACAGAAGAAAGCATTGTATAATGCTCCCTGTTGCTGTTGTTTTTTAGGACATTGCTTTATGATTATGACAACGTGTGTGTGTGTTGGCTGACAGCCGTTGCTACTGTTGTGGAAGGAAGAGCTGATTTGAGTCATGAACGAGGTGTTTTGGTAGTTTTTAGTGCGTTTTGGGCGTGAAGTTAACTGCTGAAAGTTGCTTAGGAGAACTGTGTGAATGAGTTGTAATAAAAAGGGACCTGAGCATTGAGAAATGTGTCCTAGCGATTGTTTGATTTGGGGGTATTTTCACCATATTCTGTACTTTCTAATATCTTCCATCCCTTTAAAATAAAGCTGGATGTGAGCTCTTGGTTTGTCTTGTATTATGTGTCATTTCACTGTTACTGACAGTTAATATCTTCCACTTTATTGTGGTTTGCTGAATATTCTCGCTGCAAAGCCTTTGACTGACTTGACTCTGTTGGTTTCGTCTTCCTCAGCTACACCATCGTGTTGATCTACTATGCGTTCTGCTTGGTGCTGATGATGCTGCTGCGTCCCCTGTTGGTGAAGAAGATAGCGTGCGGCCTGGGCAAATCTGATCGCTTCAAGAGCATCTACGCCGCGCTGTACTTCTTCCCCATACTCACTGTGCTGCAGGCTGTGGGAGGAGGACTCCTCTGTGAGTATTAAGGAGCGGCTACCAGTGTTGGACAGCTGTTTCCTAAGTCCGTAAGGAGCTTCTGTGGCCAGATTACAGTTTGAATGACAAATGCCTTATTGTGTAGGCTGTGAGTGACTGTGTGTGTGTGTGTGTGTGTTTCAGACTATGCGTTTCCCTACATCATACTGGTCCTGTCTCTGGTCACACTGGCTGTTTACATGTCTGCCTCTGAGATACAGGTAACCACGCTCGCTGCGCTGTGTGTGTGTGTGTGAGTGGGTGCGCTCTTGTACAGCCATCTTTGTGAGGACCAGTTTGCGTGTTAGACCTTGGGAGTGAGGACATTTTGTAAGGCACTTAGTTGTGATGGTTAGAGTTGGGGGCTGGGGAATGCACTATGTCAATGAGAGTCCTCACAAGTATAGCTATAAAAACGTGTGTGTTTGGAACATGTAGCAACATTCTTTACGGCCTGTCACTTTTAAAGCTCGGGTAGCTAAGTTTGAGAAACTAGCAAGAAGTCCCACCCCCTCCCTTCAGAGCTCCTTCCAAAGCCACGCCCCCCAAAACACGCGGCGGCGCCTACAAAAACGCACAGATGAGCTACACGTTAGCTACAATGTAAGGTAGGTAGCTGCGTTGGCTAGCGGCGCGTACGTCACGACAGTAACAAAAAGCCAGACTACCTGTCCGGCAGAAATAAAGCCACCATGGTGGCCCTTTTCGGCCCCTTGAGGTCCCTCCGTTGTCGCCATTGTTGAAAAGCCGCGCCGACATTGACTCTGCTCGGACCTCCTGCTTTATCCAAAGTGTTTTCGGTCTTCCTGTTTGTGCCCTGTCTGCCGACTGCAGGCGCAGGCAGAGGTGGTGCTGGCTGCTCTTCCTCTGTCCTCGGCCCTTCCTCCTCGGTCGCTTACGGTGCCCGGCGTCGTCCGGTACGAGAGGGGCCGGCTGGGCGCACGCACGCGGGCGGAGCACGTGGCAGCAGGGCAGGTAGCCATGGTAGCGCGGTAGAGTGGCGGTAACCCGGCCAATCATTGCAATGATTGACTCAGCGTTTTCTCTTTCTTTAAATTGTGGCGCGTCACCGGCTCTCCCTCTCCTTTCTTCCTCGCCTTCACGAGCCCGTTACCGAAACACTAAATGATTTCATTCAGCACGGCTACGCCAACTGCTGACTCCTCGCGCCTCCTGACCGGAGGCAGGCGGTCAACAGCTGCCGGACTAAAAGCAAGGCGAAAACTGACATCCATAGAAACGTCCGGTCTCAACTCGAGCCGGACCATCCGCAGAGGAATTCCATGCGCTATGATCCGCTACAGTTAAGACACCGTACGAGATGGCGTTTTCCTGTGATCAGCGACTAGAAAACATCTCCCTTTCGCATATTTATACTGAATATCAACCGATAGCCGTTTTTCGCTAATTTAAATGCATATTCACACAGTCAATTTATAATAGTTTTCTTGATTTTTAATAAACACTGAAGACGTCTACAATAATTGTGGTGGCACGCTCCAGACTCCATAGTGGTAACCCTGGAATTTCCCGGTTAATAAGGGTTTAGTTTTATCCTCGCTGTTAGGGAACGTGAATTGGAAGCACCCACAGAGCTAAGTTGTTTCAGGGAAAATGCAGGACTTAACCAGTGATGTCAAAGTGATTTCCTCCCCAAAACTGTGCTTCCCTTGGTGGCATTTGTCTTCACATTATTGCAGGGAAATTTGTTTTTGTATCCCCAGCATTACTGACAGTTCAGTGTTTAAGAAGCATTTCACTGTGTGTGTGTGTGTGTGTGTGTGTGTAGCTGCTCTTGCATTAGTCATTCTAACCTGCCTACCCTCTCTGTCGCCCTCCACCACCGCAGTCCTTTAAGAACCTGGTTGCTAAGAAGAAGCGTCTGGTAGTGCTGTTCAGCCACTGGCTGCTCCACGCGTACGGCATCATCTCCATCTCCCGACTGGACAAGCTGGAGCAGGACCTGCCGCTGCTGGCCCTCGTGCCCGGCCCCGCCCTCTTCTACATAGCCACAGCCCGGTTCACTGAGCCAAGCCGCATCCTGTCTGAGGGCGGCAACGGACACTAAGTGCATCTGCGGACGCATCCAACACCGACAGCGTTTCACTAACCGCCACAGTCGACGCTTTCACCCTCTAGTGCCGAGCCGTCAGAAGCCCGACAGCAGCGTGTTACGGCGTAGTCCGGCGGGTTGGAATGGGGTTCCGTTTCTGAGCTAATGTGATCAGCCTTGCTCTACCAGTTAATGGCCATGTAGTGACCACCATTTAAAACTGGTGTGCGAGTACATTAACAGTTTTATTTTTTTTATGAATGTACTTCCATTTCATGATAAATGATGTTTCCGGATCGGCTCACACAGCTGAATGCCATCTTATTTGAACAGTTTAAACACAGAAATCTTCCTATGGGTGTGTGTGAAGACTATAGCCAAGTTGAGAACTGCCCGCTGAACGTGTAACGCGAGCGCGGTTGCTTCTCCGTAGATTCATATAATCTCTACATGTAATGACAAGTGCAATAGTCCCAAACACACGCAGATTCCATTTACAGTGATACAACCACGGAGCAGAAAAAGAGGCTGCCGGCAGACAGCGTTTGGTGTTTCAGTTTGATAAATGAGCTGAACAATTCGTTGATTATTGGTACATTTTCTTGTTCGGATCCGGTTCTCCAACAGCAGGATTTGAACTACGGCCGCGGCGTGCGGACGCAAGCAGCTCCCTCGAACTTCCATCTCGTCTTTTGCAAATGCACTATTCCCGCCTCACCTGCCTGACTTCTATCTATTCGACATCATCCCAAAGTGTGCTGAGAGCTGTGCTATCGTTGTTTGTGTTTGTGCGTCCTGTACATTTCCTTGTAAATAGAATAAATGTTGTGAATGCGGAGGGATGGTGGCCTGGTTGCTCGGGCGAGGAGCTTCTCCTCGTGTATGTGACAGAAGAACGCCGCAGCCTCGCGCAGCCCGGTTTGCGTAAACGGCTGAGCGTCCATGTTTCGGAAAGAGGAACCCCTGGTAATCTTTGAAACGTCCGGCTCTGCACGTATTTCCAGTCGACAAACGAGAGCCACATTTTACGTTTGAATATCAACTATGTCGGACAATGTTGTTTATATTCAGTGCACAGTTACGCGCTCGTACATTAGCCCGCGCCGTACAGAACGAGCAAAGAGGTGAGAGGAGAGCCTTGATGTTAAATGGACTCATCCTGGACAGAAAGTGTTTTTCAGAAGAGTCTTTTAGGATTCTGGAAATACCATCAGAGTTCTAGGTGTTACAACTTTGTGGGTTTCCAGAAGTTGCCATGGCTTCCTCTTTCCCGCTACCACCAACTCACAAGGGGAAACGAAGTGTCACTGCGGTGTGTTTCACTGGACTTTGTTGTCCTCTATGTCCTGAACCAAGCTGTCATCCTTCAAAATGGCCTTCAATGGAGGTTGGTTGGAAGCAGCTGATGTTCTGTATATGTGTATTATTGTAAATCTATATGCTTGTGTATATTAGTGCATTTGTGTTCAGTAGGATTTTCTGCACGATTTTAAAGTTCAGTGTACCTACCTGTGTAATTTCAACGTAACTCTTGACGCTACATGTCCAAGGACGATCTGCAGAGCACCAGGAGCCCAGAAGCAGCTTTACTCCGACGTGAGGATCAACCCTGCTGAGCAAACCTGGTCTGGGGGGGGGGGGGGTTCATTTGGCAGCGTTCACCACATCAGTCGGTCAACCTGCTCCTGGCTGCTTTTGCTGGTGTCAGTAGTCATATTATGCAGGTTTTCACTGCACTTTCTGTGTTAGAAAACACATTGTATGTGCCAAATGGTGTGAACGCGCACACACGCGCGGGTTCGCTCTTCGAAGTGAAGTGAAGCGGTGCCACCTTGGAACGTGCTGCAGTGTGGGCTTGACGTTTTCTGAGAAAGATCCTTTTTTGTTTTTTATTTCTCTTGTAAAGTATATTGCAGGCCGTTGAATTACTGTCAGAGTGTTTTGGAGGTGACTTTCCTGCTGAAGCTGCGTTCTTACCATTTTCCCGCCTCCTCTCCCTTATTTCCTTTGGCCCTCTCATTAAATCGTGAGCTTTTGGAGCCAACGACAAAAGTGTTTGTGTATTCAGTGTTCGTGTTATGAGAGTACTCCTCTGTCCCTGGAAGTAAATGCACCAGATAGTAAACTACAAGGCTGCTTTGTAGTTCAGTTAGCTGTCGCCTGCAGGAATACGAGTAATCGTCTAACTGATGAGATTCATGTGTGGTAGATTTTGAATTGACATGTAGGAAACTATTACTTTCAGAAGTGCTAAGCATTTATTCAAATAAAAAGTACAAGCTGCAGGCTTGAAACCCTAATAATTATCTCAGTACATTTTGCTGCTAATACTTCTGTTAACTACCACTTAAGTCTGATTTTGAACGCAGGACTTTCACTTCTAACAAAGTATTTTTACATTGCCGAATTGCTACTTTTACTTACTGTAAGTGCTGTTCCGAGGTCAGGTGGATTCTCATGTTGATTGGATATTAGTCTGGATTTTTCAGGTCTTCAAGCTGCTTTAAAATGTATCTGGAGCTGTTGTCACCAAAAACGCAAACATGCATCTCTTTTGTCATGACCAACACTGGTAATGTAATGATCCGCAACGAGAACACGCAGGTTCTCGATAAACCCAGCTAAACCAAAAGGGTCATTTACACGTTATTTCACTACTATCATTATGATGTTAATAGTTTGTCATTTGAACGCTAACGTTTATGAAATGCACTCGCATCCTTTGACTTTGTAAACTTGTGAAAATCAGTTGGAAATTTGCCAAGTTAATTAAATATACATTATAAGGATTTTAGCAGCAACTCATTTCATAGAACATTTGTGAGGTGAGAGCTTGTGTGGAGAGCTGATGGAAGTCCCACGCTACAGCTGCGGGCGGCACTCAGCCAACACGAGCGCCGGTCATCGCTTCAACTCGAGTCACGTTTGGGTTTGTTACGCTGGACTAGTTAACCACATCTGAAAAAAACACGGCCCCGATGTTCACGGTGATGGATCAGTCCACCAGTTCACTTTTACAATGGAAATAAATGGGGAAACCAATGGCTACCTGGAAGGTGGGAAAAATGCACTGCCAAATCAGGCTTGGAAGAAAGGTTAGAGGTGACGTGCAATACTCCCATACTGTGAGATGGGAATCGGTTCTTGATTGTTGGTTTGATTCATTTTCCTTCAACCAGCCTTATCAGCCAACGGGAGACGGTTGTTGTTTCACCATATCTTATTAATGGTGAAAATATATGTTTATTCTGACCAAATCTGCAGCAACGTTTGTCATTTGTTCCTCTACATTATCTACTCTGGGCAAGTACAGCAGCTTAAGGCTTTAATGATTATGTTTAGGGAACTTGTACACTTGGTTATCAAACACCGTTTCTGATCATCCACACACCCCACCTGTGTTTTTGTGAGTCTACGGTTGCGTGCACCCCAAGAAGCTAACGGCATCGTTCTGGTGCACTTTGAGAGCACAATTAAAGAGGCTGCATCTACGAAGGACCTCGAGCACTAGTGAACTATTCAATCACAAACACATTCAGCAGTTAGCCGAGGTTTCTGGAGGGCTATGGTGCTGTGGTTGTGGTGGTAAGTGACTAAAAACTATACATTTGACATTATTTTAGACTATTATCGTTACAATATTTATTTTAAAAAAAACCCCACACAGGTTGTAGTTTTTCACATTACACTCAGACATTAGCAGGAAAAAAAAAAAAAAAAAAAGTCAAATCTGCTCAGCGAGGCGGCATCCGGTCTGGGAGCGCGGTCGGGACCAAAGTCCAGCCAGATTATCCGCTAAGGGAGGGGGTTTTTACGATGTCTTTATGAGGCATATGTGATTTTATGTGCGGCCGTGCGTGGTTGTTGATGCTTTGATATTCTTTTATGCTCTTTGTGCAAATCAAACTCCCCTGAGGGCAATAAAGGCTTCTTTCATTCGTTCACGTTGCTGTCAGTTCCCTTCAAATGAGAGCCCTTCCACCTGTGTCTGTCAGAGATGCATCAAAGTGCAGTTTCAGGGCTGATAACTGATAACTCAGTTCATCTGGCAAGCACAGGAGAGACATCAGGCTTCCTATTTAGGACTAAACTCATTCAGAACCAGGGGGCATCCCTCTCCTCAGCTACTGTAAAAAGTCTCTGCATTACTGGATGTAGCTAGCAGCCCAATTCCATTACTGGAACAATAGCAATAACTACGTTCTCCCACTTATCTCCCAGCAATATATTGTGCAAACCTTGTATCTCTCACAAAGCAAACATTTTACAGCAAAAAGGTTTTTCGCAAGAACACAAGTGCCGTATATCAGCTTTACATTCAGTTTCTTATGATTGATTATTAGTCACATTACCGCTAATGTGCCGCACGCCACATTAACATAGTGTATGTCAGCAAAGATCTCGTCTTTTTAAGTGAAGCAGTCCTCACGCAGGCGCGCTGCGACTCCTGGCCTTCACGCTGCAGCCTCCCGACTCAAACAGAAACAAACCCTTTCCCACTATGTCTTCCTATTCCTTTAAATCAGCTGATCAATCCCCTTATGTCATAATTAACAGCAGCAGAGGCAGCAGGACTGCATCACTCCTGTCTCTGAGGCAGGAGGAGCTCCAGTCCGGACGCCCACGACCAAGTGTCAGCAGTAACCAAAGAAAAACAGCAGGCTCCACCCTGACGATCGGCTCGCATTACTTCTGGATGTAGATGATGACGATGCACAGCGTCCCCACCAGTCCCAGGGCCTGGATACCCAGGAACCAGAGCAGCAGCCAGAAGAAGACGATCACTATTGGTTCCACTGTCTTGTCCCCAAAGTACATCTGGCTGAATCCCATCCCCCGCAGACACTTGTTGAGCGTCCCGAACAGAATCCCCATCCGCTCACAGTCGTCCAGCTGAGCCTGTCTGGCGGTGGGCTCGTCCACGTGTGGCCATCTGGGGCCGGGGTCGCTGCGAGGTCGAGGCCGGCTCCGGCCGCCGTCATCCTGTGGAGACACAGTTCAGGTCAGGTTACACAAACACGCAGCGACGGTGAAAACGAGCCGCACGAGCATTTGGCCATAAAATCCCCAGCAGTCCTGAACAGAGCTGCTCCTGTTCCTTATTAATCCATCATGTTCCATAGAGCGCCGCAGGACTGAGTCCTCAAACCCGGGGCAGAGTGCACAGCTGGAGCACAGCCACGTCGCTGAAAGCCACAGTTTACAGTTACACGTTACAGAATCAGGCGCTGGGTGACGCTGGAGGAGCATCCAAATTAATATTGAAGAAAGGGTCCGTTCCAATGTCCTGGGACCCTTCCCCAAGCGTTGAAACGGTGAGTAAAAAACATTTTAATCATGTAGATTGCTAACGGAGTTGATCATTTCGTTTTTGCCAAGGGTTAGATGGCTATGGTGCCGCGAGCTAGCCCCGTGTACGTGTTTTTCTGTGTGTGTGCGAGAACGCGGCGTGCTAGCTATTTGCACGTTACTTTGTGAGGGAGATGGTTAGTGCTGTAGCTGTAATGTGACGCCAAAGCAAACGCTTTGCTGGTGTCGCTATTTTCCCTGGTTTGTAATATTGTAAGTCTCGGACCAAGAGGACTAGATATCGTAGCGGCGGCTGGGCCGTGTAATTATGCAGCAAAGTTCGCACAGTTCCTGAACTTGGTGTAGAGACATGTTGCTGGTTGCAGTGATAATGGCCACCCCGTCTTCAACCTGACCCCTTTCCTAACCCGTTTATTGTAATGGATCCATTAGACCTCGTTCCCAGGCCACACCTTCCTGGCTTTGCATTACCGAAGATTTGTTGGCACTCAACTTTCCAAGGATCCTGAAGAATCACGTCACAAGCAGACGTTAGTCAGCTTGAATGTTTGCTAGTTCAGCTGAAAAGTTATTACTTCCTTTAAATGTTTGCTTATAAAGGGCAATAATTCAACTTTGCACAGTTTGCCATGTATGGTCTTGCTATCTGTAATGGTAAAATATCATGTTTGCAGGTTTCCAAATGTTTCTTCTGATACTTAATAAACCTTTTGGCATTGTGATGGCACACAGATATGGAGGTAATAGTTTGACTGCGTGGTGGAAATAGTTATTCCCACATCATGTGTCCATGGACCATATGTTCACACTGCAGGTGAAATCACCAGGCTACATCAACACTGGGAGTGATCCTTACAGAAAGCGAATTAGAAGAAGAAACACATTTAAATGGCAGAAGCTATGAAATTAAACACACACTATGCTGGGACAAGCCAGATTCAAGAATCAGCCAATCACAGTGGGCATACTGTAATCACCACACACCTGGACCTGTCTCCTTCATCCAAGACCAAATGTATCTGCACAGTTGGCACCGATAAATCATCACGGCAGCACGATGTACAAATCAAGGCTGCGACTGACGATTGTTTTAATAATCGATTAATCGGATTAATGCTCTTTCCTCTGCCTCCGCTCTGCTTTTATTTCCGCTTCGTACTCAACCGCTTTTCCATTCTGGTCCATTTAACATCCTATGACGACGTGAAAGAGTTCTGCCAGTAATCCTCTACTACAGGTAGGCAAAGGTGACTAAGCAACACAAGACTTCTCTGTTTCACCGTCAAACGGAATTACTGGTGTTGACACATAAACACCACAAGTTCTACAATATTCTCTGCGGGACTTCGTCAGAGCTGCAGATTGCAACGAAATCAAACAACCGACAAACACTTTAAAACATAAAAATGGTAGTAATTGTCCGACAAAATACTGAGCAGTATTTCAAGTAGATGAGCAATTTACTTTGTAAGATCAGTATTCCACCTGATGTTGACAGGACAAAGTCTATTCCAGGTATATTTCAGCCTCCCGGTGTCACTGGTATGATGAAACTAATACGTACATAGGATAACACATGGGTGGCTACAGTCCTCACTATATTATTACTTTAATAGTGTTTATTAGGGGTCTTTTTACTCGGACTGCAACAAAAAATCCATAACATGGATTATTAAAAGAGTTGGCAACGAATTTCATTCTCGATTCGTAGTTTCACCTGACTATTAGGTCGCTCAATGAGACGCGGAGGTGTTGGAGTATAAAAAAACTAAACAAAAACGCACTTGGGCGCAAAGCAGAGCGGAGGCAGAGGAAAGAGCATCGGAGAGACCCGTGACGTTGTTCTGAAACGCACGGCGGCGGCAGCGAAAGCAGCCACGAGCCGAGTCATCCAAAGGTGTGGCAGCGTTTCACACTAAGTACATGGAGAATGAGTGTTAAAGGCAAGATGTGCATAAGCAACATGGCGTGGGAGCACCGCGGTGAGGATTCAGCACCTGAAACGAACACACCCTGGAGTGTAGGGCTGCAACTAACGACTATTCAAATAAATCGATTTTTTTTTTTAAAAAAGCATTACTTTCCAACGCTTAAGTAACCTCGTGGCCACCTGCAATCCCAATCACGGTATAATGATTTCCTTCCTTAATCAACTGGAGACCACCGTGTCTGCATCGGTCCACGCTGCTGAGGACGCTCTGAACAGCTGCCATTCCATGAAGAAACCGCCAACGCACCACAGGCTGCACCCGGGCTTTAGGATAAACCCTCATGGACTATAAGGAAATGAAAAGTCATAAACTAAAACATAGGAGCTTCATTCAAGGGAGACGTTGAATTACAAAGAACACTGGTAATGCATCACAGACAGTGCGCTGATAGAAAATGGGCTTTTTTTACTTGTTGCCTGATTAGTAGTGAGCTAGTGCCTTTTGTTACAACGTCTCTGCAGTTTGAGCCAAACATAACGTTGAATCCTTGTACAACCGGCAAAATGGTTGTAAAATGCCAAACCTGGCAACTATAGGAATGTTAAATGGTAAACGGACTGTAGCCCTTCACGCTACGTCACCCCGCTCACGTACGCTGACGGCAGAGGCTACCATGCGAGGTGAGATCTGCTCATCAGCACAAGGAAACGTATCGTTTCACGCGCACACTCACACCGACGGCACAGCCTTTGGGAGCAATTTGGGGTTCAGTATCTTGTCCAAGGACACTTCGACATGCGGGAAGCCGCGATCGAAACCGCCGATCGGCCGATTAGTGGAAGACCCGCTCTACCTCTAGGCCATAGCCACTCTAGTAACACAATAAATGATCCGATAACGCCACCAAAACAGCGAGTTTTCTTGTAAAACAATAGGCTAACACGCACCAAGTCTGAACTCCCGTTGTGATTACATTGAGGCATAATTATCTCCAAACTGTATTTAAAGCTCAAAACTGTAGGTGGGATGAGTACCGTCAATTAGGGCTGGGCGATAAAACTATATCGATAATTATCAAGATACAGTATTCCCAGATAAAACGATAACAACAGTTCGAACAACAGACATTGTTGACAAGAAAGGTTACGCAACCTCAGTGGTTTGGAGATATTTTGGCTATTTGCGATCCGACATGAAACAGAGCGACGCGCGCTGCGAGCCGTCCGGATGACTTGTGCCTCCAAAGACGGGCGACGCCACAAACTCGTTTCATCCTTTAAAACAATGTCGCCCTTCAGAACACGAAGAAGCTAACAAATTACTGTCCCACTCCCAAATGAGCGTTAGTGGACGTCGACCACCTACAAGCACTGGAATCTTCCAACGGCCTACTTTCCTGAAGAGCACACAGGTGAAGTTACAGCCCAGGGAATGATTGAAGCACTCGGCTGCTGGGGGCCGAGTGAAGGTTCGACAAGCGTGAATCACAGCTGATTCTGGTGCAAACATGGTAAAAGCCACTTCCCTCAACAAATGGACACGACTTCAGGGTTTTGGACATCGACTGCACTTGGCTATTGGTAAGTTTTAGTCTCCGTTCTCCATGTAGGAACAAAACTGGTGTAGAAGGAAACATATATTTTAGTAATAATACTAAAAAGAAAATAACTTAGGGAGAATCAAATCAATATTTTATTAGTCCTTTGTTCTTAAAAGGTTAGTGATTACAAGCATGAAGCAATATTTAAACACTTTATATGAATATTCTGTTATATCGATTCAGAACTTCACATGTGTGTTTTATTAACATACTGTTGTGGACTTACTCAGATACTTCCTTTGCTCATGTTTTTTCTCTATTTCCTTTCCTTCCTCAGAGAGAGCGGGGAAGGACAAGAGGGTGGATCGAGCCGTTGGGCTTTGTAAAAAAAAAAAAAAAAAAAAAAAAAAAAGGAGGGGGCGCCCTTCCCCTGCCCCTGGAAAAAAAGAGGGGCCATAACACCTCCCCCGCAGACCATAAACCTTTTTTCTTATCAACACTTAACTTTTTTTAAAA